>JAVJGI010000050.1:68777458-68795449 GCA_035590275.1 Ibycter americanus | reverse complement strand
CCAGGGGCTGAGGAGCCGCTGCCCCCGGCGCGCTGCGGGCCGCCACCGTCCGCGCTGGCCCCTGGTCCCGGTCTGATAAGTGACTCCTAATGGCACCAGTGATTCCTAAAGCAGGGCTGCCTTTCTCTGTAGGAGCGGCTCTTTAGGTCGTGGCCCTCCACCCCCCCAGTCACTGGGAAAAGAGCAGAGAGCAGGTTTGGTGCAGAGGCAGCCCAGCCACTCTGCAGCCTGCCGTGCCCCCCGGCGAAGTCCTGTTCTCATCATTTAGAGGATGCAGGCTAAAACTGCACCCATGTCCCATGGATCTGGACATGCTACTGATTTAGTTGATAATGTCTTCTGGTAGTCACCTGTCACTGCAGCCCTTTCAGTGCACCTCACACCAGCAAGGGCAGACCCCACCTAGAAACTCTGTCTTAAATGTGGGAATGGGTGGCACAGCCGTCTGAGATGCTTCCTTGGCTGTTGTGCATTAGTATGTTCCAGTGAAAAGGCCTGAGAAAGAGGGCAGCGGGGTGGAAGGCTGCTCTTCATCCTGATGGCTCCCTTCCTCGTCTGAGGAAACTAGAGACTGTGCCGTCCCTTGGAGCCAGCTGAGGGGACGGAGGTGTCTCAGAGGCAGGGCATGGAGGCATAAAGGCAGAGGAGGATGCAAAAGCCCTGCGAGGAAGTAGAGTACTGAGAAAAGTAGGATTCAGACACAAAAGTGTTTGCTTAGCATTTGCTGCACCACGGGAAGCCACTGAAAGGGTGTCACATGTGTCACGTGGAGAGCGAGCCTCTACACGTCAGACCTAGTGCTTCTGTGTCTACCACTACCCACATGTTTGGGGTTAAGAGAGTTTCATCCAGAGTGGAGAACTAAGCCAAGTGCTGCCTGATGCTTTCAGTTTAGGGGCTCAGATGCTCGGCCTGATAACTTCTGTCCTGGATACATAATGTTCTTCCTTCCTTTCACTGTGGGTGAATGTAATGGGGCTTAACTTGCAGGAAACAGAAAATGAAAAGTGACCTGAGACCAATGTGTAAGAAATGAGTTTCTGGAAATTATGCTATATATATTGTGTGATCAGTAAGTACCTCCCAGTTCTGGAGAATAATACAGCTACAAAAGAAAACAGTAAATATGCAGACATTATATGCCCTTGGTGACCATAAAACCTAAATGGTCATAGCCACTTTTTACTTAAGTGTACATAAGAAAAATGAGACTTTATAGAATAGCAATAATGATAATATTACTTATGAATTGTGGCATCGACTGTGCTGCGCATGCTGGGTCTCCAGACCTGCCCACATAGGCTGTGACTGTATCAGTTCTAACACAAATATGGCCAGGCTGGCCTACTGATTAAGTGAAGGAGATCTGGATCCTGCAGAGAGGTGGCAGGTAGCATTCAACCTTCCTTGCTTGTCTGATGTGGCACCTCAGAATGGTTTAGGGACACTATGTTACTGTCCCTTTAGTTTTATAAAACAATGAGAGGTACTCCAGGCACTGAAGAACTCTGGCTTTGTCTGTCTGTGATTTCCCACCACATATACATTTGGCATAAGAAAGGATCATTAGGCTCAACTTCCCATTTTCTCTTCGCATAATTATGCCCTAATGTAGTGAAATGCCCCCTGCAGTTTCATCTGGCTGTGATAATCCTCTGTGTATCTTGGTGTACGCTGTAAAATGTGGGGTGCGTCACTAATCAGCTGCCAGGAATTACACTAACGAACTCTATTTCAGATACGGCTAAAGTGATTTCTCTTGTGCATGCGTGCATTGTAACTTGCTGTTACCCTTGTCTCATCTGGAACATGTAGACTGTTGAAGTATTTCACATAGATCTATTGAACTATGGGCTCATTTAGTACTTCACTTAAAAATCTATTGCGAGTGGCTAGAAATACAAGAAATATTGAAACACAAGACACATGCTAGCCTCTGATTATTACAGTTTCCCAGCCTGCTTCACCTCATTTGCTAGGTGTTAGCTCTAACCTGACCCTAATGCAGAGCATTTTACTGGAAGAGTTTACTGCACAGAGCTTCACAGTAAAGTCCCTTAGGATACTCTTCACAAAGGTTTGTGCAGTGGGTAATCTGATAGAGGTGATCAGAGCGTTTGCAGTTCTCTGTATTTTATTAATGAATGGAATTTCAAGTTGAGTCTTAATAGTGGAAAGCGAATCACTGAACAAGTGTGTATGGTGTCCCAGGCATAAACCACAAAATTCCAGGCAGCCAAGCAATGTCCAAACCAACGCAGTGACTGTTCTGAAGGATAACCTGCATACATATCAGAAAACATCTACATTTGTATATGCAGGTATAATTTGGAAAACTGCACCTTTTACTCATAAGATTTTAATTTTTTTTTTATGAGCAGTAGTCAAAAAGAAGTTTTGGTGAGCTCACAAAGTTGCTTAGAGTCATTTTGATTCCAGAATGGGATTTGAGCAAACTGAAGCAAAAGTTTAGCTGGGCACTTTGAGAAAAGGCAGAGCTAACAAACCCCCTGGATTTCTTCCTTTTGTATCCTATCACTTCAGCAAGTAATGACAGGCTAAGTATGACAGGAATCAAGAGACATACTGGTCCCTTAAATGTGATTTTTATCCATATGCAAAATTATGACATCTTTTCATATGGCCTCTCTTCATGAATTATTTTCTGCAAGACTTGTAGGACAAGGTCTACCGCAATTTAATCCCAGAGTGGAGGAATTATGATCCAGTGATACAAGTGCTGTGTGTGTTGCATGCAGACTTCTTACTGATGTCCTTAGCTTGATTCTTCAAGCCTGGAAACCTGAATAAGTGCCTTACGAGTGTGTTAACAGCTCACATTCATCTTGATTCATAAAAATGCAGCCAGAACTAACACAGAAACCCCCTTTCTTTTAAGGAAGAGAAACATGTACAGGAGTTTTAGATTAGTTCAGTGGATATTTAATGTAGGCAAAAAAGATGATTCAGCAAGACCAGAGTGAGATAAAAGCTATTGTGGTTCCTCTTGGATACAAAGACATGTTAGCAGAGGTCAGACCTTTGACAACATATTAATTCATTGTTGAATAGCTGGTACTTGGCTTTTCTGTCCTTTGGTATCCCAGAGAGCCTTGGCTTGCTCACAGCACTCTGTGGTACTCTGTTGCTCTGGAATATTTCTTCTTACAGTTCACTATGTATGATTTTTCCCAACAGAAGGTACTGCTTTGGTTCATGCCATCCAGAGTTATACACCACCTCGTAGCCATCTGCAGTATATGTACACACATGTGCATTTAAATGCAAAGTCTGGTTTAAAGAAACCCTGTATTCTTATGCTTGAGATGTTAAATAAATAATATTTGGAACCCTGCCTGCAGAGGCAACACAATGTACACACAAGTGCTGGTAAACCCCAAAGTTTTGTTTACTGGGTAGTTATCTGGAGGGATGTGGGAATGGATACCATAGTTAGATGGCTTTATCCTTGATAGGTGAGAGACTGTTCTGTATTTTTGTTGAATATCCATTAGTAGCCTGGCCACTCATTGACATTAACGCAGCTCATCAAAATTTCAAAAATTTGGTAAAAATCCATTGTCTGAAAATCAGTTATTCAATCATCCAGTGATCCGACAGCACAGAGCAAAGGGGGGACAGCTGTGCATATTAGGTACTGTAAAGCAGTGTCCTAACAGTGGTCTCAAGTTCAATTTTAAATACTTGGTTTTATTCACAAAACAGAAAGACCAAAGAGCTTGTTCTGCCACAGGGAGCATGTTACTCCAGTGGCTACTTCACGGTCATAGACTGGCTGGCTGAGCCTGCACTGCTCCTGTTAGGATATAAGCATTGCCAGACAGGATCAAGCAGCTGTTTTCTGTTTCTCCTGCACCCCCAGCACTCTCTCCTGTTGCAGGTTTCGTGCAGCTCCCTGTCTTGTTTCCACAGCCCAATTTTCTTTCCCGTTTGCAGTGGGATGTCTGTTAGGGAGTCTCACCGCGGTTCCTCCTGTCTTAGTTTCCTGACATACAATGGCTCTTTTCAGCTGCCCTGGGGCCTATTGTCTTTCACCCAAAAAGCCCGTGCAAGTTTGGCCCTTTGCCTGTGACGATTTCAATTAAAAATTGCCATGTGTATTTCTGACATTGCTCAATAAATGGATCTCTCATATCTGTCGGTCTGCCTTGGCTGTCAAATACACTTTACAGCTTTGGCCTTGACTTTCTGCAGTCCTGTATTACTGCGCACAGGCAGGCATAGATACATGTTTTCAGCTGATGTAGCAAGGGAAACTGCAGCAAGGAGGAGCCGCAGCCATTCTGTGTTTTTCACTGAGCTGGAAAGCCCTGCTGAGCGAGCACGCCGCAGGTCAAGCTCCATCACAGCACTGCTGGTCGGTGGTGCATGACTGTCCATACCTATGTCTCTACTCAGGAGAAGTTTCTGGTAATTCTGGAAATGTAGGTATGCTTGGACAATTCTTACACACTTTGCCTTCTGTACTTCCTCTGGATTTCATTCATGGATATCTCCATCGCTGGCAGCTATGTTTCTTTACTGGCTGACGCACACACCATGAATGTTCCAGACTCATCCCCTGGGCCAGGTCCCTGGCTGCAATGCCACACTGCCTTGGGACTCCCAAATACAACATTTTTCACCTAGAATATTACCATTTCCATTCATTTCCATGTTGGTATTCTTAAATAGGTAAGTTGCTATTTCCTTCTAGGCCAGTGTTGCATAGAGCTCTCCGCAGGACATTGCTGAAGACGGTCACGGCCATGGTGCCTGTCATGACAGGGGCTGAGCCTCAGCCAGGTGCATCCTCCCATGCTTTGCTGTTTCTTGACTTACCTGGCTCATTTCATACTCAAGACAGAGTGCCAAAACTGGGGCAGCAGGATAAACTGGGAGGTTGGTCTCACGTGCAAGTTTAAGCCCAAGGCTACTGTGACAAAATAGATCTGAGATGATTACGAAGTCCCCTTCTCATTTCTGCAGTTTGACAGAAATTATCTTAGCAGCTCATGCTGACAGAATGGAGCTCCGAGGCAAAGTGAGAAAGTGAAGATTCTTACCTAGGTCGTGCTTGCTTAAATTCCAGACCTTCTATAGGACCTAGATTAAAGGGCAAGAAAATACATTACTCAACTTCAAGCCTGAGTGACAGAGGAAGCACCTTCCTCCTTCCAAAAGCACAGGCCTGATCCTGCTAGCAGTCCGTGAGGTGCTGGTGAGGAAATCCAAAGCAACTGAAGAAGCACCTAGCTGCAGCCTCTAGCTAGTGGCAAATGCCTGGATTTTCCGTACACAAGAAATGAACTTAGAGCTTTGCAAGGAGAGCTAATAAGGCAAACCAGACTAATGCAGCTAACCTGCAGACATGGTATGGAATCCATGTGCATGACCAGACATTTTTTACGTTGAAAAAACTCACTGAGGGCATCAGATCAGCTCCAGAAAGATACGTGGTAGTTCATGGGTAGCTTTATGTAGCCAAAATCTAGAAATCCCATTTTGGATCTTCCAAACTAAGAAGGTAGTCTAGGAATTTAGCCCCAGAAGCTGCCTTGCTCTTGGCTTTAGAATAGGCAAGCACAGCAGGATTATGGTAAACCACAAAACTCCCAAAGTCCTGAGATTTTACCTTGCTAGGAGAAAGATTAAGGTCTAGCAATAGAACTACATGATGGATGCTGCTTGAATTGCCGGCCAGAAGACAAATAGGGGGAGTCAAACTGGAGCCAAACAAAAAGTTCAGTATAAATCACAAGAGAAATATATTTTACAGGTTTGAAAATTATAGCAAGTGAACTGGATGTAGGTAAGCTGACAGATGAACTGTCATTTTGAAAGTATTTTTTGGAAGAGTTCACAAGTGTTTCTAGTTCCTTCAATGGGGCCAGACTGGACTTTTTTGTGTTTGTATGTTAAAATGTTTAAACAGAAATACATTTCATGCAGCTGAAGCAGTGACAAGAAATGGATGATCATTAACTTGTCCTAGTGCCTGAAGAGCTTCTTCAAGTGTGGTTGGCCAGCTCTTCCTTTCTGCACTGTCTCTGCTTTCATTTCCTCAAGAAATGCCTTGATTTTTCTGTCTGGGATCCTCAGCATTTTGAAAGACCTCCAAGGCATCCGTAGGCTGCATGAGGTATGTCCTCAAACATTGAGAAGCCACTCTGAGCTTCATCCCCCTTGGCATCATTCTAAGTTCAGACAGCAGGACAGAACTCTTCAGATGCACTTCATGACTCAACACCATACCAGCATCAAAGCAGACCACCGAGGCACTCACTGATTTCCACAGGTGTGACTTTTATTTCAGTGCATCAGAGGATGTCTTATAGGTGCTCCCACTGCACTGATGGGGAGAAACCTGAGGAGCAGCTGGTCCTTGCAGTGCCCTCAGCCAGTCTGGCCCCTCTGGGAGCCTGTTCAAGCCCATGCTCCATCCATAAACAGCAAGGCATTGCCAGGGACAGTCCTGGCATGAGATCCTGCTCCTCTTCACTGGGCAGATATGGCCAGGAGAGGATGGCCTTCCTGAAGCCATCCAGCACTACTGCACATGCTGCATCTCAGAGAGGTTTGTGTTGGCTCACATTGTGCACCAGACACATTCTCATAATACAGTAATTTACTCATGAATATACAAGTGGCAGAATAGGACAATAAATCGTTTGCCTCTTAAGGGCAGATACGAAACATTTAATCCATGACCCAGAACCTCACCTATCTTTGCAGCATGTTCAGATCTCTCCCAACATTTGATTTTACTGTCTTTTTCCTGGTTTAGATACGTATGTGTCCTGTACTAACCACTTTAGAGATTTGTATCTTTCTCACAGTTGCTCCTATGATGTTCCATTTTAGTGTTACCATTTTTCAACAGTGCAGCAAGGAATTTGAAAGGCATACTGGTAGGACTGGTTTCCAGATAACAGTAAATATGCAGGATTTCAGAAGAACCTTTGCTTTATTTGCACCAAAGTAACAGTAAATATGCAGGATTTCAGAAGAACCTTCGCTTTATTTGCACCAAAGGAGTGCAACTGTAAACAAACAATATTTGTTGGGAAGAAGCTACAAAATCACACTATAAAAACAGGAAATAGCTGAAGAGTAACTTGTTGAGTACTACAAATAAGCATGCCTGCATTTATCATGGAAATATCTTATACTTTAAATAAAGTGTAAATACACAAATATAAAATTTACTTGTTTTACCAAAGCAAATGTAGGCAATGCTCTTATTTTTTCCTTTGATTTTTTGTCTTTATATTGTCTTCTTTTTAGTTCTGCCCTTACAATGTGGATTTTGGGATAAATATTTATGTTACTTATTGCAGGGTTTTCTTAGAAGCTGGAATAATGCTGTTGCAATTTACCAATATGATACAACAAAGAAAAATCCCAGCAGAGGTGGAAGAGTTGGGGGGGGACACTGCATTATCTTTGTACCGGTGCTGATTTTAGACTGCGTGATACTAACAAGCCAAAAGAAGCCAATCTGTTGGTTGTTGATGTTGGTGTTATATGGTTCACGTTTCTGTAGTTCCTCAAACATTGACAGTATTTTTATTCTGCAACTGAATGGATTTGTTCTCTCATCTGTATATGAGAGATTAATTTGTCACATTCCCATTAGCATTAATAGGAGCTACTTGCAAAAATCTCTTGACGGCACTGAGCCAGGTCATTCAACAGCAACACAGGCCTAATCCTGCTCTGTAGGCAGCTGTACACTGCCTACAGACCTGCGTGAAATGAACAGAAATGGTGTTGTGGACTCAGTGTGCTCTGTTGCATTCTTTGCAAGTCACTCTCTTGAAGAACTGAAAGCAAAGCTGTCTTGGCATTGAGGAACTTTCTCTAAATAAATGAGCCTTAAGTTTTGTCTTCCTTTTTTTTTTTTTTGTTCTACTGGTTCTAAAACAAACAAACAAAAAATAATATCCATTTATCAATATGATGATAAGCACTTTATATATAGATAGATATATATGGAAAAATAGTAAATAGAGAGAATAGTAAATAGTAAACATGGAGAATACAGTAAATAAAAATGTTCCATTACCACTTCAGTGAAATCTTCTCCTTTGAGAAATGTTTCATGGGAAATAAAAAGACAGCAAAACAATAATACAAAAAAATATGTGTTATATATAACTGGACAAAGGTTTCTGCTGCCTATCTAATGTAACTTCCTTGTTTGTCTTATTGAATAAGAAGCTGCTCAAGGTAAGTTACAGAGGCAAAGTTATAAACTATAATAAATGTCATTGACCATCCCAATTTCCCTAGTTGGATTTAGAAACTGCAGAACATATGATACATGAGAAGAAAAAGTATTTTGAGCTATCTAAAGAACAAAAGTACAGGCCCCAATCCTGCCAGCAGCCTGTGAGCTGCTGGCGAGGAAATCCAAAGCAACTGACCTGAATTGCAACAAACTTGAGAAACAAACCTGAGACTCTGACCCAGGATGATAAACACAAAGGAGACTTGGAGAAGACTGACAGAAGCTGGAATTAATTTTTTGAGCAGCTCCAGATGGAATCTTAAGAAAGCTACTGCAGGCAAGGTTTGCCTGGAAGCCACATGAATCATGCTGACTTCCCAGAAGCTGTTTGAAGGCTGGAGGTTAGACATAATTCTTATTTGCCACTGTGCCTTTGACTGTAAGCCCTTCATTCTGTACTGGGGGGCTTCACCACCAGGTGCTTCAGCACCAGAGGTTTTTACAGACTGCCACATCACCCATTTTGCAAACTAAACAGGTTTTGTTTAGTTCTTAGATTTCTGTAGGATGAATTACACACCTCTCATCTCAGAGGATACAGCTTCCTTCCTGTGGAAGCAAGCACGACTACTTCAACTAGAAAACAGACAACATGTCTGCAGTTTGATTTGAAGCTTTGAGTCCTGAATCTCATGATAAAACTGAGACTGAACCTCAGCATGTTGTGAAACAATATTTACAGACCGGGGATGTGTTCCTAAACTAGTGAAGACAGAGATGCCTATTTTGAAAAGAGAAGAAAAGAGATAATTCATGTACTAAGAAGAGGCAGGACAGTTGTTTATTGTTCTAACTGATCATAATTCCGCTGGTTCCTTGATAAATCCATCTTGGCACACCTGCACAAGAGGACTGCAAACCAGATGCATAATCATCCAAACTTAAGTATAGGCCTTCCAACTGACAAGCTCAATAAATATGGTATAAATTAGAACTAGTTAAAAAAAACATTATTTGAGGAATATTAACTCAGCATTGATTCATTTTTAAATGCCCTTTTGCAGAAACATGTTATCGCTTTTAGATCAGCCAGTACCTCAATAAGCCCTCTGCCTCTAAGTGAATAAAAAAATAAGACCCTCTGTCTTAAACTGTACCTGGCACCAGCGCAAGCATTGTAAGATGGTACTGCCATCTTCATGAATAAGGAGCATCTGATTTATTTATTAGTTTGAAAGTGAGAAGATTCTGGGAATTCACTGTCAAGCCAAAAGACTTTCTATTGTATTACCTGTTCTTCCAATTTGTATTAATGAAGCTGCAGAGAGAAAGAAACTAACAACTGAGTTAGTCTTTTATAAGTTCTTTCCTCAGTTATTTCCTAAGTAATCACACAAAGTAAGGAGTCCTCTGTATTTGTATTCCCTCAGTAGTGGTTTAGGACCTAAGTGACCTGTTGCAAGTCCAGAGGAGGGGATGAAGACGATCAGGGGGCTGGAGCACCTCTCCCATGCAGACAGGCTGAGAGAGTTGGCCTTGTTCAGCCTGGAGAAGCGAAGGCTCCGGGGACACCGTACAGCAGCCTGCCAGTACCTAAAGCGGCCTGCAAGAAAGCTGGAGAGGGACTGGAAAGGCGTGTAGCAATAGGACAAGGAGTAATGGCTTCAAACTGAAAGAGGGTAGATTTAGATTAGATATATGGAAGAAATACTTCACTATAAGAGTGGTGAGGCACCAAACAGGTTGCCCAGAGAAGCTGTGGATGCCCCATCACTGGAAGCGTTCAAGGCCAGGCTGGATGGGGCTTTGAGCAACCTGGTCTGGTGGAAGGTGTCCCTGCCCATGGCAGGGGGGTTGGAACTAGCTGATCTTTAAGGTCCCTTCCAACCCAAACCATTCCATGATTCCATGATTAAAAGGCATCAGAATATAATGGCTAAAAGTCTGAAGTAACAGTGATTGTAAATTGGAATTCACTAGACTGTTGCTATAGAAGTTATGTTAATTTTTAAAATAAGGGCAGAATATGAATTGACCTAGAAAAGACTGAATATATTTTACATTTTGCTTTTGATAGTTTATCCAAGGGTTTTGACTTTTTTTTTTTCTTCTTCTTTTTAAAAACACCATGGTTTTGGCCACAGCTGTTACTGTAGCAAAAACAAGCTATTCAGATAAGGATGACGAATCATTTAGAAAACCCAGCAAAATTTCTTGTTTGGTTGTTGCTAAATAAAGAAGGGGAAATGTACATTAAAGAATGTTATAATTGCGTATTTTGCATAGCTTTTTCTGAAACAGTTTGCACCATCTTTAAGGCAATGTGTATCATAAAGCTGATACCTTAGCTCCTCCAGATTCCAATGTATTTGCATGTTAAGGAACTTACTTTCATTTCTTTCGTGTGAATGTAATGTTTATGAACTGACTTGGGACGCTGCAGATTGAATTACTCTCCCTAACTACAAAGTTGGCATAATGTACACCTCAGCATTGCTTAACTGAAAGACTTCTCATCCAAAGGCATTCAGCCTGGAGAAATCTCCTCTGCTTGAATGTACTGCAGCTCCTGAAAACTCCCCTCAATCAAATTTTAAAAGTTCTTAATTAAAATTTTAAAAATCAATGGTATCAATTATTGTAATAGTATTTTTCAGAGTTGTCTAGGGTTGTCAACATTTGTGCATAATCCAGAAGGGTATCACCACTGAGAGATAAAAAAAAAATAATCAGAACCACGTCCATAAGAAAAATGGATCTAGAAATTAGTATTTTTAAAGCAATGAGATAGGAAGAATTAAAGCCCTATTTACTCACCCCAGCAAATGCCAGGTTAGCTCTTTGAAGTACTGGTATGTCATACAATAAAGACAGAACGACTGAAGCGCGTGGAGATGTTCGGTTTGATCCAGGTCCCTAAATGCAGGTGTCTAGTGCCACCTGAGCTGCTCCTGGTGCCCTGCCTGGCCTCTGCTGACTGCTGCAGGTGGGCGAAGGTCTCCAGCACGTGCTGCAGTGCCCCAGGGGACCCATGTAGATGTCTAAGGACACCGAGTGCCTGCCTTCAGGCAGCTCAGCTGAGTTTCTTGTGTCTAATGTCCCAAGCTAGCATCAGTTAATCACAGGGAATAAATAAAAGGGATAGTAGGAAGATAACAGTAATAACCAAAATTGATCAAAGCAGCAGCTTTGTACTGGGATGGACAGACCTTATAGTTTCCTTACAATGATTATCTGTCTGCTTTGTTGGTGAGACGCCGACATTTCATTTACTTGCTTACACCTTCATTTCTTTGCTTCTGAAAATCTTTATTTGTTTAGTTACTCTTTAAATCTTAAAAATAACTATACAACCTGGAGAAAAGAAACAAGTCTTTTAGTTTCCAGAGAATATGTATCTGTACCCATAGCATCCTTATCACTATCTACATCATTTTTTCCTTAATTTCTGCTGAGATGCATACTCTCCCACTACATATATGTGACCTTTGTGTACCAGGTTATAGGACATGAGTTTTAATAATATTAGGGTGTTTGAATATTTTTCTAATACCAAACATAATAAATGACACATCAAGAAGAGCTTGCTTTTCGTCTACAAAAAGCTGTCCAAAAAGTGATACCTCTGTGACACCATCACACTGCGAACTAAGAAAATTATAATTTTTAATACATCTGAATGCACCAAACTTTTGGAAAGATTCTTTCTGTGAAGCACAGTAAGATGAACATTGTCACATCATAGTAAGCTGATAGAGACTCTGCCAGGTTTTTGAAAGCTAAATTGGAAACAGATGTCTGCCCACACAAAGAAAATGATCTTACTGGTAAATGTTTCTTCTAATGATGACAAAAGTGAGACTTCAGCCAAAAGAAAAGAGAAGTTGTGCATAGCAGGAGGTGGACTTGAGAATTCATTAGCAGAAGTGAAGGGAGCAGTTCTAGTCATTTAATTAGGAACAGTTATATTGTGGATATTTTGAACAATCTAATGGAAGTATGACAAGTCTACACCCTGTTAAAAACTCAACATAAATCTTCTATATTTTTTTGCTAATTTGGGATATAGTTGTTTTTCTGTCCAGAAGATTGCTGGGAGCTATTTTAAGATTACATAGTGACTGGAAATTCTGGAGGTAATGTAAATACTTTCTTTTCTTTACACAAAATGACAAGCAATGTTCTTGAGCAAAAATAACATGTGCTCCCACAGTTCACAGCCTCAGCTGTTATAACTTGCTTAGACAGGTTTAGAAATACTTTGGGGTATAATAAAAATTCACTTTTATTTAGCCACAGCTTTGCTTCAAAAACTGCATCCCCATCTAAATTGAATTCAGTTTTAATAACAGTAATCATCACAACGGGAAATTCTGTAGCACTTTTCACCAGTGGACCCCAAAGTGTTTGGTAAGGAAGAGCAGAGGATAATTTATTGTGTTTTACACTCTTTGGCTGGGACATGTTGTTATGACTTTGAAACAGAAAGGTCTGTTCTCAGCTGGAGCATATAAAACATTTCTTTTTAAGTAACAATAACAATCTTAAACAATTTCAAATGTTCACTTCATGATGCAAAACCTTAAAAGCCTTTACCTAAGTTTGAATCTTCAAAAGAACTAAGAGGAAAGCAGTCCTTGACTTGTGTCACTTAGAGCACACGAGCCCTTTGGTTTTGAGGTCTTACAGGCTGGTTTAGCTAAATCCAGGTCTTCTCCATTAACTTGCGAGGAAGTCGCTGCTGAAGTGCCTAGAACTCTAACCCAAATGAGATGATTTTTTGGCCCTCCTGCTGCCTTCTGTGTTGATCAGTAAAACTGAGCTGGCTCAGAGGGAGCCAATAAAACCCTTTGCAGAGGGATGTAGCCGTGGCTCCTGCTGCTGCCTCTTATTCTAAGCTCTTGGGGACCTGCTGCACAGCCACCAATTCCCACCGTGGCCTTAAAAGTCATAATTAGTAAAACTATACCTAAACATTTTTAATATAGGAAAGCAGTATCAGAACAACAAAATACCAACATCAGAAACTGCTACATTTGAAGGTCTCCTGAGGGTCTTGACTGCCAAGTGAAGGTTAGCATTTCAATGTATATGTAAGCAAATGAAAGTAGATTCAGTATTTTCATATACTGAATTCCTGCACACGCAGGATAAACACCAGAGCATCTTGAGGGAAGGGGGTGGGCAGAAAAAGGAGGAAAAGAGAAATTCATTATACAACCAAATCGAAGAAACAACATGTCTTTTAAATCTGGCAGCTTCCAATTTTATGTCTTATCCCTCATTTTTGTAGTGTATAGCTGAGGTACTTCTGGATAGAAGTACAAAATGATTGAAGACACTGTTCATTTCCAGGTACTAAGTCTATTAGCATAGGTTAGCAATTTAATACATTCATTGCATTGAATTTAGTTACAAATACAAGTAACACTGCTGTTGGTAGAAAGGCTACAACCTTGTTCCAAAGCTTACAAAATGAAATACCACACCATTACGTACTTGTTATTCACCTGTCAAAAGGAAAGGGGTGATTTTAACTGAAGCGTTATTCAAAGTATAGCTAAATGTGCCTTGGGAGAACATGCTTAAACAGCAGGAACATAATCAGCCTCACTGGGTATTTTCAGATCCAGTTTCTTCCTAGAACTAACCACAGTATTACACAACATGTGAGGAAGGAAGGGTTGTCAAATAGACAGCCAAGGACTCAAAACCAAAGCACATGTGGACACCCCAGAACATGGAGCTAAATCTCATTGATCGGCTTGATAGTGAATGGAAAAAGCTTTTTAGTTCAGCAAACGTTTGCCCAAAACTCTGTGTCCTACCTTTTTTGTCTAGTGTTTGAGAATCAGTGAAAACATCAATACAGCTTAGCTTTTTGTGGCAGTTTTTTTGTTTTGTTTGGAAATGAGTTGTTTAAGGTGAGGTAAAATAATGCTGCCTGCCCGGTTAGCTGCAAATACTACGTGTGCTCAGGAGGACGAACAGAAACAAGGCCAACTTTTCTCAGGTTAGAAGGGGAGAAAAGGTGAGGACAAACCACCTGCAGCAATCTGTGGAGAGAGAGCAAGTGAGACTTCCCAGGAGCCTGACCGCTGCAGGGACTGTCCTGTTACTTCAGGCCAGCTGCAAGTCCCTGTTCCCTCGGTACAGCATCGCTTCCCTAGAAAACAGTTAATCCTACCTGAACTGTCCCAAGCCAATATCCAGAGAAGGGCAAAGAAATGAAATCTATGTGGAAAACTTGATACTCTATTATTAAAGGAAGCATTTTCACCCAGATGATCCAGCAACAGGTTGTTTACTAAATCAGCTTCATTCCCTCCTACCCTTGGTGCGATCTTCCCACTTAGCACAGTATCTGGAGCAGTTTTAGAGGGGCTTTGCAGTTTTTAATGAGCTTGAGAGCTTGTCATAGCTCCAAAATTCCTTTCTACCCTCCCTATTTTACTCGTCTTGACTACATGAGCATCTGATCCAAAATGATGAGGAGGGAGCTTCCAGCTCAGATAAAATTACTTTTTATTGAGCAATAACCTTCACTCATCCATTATGTCATATGCACCGCTAGCACAAATGATCCTCTTGATTCTTCTTTCCACCCTTGGAGAAATGAGTTTCTCCAGACTGAATAAAACTTGGACAGGCCATCCATTTTTATACGTGGCATTTTTAAAGTGAAAAGACAGAAGCTGCAAGCAATCATTTAACTCATGCATATATTTGTGCAGCCTGAAGAGGAGGGCAGTTTAGCTATCACAGCATCCCACATCTTGTAAGCTAAAAGTCAGCTAACACCACATTTTATTGCACCAGCAAACATCTTCACCTCCTCAGTTTAGATAATAATTTTAGATTCTCGAGTCCCTTTCTGCTTCTAGCACAGGGTGTCACAGAATGTCAGAATTGGCATATAATATCCAGAATGAAAAAAACCCCAACCATAATGACATTCTTCTCTTCTGATTAGATTGACAATTTGTGGACATCAAAATTTTTTTCCATAAGCAAGTAAGTTATGATCATCCTTGTATTTATCATTATAGGCTCTGTACACAACTCCTGATGCCATGTGTAACTCTAACCCTTAAACAGTAAGACAAGTTAGACAGTAAAGCTCTGAATCTGCACCTGACCTTGATTTTACAGTGTAAGAATCGACATGTCAGCTGTGGGCTCAGTTTGGTTACCTAAAGAGAAACATCTGAGGTCATCTCTACATGTTGAGATATCATAGGGCATCTTAGATATAGGGTTGGTGATGTGACATGGAGATTATAGGAGACTGTGTCCTTCTGGACCGATAGCTGGATGCTGGGCAAGATATTCAAAGGCATCTCAAACAGCACTAGACATCCATGTGCTGGCAACTGCACTGAGCCCAGTGGAGTCTTCAGAGCGGTTCAGCTGACTAAATCTGCCTACTTTAGGATAATTTGAATAACTCTCTGGACTCCACTGAACGGATTAATTAGATTTCCATAGACTATGAGGAGTTTAGGCACCCTCCTCACCTGTGAAGACATACATTACAGACAAATAAATCTAGGTCTCTTAATCTGCAATTAAATCTACAGCTGAATTCCAACATTTTGCTGAACTGAATTAGTTCTGAGAGTGATTCAGACCACCTGGAAGGAACGGAGAAAGAAAAGGGGAGGAAAAAAAGACTGATGGATTAGGAGAAAAGGCTTGTGAGGAAAGACTGGAAGAAATTGTTCAGTCTGGAAAAGACCAAAAGGCACAATAATGGTCTTCAAGTAGTTTTCACAGAGAGGAGAGTTGTAAATTATTCCCTATATACACTGAGAATAAAGGGAGCAATTGCAGTAAAGTGAAATTTAGTTCTGGCCTTAAAAGGGAAGTTTCTAATCATAAGGATGGTGAAGTGCTGATGTACATGGCCAGGGGAGATTGTAGAATTGCAACCTCCAGTGTTTTTAAAGAATAGGTTAGACAAACATTTCCAGGAATCATTTTGGTGTAATTGAATGTGCCTGGAGGCTGCGAGCAGGGCCAGGTGAGCTTTCAGTCTCTTCAAGCCCTATTTTGTCCAGTTAATCTCTTCTAGTTTTTAATCTTGAACTACTTTGTGCTGAACAGACTACATCAATAAAATACCTGCTTTAATTTTAAACTATACATCTTTTATGGTGAAGAAGCAGTACATATTCAAGACTAGACAGCAGTGATGAGGAACTGAAAGAAACAGCCTGGATAATGCCTCTATCAGAAGATTTATCTTAGTAGAAGAGGAAATAGAGCTGTAAGCAGTAAGTAGCTATAAGCAGCACATGCGTTAGTCATTTATTTAAAACTCTTTTATGTTTTTCCTAGCAAGGAGAAACACTTGTAACAGGATGGAGTGTAATAAGCAGAGGAGCACACACCTGATCTTATTTTACATTCACTGCTATCACAGTCTCTGTTCTCCTTCCCAAGTGTCCACACCACTCGCCTTTGCTCTCTTGGTGCAGGGCATTATTGTTTAGAGCTCTGATGGCTGGCTGTGAGGTAATTAACTGGAGCAGGGACCCAGTAATCTCTCGTGCCAACTCACAGGCAAAACTGAAGCAAAAGGTTAGTCTTTGGCAGGCACCAAGACACATTAGAGCTGCCTGAAGCTGTCTAAAGAGGACGGGGGGGGATGCTGTTGTCACAGATCTGTTTGCTTTACTTCTAAAACAAGGACTGGTATAAAATTTTAAATACAAAGCTTCCTTCTGTGCCTTCTTTCACCATAACTGTAAAGACATTTTGAGTTTAGATTGGACTCTGGATTGTATTTTGCCCTTGGTGGAAATCAATACAAAGAACAAATAGTTGTAATGCCAAGTGAAGTAGCTTTGCTGGATGTACACTGTGGTCTCCCCCCAGCTCTGCCGAGCCTAGGGGTGGGAATAATAAACTGAAGTAACTTTCTATAGCAGTTACTCTACTTCTTCTAGAAAGATGTCGAATAACAAGGCAGGCAACCTAGCACAGGCTCCTGGCTGATCTCCCTCTTCAGGTCACCAATTCCCTTTTAAACTCCTTATGGTTTTAGTTACTTAAAATAAAAAAATAGATGAAGTATCCTTCTGACTGTGTGGTACTGTTGAGTCAAGGTGGTTTGTGTTCTCATTGCAGCATGTGATGACAGAATTCTTTGCTTTGTTTAACTCAGACTTCTTTTAAAAGCTGGGAAGAGAAAGTGGAAAATTTGCAGCTGAGGATGTAAGCTGTCACTATGCTATGGGAAAGGGGAGTGGGTAGAATGGAAAGAAAAGGCATTGATATTAGCTGAGGGAAAACAGGAGAGGACAGCAGAGGAGAAAGTTATTAAGATCACAAATGGTAAGTGACTGGAAAGTAAATGAGAGAACAGTGCTGGGAGCAAATAGGCAATTACCTATCCATCTCCAGGTGAAGGCTTACAGTTTCTTGGGATGATCTTGTGTGCAGCCAGTAAGAGGTTATTGAAATCCATGAATCTAGGGGAGAGCTGTGTCACAAGGAGCTGGTCTGGGGGATTTTTCAGCTCGTGGGTGGAAGGGAGAAACTGGGGCAAGCAGCTGCATTGATGAAACAGGCATGAATACTCACACTGCCTCAGGCTGGTACAGCTTGGGGGATAAAAGCCAAAAGCAGTTTGACTTTTAACACAGAGTTGCTGCACAAGACCATAAGAAAGTGTCGTGGTTTCAGCTGGGATGGAGTTAATTTTCTTCTTAGTAGTTGGTGCTGTGCTGTTTTGGCTGTGATGTGAGAGCAAT
>JAVJGI010000050.1:68766559-68777358 GCA_035590275.1 Ibycter americanus | reverse complement strand
TGGAAGGTGTCCCTGCCCATGGCAGGGGGGTTGGAACTAGCTGATCTTTAAGGTCCCTTCCAACCCAAACCATTCTACAATTCAGCTTGTCACCTAGGTCCTAGGACATAGTCCCATGTAAGAAGTGTCTAGCAAATGAAAGTCTCCTGTCACCTATGTGCCAGGTGAAAGTGATGGAGAGGTTATTTCCTTCCTTGTTTTCTCAGGTCTGGTCGCTGTAAAGAAACAGAGCAGTAAGGAATTGGTAAATACTCACCCCATGTACCTTGTTGTTTATCATTCTGCCCATCAGGGAGTATAGTTTAAAGGTAAGGTAGAACATTTATTTGAATAGTCCACTAAAGATGCTCTTTATGCAAGGTCTGCATCAGTTAACGACATTTTGCCATTCTGAGAGATGGCATTTTTCTATTATATCAGAAACTGTAGACCTCCTGCAGGCTGGTGAAATTCTTTTTATTAGTCCCAAGGGCCTAGCTGTTCAATAAATTAAGAGCAGGAAATCCTAGACATGTTATCTCTTCTCTCTAACACTACCTGAATTAATTGGCAAATTGTTCTCTGTTGCATAACAGGTGCAAAATACATCATATCCTCTGCCTTACTCCTTCTGAGACAGCCATCTGAGGTGCCCTGTTGCTTTCTGTGCAGCGGGTCTTCTGTGTCAGATTCCAAAACTGAAATCTTGCCTGCTGTCTGTGAGCGTGGAGATCTCTTCCGCCTACTGCAACCCATTTGACAACGGGCTGATGATGTGTGTAGACTGTGGCATGTTCAGATATCCTAGGAATAAAAAGTGCCAGAAAATGTAAAGTAGTGCTCCTTAGCGTTGTCATACGTCTAGACAGTCAGCAAGGGAAATAACTTAATTTCTTTTAAAAATATTGCTTTCAAGGGTCAGTCCCTAGCCCACTCTAAACCAACACAAGTTCTACTGTTACCTTGAATGAGATCGAGTTTAGGAATGTAAATCTTAATAGGTGCATCTGATAGTCAGAAACCTGTGTCTGCTCCCCAAATAGAAAATAGTGCCGTATTGAACTCCCTCATTCAAATATAGTAATTAGCTGTTCGTTACTTGCATGCAGTAGCATTCTGAACATTAAGCCAGATGAGGTAGCTTTTCACATAACAAATTTAGGAGTTCCTTCTTGAGTCAGACAGGTGCCGGTAGCAGGGAATCAGACCCACTGTCCTTTGAGGACTTACAAACAGGGCAGTCAGGAGGTTTGCATTGCATGCTAAGACACAGGGATAAGATTTTGAACCTCTCCGAAGCTGCCATCCATTTTTTTTAAAAAAAAACACACAAAATTGTTTGTATTTGCAGAAAGTTTGTAAGCAATTTTCCACTTGCTACACACAGCTCCTTTCTTTGGATTCAAGCAGAACTGAAGGTAGAAATCTGAGCTCAATTGTCAGACGCAAGCAGGGAGGCGGCGGGTGGCCCTGCTCGCTGCCGTGCCTCTGTGGTGAGCGCTAGCCTTCCCCCGCTGTTCTGATTTCTCTTTCCTTCTGTGTCCTGCGGTGCCTGCTAAGTAAGGCAGTTGCCACAATGAAAGCTAGAACCTCAGGACACAAAATCATCTCCGGGAAAACAGAACCTCTTCTGCGCTAAACAGGCTGATTGAGGATGGCCGTGCACACAGGACAGCAGCAGCAGCCCTGGCCTCTGCGTGGCTTAGCTAAACAATCAAAAATCGCATTGTCATCTCAATTGTGTGTAAAAGCAATGATTAACCAGTGTGTTTCAGCAAAAAGGGAAAAAGGAGACAGTCTTGGAGTGTGCTGAGGATGTTCTCCGCAGGAGACCATGGTGGGCAACAACAGGGTAGGAAAACACCCTGATCCCGCGGCCAAGTGGCCGCAGTGGGAACACCGAATTTCCATAGCTGTGAACCAGACCTGTGGGCTACCCAGTCCAGCATCGGGTCTCCCGCAGCCAGCAATTTCAGCTCCATCAAAGAAAGGTACAGAAAGCACTGTAACAGGCAAAGGTACAATAAGCCAACCCCATATAAAATGCCTCATCCTAATCCTTCACTGGGGACTGGCTTGGCATCTGAAATGAGAGTTCACCTGGTCTTTCCAAGTAGTGTGTGGGTTCACAATTGTCACAGTTGTGTAAGGACAGGCGAGGGAGGTGGAAATAGCATTAGTTACTATAAGTTATTCTATATAGTACATACAGCTTAGATGAAGAGACCATTATTATGGTTGCAAAGTCAAGAACAGTCATTAGGACAGGCTGTGCTTAAGACTTCCTGGGAGTGAGGCCAGACCACATCTTGGGAACAGCTGTTCTTCTCAGTGCCTAGCTTTGTAGTAGCGGGTGAAACAGCCCTACCTCTACTTCCATCAATGCATTTCCATCCCTGTTCACTTATCCCATGAGACACCGTGCTCTGGTGTGAAAACCAGTTCAAAGTCCAGTTCACACAAGAATCTGTAAGGGAAAACCTGTCACCTATATGGATGCTCATAATTTAGGGTGGATTGAAATTAAATTTCACTTTGCATGATGCATTTCTCAGAGACAGTTCAGCATTAGCCACTGCAAAGGCTAATTGCAAAGGCTGAGTTTGAGGAATAAAGTTTGCACCCCTCAACCTGTAACTTAGAGCACCTTCATAAAGACCATTTTCATCTTCAGGACTGAAAACTTCCACATGGTTAGATCCATTATGGCTCCTCTGCAGGTTTGCTTAGCAATCCTTTTTAAAAAGCAATTTTAAAAGGCCAGCTAAAGATCTAACTCTGGCACTGAAGAGCAGCTAGGCACAGTAACTGCTGGACCATTACACTAATTGCAACTTAAATGTTTTAAAGAACAGACAGATAAGTTTACTTCAGCTTTGCAAAGGTATATTATTTAACAAACACAAACAGTACAGACTTCTTTGCTATCTAGAGAATGTAAAGGAGAAAACAAGCTTTTTTTGACTGTTGGCTTTGGGTTTTGAATGTTGGCTTTTTGCTTTAATTTAAATCTTGTTTATTGAAACTTTCAATAACTTTCTTTACTCCAGAAAATTTACCTTGCCATGTTGTTGTGACTTACAGATCATATTGAACCGTCAGATATCATCTGAGGGCTAAGTGTATATAAGCAACAAAACCAGTACTACGTGATGTAGAAATTATATATAAACTTACAAAATGCATTCTGTGACATTTATTTTAATTTTTTATAATGCCAACCATAACATAGGACAGCTAAGATGCATTTGAGAACTGGGACTCTAGTCATAAAAACATGGTGCGGTTATTAATCTTACCTTGATTGTCTTAAGAGTGTTTTGACAGAATATATTATCAGCTATCTTCTTAAATGTGGGCCCTTGCTAACTACAGCAGCTTATATGAAACACCAAGCCAGTCATTCTAGACAGCTTGTATTAGTCCTAAGAATCTATAAAAGCTGTCAGTCACCATTGGACAGATTGGAAACTGGCTGCATAGGTCTCAAAATCTATCATGAAATTAAAAAACACCCTAAACCAGGTACATTTCTAATCAAAGTCTGTATCAATTGGTCTTGGTCCTAAAGAATTTTTTCCTGATAATAGCTGGGAAGCAAGAATATTTTCTGACAGTTTGTAGCTAATGGGAGAAATTGGAGGAGTTATAAATAATAGAGAGAGATGGTCACGGATAGGGCAGTTGGGACCATTTAGCACACGAGCTGCCATAATCAATATGCAATTAATACTTTCAGGAACACAGAATTCTTGATGTTTTAACAGCTTTTCATTGTTTTAAATTCCTTGCCTTGATTTGAAGGTATTCCAAGATGGATAATATACTGGTGCCTTTCATACTTCAGTGTTTAAACTACCCTCAGTGTTTAAAAATCAGTGTGTTTATTTCAAAAAGTGCTTGTCACCTGGAAAAATCCTAATGACAATTTGGCTTTAATGAAAACGTCACCACAGAAATGCTGGAAGTACTCTGTGGAGAAGAATTGCCTCCACTGCTGCTAGCAGCTGAGATGACACAGCTGTTGGCTGTCGGCTCAGGAGAATGATGTGTTTGAAATGCTCCATACAGTTAACTGGTCAGGCAGTGGGACACAGGTATGGGAATACAGTCACATAAGAGGCTAAAAATCAGGATGGCACATAGGTTCCCTCTTTTTTTCCTTCCCGCCCCCCCCCCCCCCTCTAATTCTGTAATTGCTCTAAATAAACATGTTTTTTCAAATGTGTTTACAATCAGCCAGGGAAGAGGAGGAGGAGCAGTCGGGAAGAGAGGAGCAAGCTGCAGAGCAGGGAACAGGAGCTCAGCATGGCTGTGTCACTCGCATAACCAGGCATGCGCCCCTTCAAAATGTAATCCTGTTTGTGTCACTGTTTGCTATACTCCGTAACTGGATTAAAAAGAAAAAGAAGACAAATCCAAATCCTCCAAGGGCTATCTTTGGAACATCCTCAGAGCTTAATGGCAGGCTCATGAATAGGAAACTGTTTACAAGACTCATTTGTAGTGTGCCTCCAAATTAGGAGGCTGAGGAATTCGTAATAGTACCAAGCAGAATAATGGAGAAAAACAACTAAACAAACTTTTCAGGTTATTCTCAGATTACACTGTCATTCTTCTTTTCAGGCTAGCGTGATACAAACAACCTGTCTTTTTTTCCTGAAAGAAAAAGAGATTTGTCTAGGGTTTATCTATTTGTTTATTATTTTGCAACTGTTTGGGATTAATGAAGTGTAGATTTGTGAAGTGTGTGAAGTCTGGCACTGTGCTTGTTACCTCTGGCTCCAAGGCAAGGATGATCAACACTGACAGCAAGCTCCTGGTATATCTGAAACAGTGTAAAATAGGGAAAAAATGAGCAGAAAAAGAACACTTGAGACATTCTGTGTATCCGTTGGAAGTATTCTGCATATTATGAGATATTCCAAACTTGAACTTGTCCAAGAGTAGTTATTTGAGTACTTCCAGCCTCAAATTTCCAAACTTCACAAGTCACATCCCTTCAAAATCATGGTATTGGCTTTACAAAAATATGGTATTGAAAATGAAAGCATAGCAAAATAAAACTCATGAAATTTCTTAATTATCACCCTTTTCCATCTTGTTCCTGAACATGTAGATCAAATTTTACAGTCCCTTACATATTATGAGGATTAGAAGCTTCATTTTTCCCAGTGGTAACCTCGATGTCCAGTTAATCCACAGATTAAGGAGCTGGTGCCCTGTGACTCTTGTGAGGGCTACTGGAACTGATTCAGTCTTGAGAGACATGGTCTTATGTAAACCATAATGTCTTTAATGCCTGAAATTTAACTTTGAAGAATTGTGATGGGTGTTTGTGGGAACTGTGAATGTGGAGAATCTTCTGCACTAGCCAAGGCTGACTGAAAAAATCACATCAGGTAGAAGAAAAGTGAGTGAGAGATTTGGAGACCTACTGGTCGGGCAGATCCCACGTGCAACTTTCTGTACAGAAATGTATGTGTTCTGGCTACTGATCAAGACTAAATCTCTCTCCTTTTCACTCATACAAAATGCCATCTATCATTCCTGGCTGACACTTCCATTTGTGCCCTGTGACCCCTTCAGAGGCAGAAGAAAAGACACACTTGCTCAACACTAAGCCTTCTTTTATCACCTGATATAAGAAAACCTCTATGTGCCCCATTAATAAACATGGTTAAATGGCAGCACCTGGAATGGAATGAACGCAGAGACTGGATGCTACATGCTGCACAGATATATATTATGTATGAGCCTCTACACTGAACAGTTTCTGGGCTTTAGGTCTTATTTTAATTCAGGGTGGAAAAAAGTCTAAATAATCTCATTGAAAGATTCTGCTGGTTTGTTGGTTTTTTTTTTTTTAGTTAAAGGTCTTTTCAGCTCTCCTTAAGTACATACCAGAGCAGTATAGATGATAACTAGATGTATATACCAAACATCAATTTGACTGCTTGAATTATCAAGACCTTGATGCTGCTTGTAGTTCATTAGTTCACAGTCCTATTTATGTAACAAAGTACATTTTGTTTAGTAATGTTAATGGTGATATTTGTTTAATGGGTATTTTTCTTAGTGCCAGTCTGCTGATTACCTAGAACTTCAGGGGCTATGCAGAAATACAACTGTAAAGAAATACACAGTTTATATAGAATATATTTTTGTTCACTTGGATTGTGCATAACATAGGCACTGCTACTCCAGGATATAAATGAGACCCTCCATACAACTGATTCAAAAATATTTTGCAAAAAAATACAAAGTGCCAAACCTGGAATCTCTAAGCAGTTAGTAGGGGAACTGATGTATTAAGAAGATGAGCCACATGATCAATATTACCACATGACTGGTGTTTATTGCTTAGTTTAGTTTTTTAATCCCACAATTTTCAAGCCAGCTTCAAGACTGATGGATCTGTTGTGTACACCTGGAAATGGCAGTACTACAACCCCAGATCTTTACCTGCAAGTTTTCAAGACTGGCACTTCACATTACACCAGGGTACGCAAAAAGCAGCAATCCTCAGATGTCCCAGCACCTTCTTACTAGTTCACATCATTGCACGTAAGCAAAATCCTTTAAGGTCATTTTGGTGATCAGTGCATTCCAAGGAAGGGATGAGTACGCTAAGTAACTGCGGACACTAGAAGCCATTTTGTAGCACAGATCTTCTCTGCAGTTACCACTTGGCCCCTGACCTTCTCCCCTGTGATTATTTTTTGAACAACTGTGAAAGGTTTCATATTCCCAGTTTTCCAATACCTCTTTTCCTGATACTTTATTTAAAGAAAAAAGAAAAAACTTAAGAGCATTTTTTAAAAATCTAGTTTGAGACAGGAGTTCAAATTAGGTCTGACTTCGGACTTTCTTAGATGGAAAAAAACACCTGCAAAACCCTAAAAACACCTGCAAACCCCTAAAAATTTGCTACCTCAAACCCTGTCAAGTAGAAACAGCTGTGAAATTTCAGCACAATGCCTTGCATATGTTTGCTTGCTTGCTTTTTTTTTTTTTCCCCCTACTGGGTATGAATCAGTAAGTGCGAGTTAGGCTATCACCATCCAAAGGCAATACCTCTGTGCTAGGTGTGCAGCTCCTGGGTCTGATGACAGGCACTGATACAGGGAAATTGTAGTGAACTGTCAGTTCTCTAAATCACTCCTACTTTCCAGCAATTCCTGCTTTTTGATTACTATAATCCTCACCTGTGCTTATGGGCTTGTTGAGACTATGAAGACAGTTTTGGAGTGGGAATTTTTGAAATTCTTTTGACTGCAGTTTTAATTGGATTCATTAATTACCACTGAGCTTTTTAATTATTTTCCTGTTTGTCAAATGTTCTGTATTACACGTGCAGTTGAAAAAGCCTGAAAACCACATACTGCAAATTTAAAGCAATACAAACATTTCTCCTTTAGGAACTGGGTTAGGTCACAGGAGATGAAAGAGCTGTTAAATAGTCACAACTTTTCATCTGTGCTGACCTGGGTTGGATGTGAAAGGTTTTGTATCCTATTAACAATCTCCTGAGCTAACCAGCCCCTTAAATGTGATTATGAGGATCACACATCTAAGACCTTCAAAAGGGGTTACGGAGCTCTTCTGATCAACTAAAGAAAATGTCTGGCAAAGCTCAGGGTTTCTTCAGAGAAATCTATACATTCACTAAATGAAGTATGCTTTTGGGCATGCTTGGTAATTCATTGTGGTGGATGGTATTTATGATCAAAGGATTATTAAGCTACTGGTAGACAAACTCTGTGGTGGTTTTCCTAGAGGATATTTACTCGGGTGTCGCAGGAAGTATTGTTTCTCTGTAATAAACACCAAAAGGGGAGGAGTTCCTCATATTTGCTACAGGCTGTGCTCAGTTAAGCAGCCAGAGAGGTCAAAAAGCAGTCCCCCAGAGAGGTAAGTTCTTTAATTCTTACAGTGGTTCTCTCTCTTCTGCTAGTTAAATATGCTTATTTTCTTGTTATAATTTATATATCTGCTGATCTTTTTGTGCGTCACTTGTTATTTGCATATGTACATAATTAGCCATCAAAACACCTCCTCATGGGTAGAACAGCATTAAAAGCTCAATTATAAAGGAAAGAAAATAGATTAAAAGAGGGAGCATATGCCCTAGGTCACACAAGCCGTCCACAGCTGAGCTCTGCCTAGGATTCAGAACCTAGCAGCAGCAGGAGGACCTCTTTTTGTAGGGGGGTCCACAGTGTCCAGCATAGCAGGATCCTGACTTTATTTGGATGTGGGTGTAGTAGGGCCTTTCACAATACAGGAAATATTTTATTAAATAAATTATAGTCTTAATTTGGTGCGTTAATCACAAGAACTTTTTTTTTCTTTTTGTCGTTAGAAGCTATGCTTCTGGTCCATTATATTACAATGAAGAGTAAGGCTTATTCTATAAGCAGTTGTCTAGTGTGATCTAATGTTGCAGATGCTCCGAAAGGGTGTCTGTTCATACTGCTTTCATACTTCTTGCATAGTAATTTAAAATCAGGTTTCAGATTTACACACACAATATTTCTAATAAAGTTAAAAACTATGTTGAAAGGCAAGGGGAGAGTCTGAAACCAATCTAATCGCCATCTGTTAAAAAGATAGTGTAGTATAGATGCTGTCTCGTGGCATTAAGTGCAACTTAACCTCACACAGGTACAGCTGGAGATGATCACACACCTTTTAATATATATCTAGATGTTATCAATACATAATACTTGTCCTCAATTATTTCAACTTTATTTTGGGGGAAGGGGAGCATATACCCACATTCCCAAAGGAACTTTGAAATCTCATCTGGAAAGCTTCCTATAGAAAAGCAAAGCAATAAATTTTTGGGAAAAAGAGGAGCAAAAGCCAAGGCATGTTGAGATGGAGAAACCAGGAGGAGTGAAAATGACAGGAAAGGAGAAGTGTGGCTAGGCTGCATGACACGGAATGTCACTTAATCACTTCGTGCCAAAGTTTTCCAGCAGTCAGTGTCTATTTGGCATGTAGACTGTCACTCACTAAGGGCTGAGGCCGCCTATTTGTTTGAACAGTGCCTGCCTTTATAGGTTGCAGAGGCTGGTTGTGACTTTCACTGGTTTAAACTAGGATCCTTTCCGCAGCAACGGACTGTCATTACTTACACATCATTCAGGATCATCTAAATGAAACAGATACTAGTTTGGGGGAATTTCACAGACCAGTTCACCTGAATAATTAATTAATGGAGGAGACAAAAGTGTGTACAACACTTCAAATGGACTGAGTTAGCTGAGTCACATCATGGATTTGCCTTTGAGGCCCCTTTGACAGAAAAGGGAGAGCTCACAGGGAATTTCAGGTCTTCAGTGCTAAGGGTCAGTGACTTTGGCACACAGATATTGGGAAGCAGACAAGGTGGGCTGCAGTGGTTTTGTTTTAAGACAGCACTGCTAGCAGTGGAAGGGGATTATGAACCAATCGCTGAAGTTACTGTCTTTTCTGGCTCCTAAGATTGTGTCTAAGTACTTCTCAGCTCCTTGTTCCAGGCTTGGGATGCATGCCAGCTCTGCCAGGGAAGAGAGGTGTGGGTGTCCACCATCCCATTTTTGTACCTGAGCTCCCACTGCGAGGCTTCTAGCCTTTTTTCATGGTGCACTCTGGTCAAGCTTCTGCATGATCAGAGGATTAGACTGTCATGCTTCTGCATGTGACCTGCCATCCAGCCAGACGCACAGCCTAAAGGTGCTGGGCACTCATAAGCACAACTAAAGTCAATGACAGCTTTGCTCAGGGAGGGGGAACCTTTGTACAATGTTGCTCACGTAGCAATTCAGGCCTAAAAAATACCGATGTTTTTACGACTGAGGCCCTGTTCTGCTAGTGCTCCTAACCCTAATTAGTAAAATGGGATTATAAAACTAGGAAGCTCAATTTGTATTTTTACAGAATCTCATCCAGGGGAGGAGGAATCGTTATAAAGGGACAGAGCAGCCAGCCATGAAAGGAGTTAATAAAGACTATATGGCACTTTAAACTTTCCCTCATAAATTCCTATGTGCATAATGCTGTGCACAGTCTAAAAATGTTAACAATTTCTATACAGTAAAGAAATAGTACTTTGAGGAAGGGAATTAAGGAGGCCTCTTGTCCTTACAAATAGCTGGTTCGTGGCTGTTTAGCTTTGGCATTTAAAAATATAGAAGTTTCTATTGATTTTCCCACAGTGATGAATTTTGTAAGTCTTTTTATCCACATGATTTCTTTGATGTCTGGGATGGGATAAGCAGCCTTTCCCATCGTGGATATATTCCCATGGAAAGGCCATCCTGGTCTCTACCATGGCCATGAACTACCTGGTCTCTGCTATGCTTTTGTGAAAGATGTAGAACATAATATAGCTCTGAAACAACTCCCCTACTGTCAGACCTGTCTGGAAACATAAAATACTCAGATGTTACTAGGAAAATGGAAGGAGACAAACTCAACGCTACAGCAGAAGTCTCCAACGGAGGCACACGCTCCCTGTTGCTGATTAAGTTCAGCTTCTTTGCAGTGGCTGTGGTAGGGGCCCTCCAAAAAATCCTAAAAACCACAAACAAAGCCTGGCTCATATATCATTTAGGAGCTATACTGATAGAGTTCATCCATTTCCCAAAGTTTGAGTACTTTGTCTTGCAACTTCACCCTGCCACCGTGCATTATGCTTCAGTCGTGTTGCCGCTGCGTGGCGGCCGCTCTGCGGTGTAACGACGTGAGCCCTGCGCAGGCAGCAGATCTCCGTCACTTTTAGCGGCGCAGGTTAAGTCCACTCGGTTTACCGGGGTGCGCGGCCGCCGGCA
>JAVJGI010000050.1:68742945-68759221 GCA_035590275.1 Ibycter americanus | reverse complement strand
ATGAGCTAATTACAAAGTATTTGTATATGTATGTATAGAGCGATTAAAAAAACCCCCACAGAACAATTGTATTTGAGCACTATTTTATAGGCAGAAGAAAAAGAAAGTAAAAAAAAAAGTTGTAACTCGTTTGTGTTCATTTTCTGAGGAAGAAATGGCTTTGCCTGGAAGTGGTGAAGCTACAAAGCTATGGGTAAATACTAGGCATAAGGTGGAAAGGTAATGCCTTAGGAAGAGACTGCTCACTCTGTCCTGGCTGAGTTGTGTCTACATGAATCCCAGGGAGAGGGCTGGGCAGAAGGAAAAAGCAAATGTTAAATCTAGAGTGGAAATTTGAGTACTTATATATTACAGCTACACGTCTTTGGATCTTGATCCTCTATATTTACTTTGACCTTAACCTGGGTTTGTTTTAAGGGAGATTTCATTGTAGCAGGTAAAATTGGGTCATCTTGTTCCCACAGACCTTGAGATCAAGGTGTTGGGCTGGTACTGGTTGCAGTCCTCAGTACACAACAGACTGCTGCAGATTTCCCGGTGTTAAGAGGGTATTTCACCACTTGGCTGCATGAGCAGGTATAGAAATTGGTAATAGTCATTTATATATTAAAAAAAAAAAAAAAAAAAAAGGGCTTGGGGGGAAGAGACTAAAAAACCCTGTCTTCTCACTCCTCAGTGAGCTAATCAACCACGAGCAGAATGATGGCAAGAATCCTGAGCACTGTGTTCCCCAGGCAAGCTTGTATTATCCAGTAGAAAATTAGTCTAAATACACATGATTTGCTAGTAGTCATGTCAGATAATTGAAGGAGCTGGTACAACATATGTGTGTATAGCAGTCCATTTCACTTGCTTCTAGTTGGTATATGTGCTCCATGTGTAGTGGGATATGCATAGTTATATGTATAAGCAAATGAATAAAGAAAGTATGGCTAGTATGGCATGGATGAAGCTGAAATTGAAGCCATTCTTTTCATTATAAAAAAAGTAATAAGGTATCACGGTGCAATTTCTGTCACTGGAGTAATATCACATAAAATGCTTTTATGTGTGTAGATTTGTGCTGTTGGCATAAAAAAAATCCAAGAATAATTACGTTGTAGTCTGTTGATAAAGTATTATATACAAATTTTTTTAAAGGGTGTATGAAAATGATGCTCCAAACCTGGCTCATTTACTACATACTGTGCTCAGGAAGGCCTTAAGCACTCAGTAGCTGGCTCACTTACTTATTGCTGGCTTACTTGGTAAGGGCTTAAGTCTGTCTTCTTCCCTGCCCCTTCTCTTTTTCAGTCTTGGCTCTACAATTAAGAATATGAGAATGTATTATTTAACACATTTCTACTGTGGTTTTGGCTGTTTTTAACAATGGGTAAAGGTGGGGTTTCTGTTTTGTTGTCTGTGTGTGCTTTCTTTTTACCACTGTAGCTGCTGGATAGTTAGTCACAATGAAAGCATGTGTGTATAAGTGAATTGTATCCGTCATTAACCAGGGCATAGGTGTAACCTGGTCAGCGATGGATACAATTCCGTCATTGTAAAAGGTGTTTCCTTTACAGTATGTAAAACAGTTGTTAATGAATGTACATCAGTAAACAGGTTTTCCATGACTCTGAATGCTTGGTCATCAGCAGACCATGATATTGTGAAAAGATCTGCCACTTTGATCTGCTTGGCCTTATAAGATCTGTATAAAAGTTCAAATGGTAAAAGCAGAATTATGAAATTGACTCTTTGCTGTGAAAGTTTGAATGAGCCTAATGCTGCTATTTAACATGTTTTGTTTTGTAGATTCCCCCCCGCCCCGCCCTTCCTTGCCTGATTCTTGGCAATGGAGCCAAATTCTTTTGGATTTTGTGAACTTGACTCCCATTCCCCTGCCCCTCAAAAAATCCCAGAGTGACATTATAGTTTCATTGAAGTGCATGGGAAAGCTTCTACTGACTTCACTCAAGCCTGAAATTAGGTCAAATTATAATTTGGATTTCCCTTCATTTGATACTGTGTTGGCTGCACATACCTGTATTAAGTGGAGGATTCCTTGTTCATTATGCTTTCAGTGCATGCACACTACACGCAAGAACATTTCTAGTGCTTGAGAATGGTATGTGTATTTCTCTTGTGTTTGTAGGAAACGAATTGCTGTTAACCATTTGTTGAGTAAACATTGAAATCTCTTTTTCCTAGGAGCCATCATTTGAAATGCTTCCGTTGACTGGGAAAACAATAATATTTGATAGCTTTCCTGATCCTTCAGATACCTGGGAAATAATTGAGACTATTGGCAAAGGAACATATGGAAAAGTGTTCAAGGTGTTAAATAAGAAAAATGGCAGCAAAGCAGCAGTCAAAATTTTGGATCCTGTTCATGTAAGCTACTTAAATTACTTTGTGCTTATTTAATTGTAAGTGAATTTATGTAGTATTTTCTTCTTTTAATCTTGGTAGAGCATTAGAAGTGATAGTGAAATAAGCTGCTTCAACCTGCTAAGTATCAGGCTAGCTATCAATGCATTTTTCATACTGTAAGGGATCTTGGAAGTCGTTGCATATGGTAGAAGTCAGAAGTATACCTAAACTTTGTTACTCTTACTTCTAGTTACGCTTTGTTTATCTTGTACTTTCAGAAGCAGAGCTGATTATTTTCCTTTCCAGTACCAGGAGTCCTAGCTTCTATTTTTACGGTTGTTCCTTTCCTTTTTTTTAGTATAATAGCCGGTAAGAAAGTTATATACTTTTAAGTGCTTTAGATGTACCTTCAAGCATCTATTTTGAGTACATGCTTTTAGCTGAGTTACATGCTATGAGTGATACTTTAAAAATAAAATAGCATACTTTATTTTTATTGTTATTGTTGGTTCTGTGTTTTCAGAATGTGCCAAAATACGTAGATATCACAGAGGAATCCATCTTTTCAAATGGAAAATACAAAGGCAATAGCTCCTACACACAAAGCACCAGGTGACTGGGAGGTGGAATTATTATGTTGTAGAGTATGCTTTTGTTCTCTAACTGACATTTGTTGGGTGGCAGATTAATGGTCAGAGTAAGGAGGAACATTAGTCTGGTTTGTAAAGGCATACCCCACTGACTTCAGTGGTGCTGCATGTGGCTTGGGATTTTTCTCGAGAACAGTAACCCACAAAACGTGGACAAGGAGCTCTTCCTGTTTCAGGTAGCCCCTTTGAGCTCATTTTTTTCACTCCCAGTATAGGATTGTGAGGCACGTGCTTCCATTCCACAACCTCTGGGCAGGAATGGAAGGGCACGCCATGCTGTGTGAAATGGTGCAGGTCTGGAGCTGCACAGCCACACAGGGCTGTCTACCCCTGCGTATCACATAGTGTCAAATTATAATCCCATGGTCTGTAAATCCATGCAATGTGTTTGAAAACATACCATCTTGCATTATCTTTGCTGTGTTTCTTGTTGATCTGCTTTTTATTTCAGCATGCTTTCAAAGCAACAAAAGGAGGCTCATCTCAATTCACTATCACCTACCTCTGTCAAAATAAACATGATTTGCCGCCAACTGATAAGGATCTTGGTGAATTCAAATGTGTTGGAAACTCTATTTTTGACTCTGCTGCTTTCTGTAAACAAGGTTCTTGTGCTTACAATGAATGGGCAGGACTTCCTTGCAGTTAGTGTACGTCTAAATGCCTGTGTGGCAGGAAATGCTTCTGCTTTCATCTGTTTTGCAAGTGTTCAGGAATGATTCTTAAGTGGCAACTGGCTATGGCAGGGATTACTGAAGGCATCAGGGAAACTTTTAACGTTGTGTACACTTTGGAGATTGTAGGAAGAGGATAAAGGATGGTGACAGGAAGAAAGAAGAGGTAGTAAAGCTGATGCTAGAGGAAAGAGAAATAGTTTCAAGTAGGAGATAAGGGAGTAGAATGTAAAGACGAAAGAAATACAATGGATAAAGATGCAACATAAGAAATTGAAGAAGGGAAAAGTTATAACTGATGAAAACAGATTCCTTATTTTAATGGAAAAATGGAAGTCATACGGTCAACATCATGCTCCAAGACTTAAATCTTTTTAATTGATTATAGTCTTCTTTTTGTTCTAAGAATACTGTTCTTCTTTTCCCCCTCCTATTTACAGGATGTCTGGAGTAGCTGTTGTGCCTCCATGTTACTGTTAAAATGGCAACCCTCTATTAGAAATAGGGTGAAAGCAATAAACTAATTCTTTTTCTTTAAACTGAAAGTATTATTAATGGCTGCAGAGGGAGCCATTGCAATGAAGAAAAAGATACTTTCTGTGTTTTCTTCTTTATTTTACAATTTTTTTCTTGAAGATGGTTTCAGAATTGTGCCACTTGGGAGGTGGACTGAAAAAACAAGCAGAAAAATGTGTTTTTATATCACTTGGTTTAACTGGTATTTCCAAATTAAACGGGGAAACTACATTATCATGGGTGGTGTGAGACTGAAATAAGCATTTCATGTTTAATCCCTTAGAGCTCTTAGATTCTTTGTGTTGAATAACAGCTCAGCTTTCTGAAACTGAAACAGGAAAGTGAAGGTGTTGAGATGAGAATATATGAAGCTGGAACTGAGAACGCTCTCACTCTTGTCCTCAGGGTTATAAGTAAATACCATTGTACTTTAGGGCTCTTAGCCAAATTATCCTGTGTCTAAGTTCACATGAAAATATTCCCTTTACCATTTCTAAAAGAGGTACTCTTATGCAGGTTAATATGTTAAATTCAAACAAATATTTCAAATTTTTTTCCTTCATAAAATACAGAGGAAGATATTTTTTTTTTAGTATGCACAGAATGAATATTCTATTCATTTCATTCTCTCTCTTTTCATTTCTCCTTATAATAGTAAAAATCTCATAAAATCTGAGTACCCCTCAGGAGACGGAAGCCTCTATTAAATCACAGTAGGACAGTGGGCTAATTCTCTTCCAATTTCCCCAAGGCAGTCAGGGCTATTGTATGTTTTGTGTGTAGTTTTTTGGCTTTCAGCTTTCTGGGGGTTTTTTTTGTTGGTTTTTTTTTTTCCCTTTATGATCTGTCCTTTTGTTTTTGCTGATATATTTTCTCTCTTCATCCCTTCTTATCTTCCACTCTTTCCCTTTCCTTCCTCTGCCACCCTCAGTACCTTGGTTCTTTCTTCCTCCTTTGCTTCTCTTTGTTTATTGGCTGTATTCTGTGTTGTGCTTATGGGAAAATTAACTTAAAGTGAGTTCCTCATTTTTTTCAAAGAGGAAAACTTCTGCTATTTTTTGACTACTCCAATAAAAAAGTCTCTAAAGCCTTCCTTGTGAGAAGACTTATTCTTGTAATCTCAATATGAAAGTTTAATGGCCCAGTTCCTGACAGGCAGAGTTCTTTGAGACCAGTCAGGCTGGTCTCAAGACAAAAGGCTAATATGGGGAACTTGAGTTGGAATTTAGTGTTGGAAATACCTGTATAAGAAACAAGTAAGCAAAGACCTCTTAGGGGCAGATGACTGGTGAACAAAATGAGGAGTGGCATTCGTTTGGAATACAAAGCATCTCTTTTCTCTGCTATGGTCACTTCGGTTTGCAGTGGTGAGACAGGTTTTCAGCACTGAGTAGGTGCTTTTCATTGATAAGAAATTCATTCATATGGATAGCAGACTTCATAGGTAGCCTTCCTCTAGAATTAATTTTTCATTTCTATTTCTTTTTGGGTGCGTGTAAATAGCAAATTGTATTAAAAATGTTTAAATCTGGAAACAAATATGTTAACATGTGGCCAGGATGGATTGAATATTTTCTCAGCGTAACTGAAACACAGTCTGATAGAGCCCCTCAATGAGCAATCCCAGTGCATATGTGGAAATGGTTACCTGAGCCATTGAGTGCCCACTGATGCTAGCATCCATGTTTGGTCTGAAAGGGTTTACATGGCTCCTGGTACATGTGTTGGCAAAATTTGCCTTCTCACCTCCAAATGGATTTCCCTTGCTGTGTAGGAAACCCAAGGTCTGTAATGAAAGACTGACAAAAAGCCATAACTCATAGCTCAGTAGGAGAAGCCAGAGAGATCATGGGTGTCACCAATTTCTATGATAGAAAATGAGAAAAATTTCCACATGATTCTAGAAAGTAAGATGATAAATGAGTAAGATGTTGTTGCAGTCATACTCATTCATGCACAGAGGGGTAGAGAGGTAATTCCAGCTGCACCATCTCTAGCTGGGGATACCCTTGAGACTAGAGAAGTAACATGTGACTTCCCGAGGCATCTGCATACCTACCCACTTGTGGATTGCACTGGCTTTGCCTTGAAATGCTTCTTCACCATTGTCCAGAGGGCTGCTCTGTCATACCCCTTGTGTTTGTTAGCTGAAATTGGTGAAGACCAAGTGAAAAACAGATGACTGTTTTGTATTGAGTAATAAGAATCAAGCTTTGTAGCCCTGCAAATGGTACATTCGTGTTCTGTTTGGTGTTTTTCTTTGCATTATTTCAAACTACATTTGAATAGCCAGAAAATGCTGTGTGTCAGGTTTTTTAAATGGTTATCATTATTTATTTATTAAGCGCTATGTATTTCTCATTTGCGACACTAGGATATTGATGAAGAAATTGAAGCAGAGTATAACATTTTGAAAGCGCTCTCTGATCATCCTAATGTAGTCAAATTCTACGGCATGTACTATAAGAAAGATGTGAAAAATGGAGACCAGCTTTGGCTAGTTCTTGAGGTAAGTAATTCAGAAAAATAAAGTTTTCTTCCAGTTGGCATTGCTATGTTGAGTATAAACTCAGTGAATGAGATGCAAGTCATTTGTTTGATGCTTGTCTTTAGAATGGTTGCATGTGAAGTGATAAATGCTGTTGTTTAGTATTCTCAGTGTTCTGAATTAATGGTCTGCTCATGAGTTCAGCATTCTTATTTTGATATTATACTGATAGTGCTATGCCTTCAGAATTAAGATATAAATTCTAATAGGACTGACTTAATGGGATTTGCAACCTAAAATCTTTCTCTGCTGATAAGCTTGTCATGGGAATCTTCCTTTAGTAGCATTTCTTTAAATATGACTAAGATACGACATAACGGTTAAAGAAACCACTGTGATGATTTTTTTTCTAAATGAAATTATAGAAATTAATTGAATTGCTTTTTTTGTGCAAGTAAATGTGTAAATAGATAAATAAACCCAATAAAAATAGGCTACTGCTCAAATACTGTTGAAAGCAGCAGGATTTCCTCAGAGTCAGAGCAAGGTAAGGCCTGTAATTTGTGTGTTTCAGTCTTCAGTTTTAACTAATCTAGGATTAAAGAGCTTGACTGCAGGGCTCTTGCTGATGTTTGATCAGTGTTTGATAAGGTTGAGATTGGAGCATTGGTTGTATGTTATGATTTGTCAGCTAAGTGAATACAAATCTCATGCCAAATATCTCAGTGATGCAATGGTAATCCTGGAAATAAGCTCTAAAAATGCTTAAGTTCTGAAAGCTTTTCCACATTCTTCTGACTTGCATCGGCAAGATGTTTTTAAGAACAGTTTGCATTGGAATTCCATTATAAATTATTAGGTCAGACTGACATCAAAAGATGTCAGCTCTTTGTGCAGTGAGCATCTTTGAAAATCTGGCTTCTGTTGTGTCTGCTGGGCATGTGAAACTCCATCTGTGAAACTTCTGGCCTGTAAAGGGTGGGTGCCAAACAGCCAGGATGGAACAGACAGCGAGGAAAACAGACAAATGTTTATATTTTAACTTTTATATTTCACGTGGATTTATTTTCTAAAGTCAAAAATACAAGCCTACATCTGGAATACAAGTTTTATATTTACTCTTCGCATGTCAAGCTGTACATGTGCAAGTGCTAGTGTGGAGTGTGTGGAATAGTCTTGGGTGCTTTCTGTCAGTGCACATGTAGATCCATGAACACAATGGATTTCAGTTGGGGTATGTATGTGCAGATACACATAAGAAGAAAAATAAATTCCGATGGTGACTTTGGTAAAGCTTTCCTTTAAATAAAAGTATGTGAAAAAAAACTGTTGTGGAACAGATTCCTCTGTTGAAGTATCACCTTCCTTTCAGCTTGTATGCAGCTTTACTGTTGCAGGGTTTTTTTCACAGTAGCTGTTTAGGTGTCCTACAGTTTATAAGACTGAAGATACCTTCATCATCTTCATTCTGTTTTGTTGTTGGTTGTTGTGGGTTTTTTTTAACAATATATTTGTGTCTAACTTCATAAAGGTGGTGATGAGTCTTCACTTTACAGAGACCTCTCTTTCCATTTCTTTGGGTTTTAGGCTTTTTATTTATTTATTTTATCATAAAAGAGCATTTTTACTTCAGTACTGTTGCTTTCCCTGAAGAGGGGAGTCCAGTCTTGAAATTTAGATTTGCAGAGTTTGATACTAAGGAGGAGATCTTTCTCATCTCCTTCTCGCAAAACAGTTACCAGCTAATCCCTGCAATTTCTGTGTAATCCTCTGAAATGAAGATGGACCTTTTGCAGTCAGCACCTAGCCTGTAGATAAGTTCCCAAAGACTGGAAGAATGAACAGGATAGACCACCAAAGTTTGCATAATTTGAAGTAGCTTCTGCAGTATCTGAATCCAAAATTATGTCAAGGAGGAAAAGTAGAGAATCAAATGCAGGCTATTGTGCACTGTAGTATTCTGGATTCCTGCAAAGCTGCCACTGCTAGGAAAAGCACACAGGAGCCATGGGGCATTGAAAGCAGAGCTTACTGCTTTACTCTGCTTTTGTGTTCTGTGTTGGTATCTGTGGGCAGGAGGTTTTGAAGGGAAAGTTTCTTAAGTTCCACTAGGAATGGGTTGTGATGGCAAAACTCAGCAATGGGCTTAGAGCCACCACTGTAGTTTACCAACAAAGTTACTCTCTAGAGTGTTTGAATCCGTATATGTAGATGTTATTAAATAATTTTTTTCATAGGAGAAAAAAAACCTCAGCTCTTTAAGACATGTCCCATGCAGTATATCAACAGCAAACCAGTCTGGAAAGAAAGATTGTTGCCAGGTTACACTTTTCTCCTAATTTTGTCTTCTGCATTGGTTATATGAACCATACTGTTCAATTCTTACACTTTTGTTAGTATATACAGTGTGATGATTTTTGACGTATCCCATAGTTTTCTTTCAGTAGCTGTTTTGTATTGCACTTGATCACGTTTGTGTTTTGGGGAAAAGAGGCTAATCAGGTTTGCACTAGGCTCAGGTAAGTGGCTGAGGTATAATTTTGAGGCTAAAACCAACCAGGTAGCTAAAAAGACTATACTACAATACTGTAAAGGGTTCTTGAGAGATTTTAGTCCTGAATACTTGAATTATCATAAAATTGTCAGACCTCATAAGTTACCACCAGTTCTGAATACTGGAAGAGACCTTGGATGGGTTTATGATGAGATTATTGCAGTCTTGGTGTGAAATATTCCACTTCACCTTCCATCTCTGTTTTCCAAAATGAATCTATTCTTATGTGATTTGATACCTGTTGAACCTACTCTCAAATTCTAGGACAAGATAGTTGGACATTCCATTTTTAACTGAAATTGGCACTTTCATTTGCTTCTCTCTGTAAGGTGTATGTCAACAATGAGACACTAGATGCTCACAATCCATGTTGAAGGTATTGTCTTCTGACTAGAAATCACTAAACCAGATGACTGTCCAGAAGTATTTACCTACAACTAAATGGAATTTGGAGCTGACCTGTTGCTGTGGGTCATCTGACAGTTTCCATGTCTATAGAAGCCAAAACTATTTGCTTCAGAATGACGGAAATAATCTGTTACAGAATAATCCTGGGTAAACATGACATTTCTTCTGAATCTCCTCACTTAATAAGTGCCTAATAGCATATGCCTTCATAGAAAATCTTTTTTCCAATTTGAAGTAAAATTCCTCATTTTCTACTGAACATTTGGATTTCATTTTCTCTGTTGTATTTTTCTGTCTCTGTGCTAATGTGCACATTACCTAACTGATCTTGTTAAAGCATTTTGAAGTTGCAGTGCTGTGAGCTGGAAATACGCTTCTGAGAGAGTAGGAGCTATTGTTCATTATTTTTTTCTCTTAACAGAAACAAATATTTTTTTGATAAATTTTCAAGAGATACGTAGTCAATCTCATACTTTGATTTAACCTTTCAATGTAGATATAATCAGTTAAAAATGTGCATGATACTTCCTTGGAAAAATAAACAACCTTTTTGTGTAACACTAGTTCTGCATGTGACACTAGTGCAGTATTTGTAGAAGTGTAAAGTTACTGTGTTGTGTTCATCTTAACACGAAGACCTAAATCTGAGACTAGTATAGAATATAAATTTTAACAGTTAAAAGTAGAGGAAAACTAGTAATGTGAGAGCTTTTAGCATCATTAGCATTTTTTGGTAATAAAGCAACCTAATAACTTTCCCAGTTCAGCATGTTTAAGGAAACCACCTACAGGAATGAAAATGAAATGAATACATCGGTATGGAATAACAGTACTCTTGACTCTCAGTTCAGAAATGCCCTTCTCTCTGTAGGCTGCACTTAGACAGGCTGAACATCTGCTCCTGTGTGGATACCGTTCTAATCACGGTTAGGATAAAGAATATTGCTGGAAGAAGGATTCTTGTCAGGTGTATTAAGCTTTGTCACGTGTGTCCGGAGATGCAGGCAGAAAGAAGCTGGCATGTTGCATCTGTGTTGAAAAGAAATCACTTGAGATGAATCAGCTTAGCAGTTTCATATTAGCAGACATCAGCATGATGACGCTGCTAAGGCAGAGCGTGCTATAGCCCATTTCTTTCTGCTCTGGATGTTAGTTTAGAAGGGAGTAGATCTGAGATAGTTGGAAATCAGCTGATGGAAGTTGGAGCAGAGAGGTAAATCATATCAGGCCCTACAGGTGAGCAGGTAGGTCAAGGGCAGGTAGGGAGAACAAGTGGCACAGCCCTTGCCTGAGATCTGGTGCAAAGAACAACTTAGTCAAGACTGAGTGAAGGCTGAAAATACCACAGCAAGGTAGATGGTAGGTGTCACACAGCTTTTACTTGCTACCGTAAGCCAGAGGCCAAGAATCATCATGCAACATATTTCTGTAGTTAATTTCCTACACAGATAAGGTAGAACTTTAAGCATCTCAGTCCATTTTCAAAAGATACATGCCATGTTTGAGATGGGTTGGGGTTTGTGAGTCACATAAGTATATATTATCATTCTCTATATGTTTTTATAGGAAATAGCGGGAACATTATTATTTTTATAGTAAAAAAAATATTTCCTTTAATGAGTTAAAACTTAGCTTGGTAGGGGGAAAAGTTTGGATGGAGTGACTTCCCACCCCAAAATACAGTTTTGTAATATCAAAGCATTTTGTAGAAACCCCTCATTTCTAGAGAGATGAAATGCTAAGAAGTTACAGAAATACATCCCTTTGACTGTGCTGAATGTCAAGAAGACTGATAAAGCATTATTTTTAGGTGTTTGTGTTCTAATGTGTAGGTGAACATTTCAAGAACATTTGCAATGTGCTGTTGAATTGGACCAGTGGTCCATGTAGCGCAGCATTCTGTCTCCTGTGGTGGCACCCGAAGATGCTATTTAGGAGGAGTCTGTCCAGTTTTTGCAGTCCATTTCCCTCATGCTCTCCAGCAACCATGATTGTTGTATTAAGGATGTCCCAGACTATTCTGTTTAGTATCTGTTTACAGACACACTAATCATGATGATGATACTGCCATGCTGTGCAGTCACCTCTTAGAGCATGCAGGTTTAATTTTTGTGCCATCAATATACTTATTTCTATATATAATATTCCACATAGTAGAATATAATGTTTTTGTAATGTTATTCATTTTAACATTATGAAAACATTTCCAAATCTAAATATTTTATTTAGCAATTCGCCATTGCTGTTATCAAAATGTTCCTGGGCACAGCACAGTGAGATGATAAGCTGTACAGCAGGCACCGAAAGCAAAAAGCAGCCACTAACGAGCACTAGACTTTAATATACAGTGAGGCAATCAAGCCCTATGGCAAGCACAGAAACTTGCCAATTAATAGGTAAACACCAATAAGAGCTATAAATTAGAACTAGCACATTCTAATCAAATCTGTTGTTATCTCGAACCCTTCGAGCCCCACGTTGGGTGCCAAAAAGCACTGTCATGGTTTAACCCCAGCTGGCAACTAAGCCCCATGCAGCTGCTTGCTCACTCTCCCCACAGTGGGATGGGGGAGATGATCAGAAGAGTAAAAATCAGACAGGTCATGGGTTGAGATAAAGACAGTTTAATAGGTAAAGCAAAAGCCTGGAAATAAAGATAAAGACAGTTTAATAGGTAAAGCAAAAGCCGTGCAAGTAAAGATAAAGACAGTTTAATTGGTAAAGCAAAGCAAAACAAGGAATTCATTCACTACTTCCCATCAACAGGCAGGTGTTCAGCCACCTCCAGGAAAGCCGGGCTCCATCGTGTAACGGTTACTTGGGAAGACAAACACCATAATGCCAGATGTCCCCACCTTCCTTCTTCCTCCCCCAGTTTATATACTCAGCATGACATCATATGGTATGGAATATCTCTTTGGCTAGTTTGGGTCACCTGTCCTGGCTGTGTCCCCTCCCAGTTTCCCGTGCCCCTCCAGCCCTCTCACTGGCAGGGCCCAAGAAACGGAAAAGTCTTTGATTTAGTATAAACATTACCCAGCAACAACTAAAAACGTCAGTGTGCTATCAACATTGTTCTCACACCAAATCCAAAACACAGCACTGCACCAGCTACTAAGAAGAAAATTAACCCTATCCCAACTGAAATCAGGACACCAGCTCTAATGTTAAAAAGTACCTTCACAAACAGTATTTTGGTAGCTAGTGCAGTCTGTACAGGTGCTGGCTGTGCACAGTCCAGGCTGAAATGAACCTGATTCATCTTTGTTCTCTTGTAGAACCTTTTCTTGTTCTAGTGTAATTGTCATCAGATGTGTCACATGGAAGTGTAGAATAGCTTGGAACCAGCTTCTCTGAAGCTTTTTCATTCCCTGAACCTTTGAACATGGGAAAATAAATGCATTAAATAAATCAGTAACTTGTGTCATTCTGCATTGTTGCAGGCAAAGCGGTATACTTTGAGTTTGATCTTCTGGGTGTTTCTTGATGTTAATTGAACCTGCTAACCAGATACTGATAACTCAAAAGAATTGCAGAAAGATTATCATGGAGGATTATTGTGATCCAGCTGGCAGCTGTTTGCTAACTTAAAATTTGCCTGAAGTGATTCAAATTTGCTACTTTAGTCTTCTAAAGTTAACAACAAGAAGAGGAAAAATTTTAAATGTACAAATATCTAAATTGTCTTTTTGAAATCCTTGGGACTCTTCTATTTGTGTTGCTTTTTTCAGAAAGAACTGTATCATTAAACCCAGTAAATAGAAGCTCTCAGGAGTCTGAATTAAACTAGAACACAGAGAATTGTAGTGCATCAGTTCAGCTGGTACTCTTTCGGCAAGCACAGCTGAAGTACAAACTTATGGTGTGATTCCATTTAATCAGAGTGAGGTCACTGTAACAATTGTATAGGTAGCCCCATACAGAAAAAAAAGGTATAAAGTGCCAGTATACCAAACTGCCAACCTGCTGTACCAGGGTAATGACAGTCCATTGCTACTAGATTACTTCTGTTGGCTTGCCTGGCCTGGGAAAGCTTGCACACCTAGCCAAAACGGTTTGTAACAGGGTAAGAACTGAGAGAGAGCCTGTCTAACGGAGGCTATTGCTGCGTGATGAGCACAGAGAGCAAACCAGTGTAGTTCCCACTCAAATACCAATTACAAGGGCAGTTGCAGTTGTCTGGTGAGTCACTTACATATGAATGTATAACAAGCTGAGATCCCCTGATACACTCTTTTCTGGTTTTGTGCAGATCATTTAGAATTGCCATTCTTGAATCTGCACGGAGATGGAAAGCCCAGGACAATGTGTGGAGTATCAGTTACTCACTCCTTTCCAGTTCTAAAAGTGAGCTTTTGTAGGAGAGAGTTACATCAAAGCTTTAAGCCAAATAGAACAGATTTTCAAATGGAGAACCAAACGGATAACAGAAGTCAGTTGTGATCTCAAGCAGCTGCAAGGATTTGTCAGTGTTGTAGCACAGGAGAGTTACTAAGGAGGATTTGAAGGAAGATAGCGCTGTGGCTTGCTGTTTGTTTTGGCTGCTCCGTCAGAGCAGAAAGGAAAACATGTTATGCCTGCAGTTACCCGGTAATGGATGCCAGCACTGTGAGCTGATCAGGAGTAGGAGAAGATCTGTTGCTGCCTAAGGAAAGGTATTAGGACTGCTGTGCGTTTTGACGGTAGAAGCAACTAGTTCATGTTTGATGTAACTGGGAAGGGGCAGCTAGCACAAGGGTTCAAGGGAAGAATGGCGTGGTCAGAGGTGGCTGGTTAGGGATAAGAGCTCACTAAGGCCCGGAGAAGAAGGTGTTGCAGTAACTCCTGGGTAGAATGAATAGTGCTGAACAACAAACACGTCTGCGCTGCTGTATCTGGCCTGGAGTGCGTTTGCTGTGCAGGTGCACTGTTGTATCTTCTGTTTGAAGAGAAGTTTAGCAAATCAGATGCTTCCAGATGTTTGCAAATGCTAACTGTGGTCACAAAGAGAGCTCTAAAATTCATGAAATATGTATACATTTCCCTCACAGATTCATAAATGAAAAGTGACAGCACAATTTACGTATGTGTCAGGTAGAGAAAAATGAGTATAATTAATGCCCAAGTCTTGTGTAGCTAGTAATCTTGGATCCTTCACTGACCTGCTATACATGGAAGAGTTTCTGATCATGTTGCCTATTCGACATCACATGTAATTCTAATATATGGTGAAACTCACAGGAGTGCATCCTTCTTCTTTAAATAACAAAAATTTAAAATAAATCCTTTGTTATATACTGTCCTATGTATAGAATATATTTGTCTAAAGAAATACCAGTCTTAGCAGGTCCAGTTGCCTTGACAAATGGAGATTTTTTTTCTGCTAGGGAGTTGAGATACTAACAGTGCAACTCTAGGTTGCAGTGTAGTTTGCTATAAAAGAGAAGCATTCACTGTTCAAAGATCCATATTGGTATTTTCCTTTTTAAAAAAAGGAGGCTGAAATAGCCAGAAGCACGATATGGATTTCAAGGATCAGGACAACTGTAACACCCCCACATGGTCAACAGAATGAGACTCTTCACAAGACACTGCTCCTTTTGTGCATCCAGAGACAGACTACCACTTTGGAGTGCTGTTTGTGCCAAAGCAGGCTGGGCATGGAAAAGAAAAGCTCAGAGCAAGGCATGTGCATCTGTCCTTGTCTCTTGCTGAGTTTTCCAGTGCCATGTAAGACTTCTGATGGCCAGCAGAAAAGCATGTTTCTCTCCATTAGCTTGATCTCTTTCCTTTCTCAGATAACAGTGTTGTCACTATGGCACCTCTTGGTGCATGGAAGAGGGAGAGGGGAGTTGCTGTCAGTGTTGCAAAATGGCTAAATGCTTGTTTTTGATGTAGAAGGGCATTTGGTTGTAAAAATTTGCAGCCTGCAGGAAGGCTCAGAACCTGGGGAGAAGCTGATCATGCAATATTGTTTTGGGACATTGCATGGTGGGAGTGACTTAGACTAGTGTATCTAAAGTTTAGCAGGCAATTTTCTGTCATTGAAGCTGTTGGGACTTCAACTGTTGGACTCCATTTGAATGAAGTTTTTTGTCTTAAAAAAGTAATACAATTGTAAGAAATAGATAGGAGTGTGGAAACTGGAGTTGTTCTTACTTCTGTGATAGTTTTGGCAAGAGTGGGAAAATCCAGATTCAGTGACATGCTCTTTTGTCTGAGGCCTCTCTGAGTAACAAGCACTGGCTGAATTGAGTCCCACGGGAATCTGTGGGAATGCCTAGAAGCAGGACCCAACAGTCTCATTCTGGCATTCAAAGAGGTGTGCCTACCTGAGATAAACAAGAGACATCGCTGTCTCGGTTACTTCTCTTTTACGTGAAATAGAGGGTCTTGTGGTATGTACAGATGCATAATTTATTTAGGATTTTCCTTTGGCATGTTTATCGTATGCTTTTGTTAGATATAGCAGTAGATACGCAGATACATTTCCATCTAAGAGAATGAAGGCAAGTTTGTGGAGTTTAAAAAAAGCTTTGGATGGAAGTTGTTCTGTATAATGGAATATATGATAAGAGTTATAATAAGAAAGTAGATATGCACCTTTTTTTATATGGGAGATTTACTGTAAAACAATAATCTTTCAGGAAATAGCATA
>JAVJGI010000050.1:68728174-68742896 GCA_035590275.1 Ibycter americanus | reverse complement strand
AAGGGAGTTGTCATTGGTCTGAATATTATCCAGTATTTCCAAATGACATATATAGAAGAAAAATGAAACAATTGAAAATTACTTTTTCAAATTTCTCAACATGGATCATTTTTCAGTAATGTCTGGTTATGAGTGCTCTATTCAGACTAACACTGAATATTTTGATCCATTACATGTCTGAATCAGCCTTAATTTCTCCATTTCTAATGTGTCCCTCTTTGCTTCCTAATTATAGCAGTTTTTCACTCTTGAATTATATCCTGTTTTCTCAAGATCAAAGATGTGTGGCTATCATTTGATGCTTCAAAGTTTTAGTAAATACTCGTAATTTCTCTGGGTGGTGAGTATTTCATATTACATTGTAGTTTGCACAGTCCACATCTTTGAAACAATGGGTGAGCATATGTTATGGCCCCACCTTCCCGGAGAATACTGCACATACAGAAAGCTGGTTCTGAGTAACCTGTAACAATATTTGCCACCATGGAGTAAAGCAAAGCCAAGAAAAAAACCCCTGAGTTTTACCGCTCTACTATGTAATTAAATAACATGTGAATACTATGCCTCTCACATTCTAATATTTAACATCCTTAACTTTCTGTATGTTTTATTTTTGATCACATCTTTACTAAATATGTGAGGTTATTTAAAAACAAAACACCAAAACGAAAACCCACATTTGCGTAGCTTTTGGTTAAATCCCAGATTACCAAACCTCCTTTAGTTTTAGTGGGGGGTGGCATCAATCATTGTAAGAATGCTTAGGCTAAGGCTTGTCTCTTTTTGCTTCAGACATCTGAGAGTTAAATGCTTAAGTTCAGGTGTGATAGACAATATAATTGTGCTGTATTTGTTCTCAGTTTACATGTTGGGTCCCTTTTTAAAGGGACTGACTGGAGCAAATGGACTTGTCTGTAGGGAGAGAGGTCTCCTCATCCTTCTTTGTTGGGCAGAGAGGGCTGGAGGCTGCAGGCTATGAGAGAAGAGTACTATAGCAAGGAGCAAGACAGCCAGGTGTCAGTGATAACAAAACCAAAAGTTTCCTGGGCTCCAGAAAAGATGTCAGTGTGTTGCAGTTCAGAAAGCTGCTGACTCTGCTGAAACCAAACCCTGAAAGCAAGGAACTACCTTGACAGACACAGTGAGCAGGGAGAGATTGGTTTACAGGGCACTTTAATCTCCGTTCTCTCTGATCTAGTTTTCTGAGTTACTCATTCCACTAGTTTATTTAAAGAAGAAAAAAAAGAAAAAGTCTTTTGAATTTAGCATCGTTTGGTTCTTACAAAATTCTCTTTGAGAATGTCTTGGAATGTCCTTCAGGAAGTTCTTGGCTGTGGTAGGGTCCCATGACAGTTACAGAGTCACCATAGCTCCTTTTACAGTCACCAGAGCGAGACAGGCAACTCTGCGAGCAGTGAAGCTGGCCTGTCCTGCACACTGCTGTGACGAGTGGAGTTGCCTTTTGGCTGTGTGTTTCAGCTTTACTCCTTCTGTAAAAGGAGCCTTTAGAGAAGCCCCATTGTTTGGATCTGTGCTTCCCCAACAGTGCTTTCAAACTCAGTAGGGAAGATTTCTATTGCAGTAACTTAAATCACAGTGAATTATATTGAATTGTTGTCTTCGTGTAGGAACACAGACATAAAATGAATTATGTGTAGTGTGGACATGATAGTACTTGGAACTACTGTCTGAACCCCAAACCATATCGAAATAATGCTATAAAAGAAGACGGTGCTTTGAAATGTTTCTTAATTGGTGAAGAGTGGACAAAACCAGTGTGGTTGTGAGCAGGCAATAAACACTGTGAAGGGCTCGCTGTTACCACAGGCTGCCCTGTTTGCTTACAAGATTCTGTGTGTTTTCCAGCGCCTCAGCTAAGTTTGCAGCAGTCAGTAGAAATACTTCTATTGACATTGTTGATCCCAAACTTAGGCCCTGCTTTTTCTCCCTAGCCAAGTGAATGGTTTTGCATTGTAAATGTTATTTTTACCACTGCTCCTTGTGTATAATAAAATGATGAATTGCACTAAGTTTTCTGTATCAAAATGTTCTGTCTTGGTAAGCTGCCTCTTGCATTTGCTCAGAAAGTCCTGGGCTCTTCTGACCAGTGCCTTTCAGTTTTGTAGTTAGGTTAGCTCTGATTTTGAAAAATGATCCTTCCATTTATTTGATTTTTTAAAAATTGCAGCTGTGTTACGCTGTTGCCAGGCTGTGAAGCTGTAGATGAAGCCCCTTCAGATTTTCTGTTGTATATGCATTAGCTGGTGATTTAGATCTTAGTTGCTTTACACAGCACTAAAACCACTTCAGCTGTATACTCTTTTGGGGAGGAGATGTGGACAGGTGATACATTAATTTCTTCATTAGCAACTTTGTAAATGTATTGTATCGTAACATAAATACTGTGAATTATGGGGTGATGCAATATGAAGTTTGTGTCAGGAACAGCTAGCAGGGGAATTCAGCTGGGCTCTGCCTAGTAGACCTTTTGTACAGCACTGTCACGTATTTGCTCTTTTTAGTTTTGCTAGAGACAAAACAATATTACAAATGTTTTAGAACAGAAAAAATCATCCTTTGAGGGGATTACTACTTTTTCTTTTTGTCTGTGTAAAGCCTAATGCCTTCATTCAATTATACCGAGTTTGAAAGAAGAAATCTAGAAAAATACAATATTGGCATAGATGTGGCTTTTCCATTTTGACAATGGCATGGGGTAGACATATCTGTGTCCTGACTGAGAAAGATAAGAGGCTGTGAAGGCCAGAATTGCATAAGGTAGAATAGGCAAACTTCTTGTGGCTGGCTGTCTTGTCGGTGTGTGTACATGACAGAAAACAGGAAGTTAAAAGCCAAACTGAAAGTGAAGAAATCAGAAGCAACAAACACCCGTGAGGCTGTGACTAACACAGCCCTGGAGGTGCTAGATGATGTAAGAGAGCAAAATTATAAATACCACATGGTTTGTGATCACTGAAGTTAAATAACTCAGGAAAGATGTCTGTTTCAGTGATATGTTTCATTCACGCTAAACTGAAATCATGAATCAACTTTACCTAAAAGCACAGAGCATTGCTATGGTTTCTTTTGGTTATGGGCTATCTTGTACTGTTGTTAGGAAAATAGGAGCCACAAGTGCACGTCTTTCTTCCATTTGAGGTGAAATTAAAACTGTGCTGCACAGACAGAAGCGGTGTATTGAACCACTTGGCCTGTTGAAGAAACTGATTTAGTTCCCTGTAAGTCTTCACAAGGGTCTTCAAGCGTTTGTGGTAGGCGTTAGGTGCTGTCAGTGGAATGTGCTCTTTGGCAGTAGTATTTGTGAAGACATGTCACACCATAGGCAGAGAATAGGAGTTAATCTGGTCAAAGCTGGCCCTGTGTGACAACCAGGATTGTGAGATGGACAGTTCATCAAGTTCTGTTTTGGAGACAGATGGCAAAGAAAGTGATTCTTGAAATGGCTCTATCAGATTGATTCTGTTTTAATAAAGAAGATATTTCGGAAAGTTGAAGATGGAAGGAAATGTGAGTGAGAAAGTCACCAAAATAATTGTGTTCGCTTTCCTGAGGAAAGGAAGGACAGTGGAGCAGCAGGGTAAGGATAGTGGGTTTTAGAATAGTATGCTTCACCCAGCTTGGGGAACTGATGGGCACCTGTAGAGGAGTGAAGGCAGTAGGTTAATTAGCATTGATAATATGCAGCTATGGCCTTGCCTCGACGACAGTGAGTTGATTGACACAGATGATGTGCAGCTGTAGCTCGTTCCCGCTAAGTAGTTAAATAGCACTGAGGATGGTGGGAAAGGGGGCTGGACAGAGGAGGAGCAGTGTGGTCTGGCCTCTGGAGGAAGGAGACACAGCATGGACAGTAGAAGCTGACTGATGGTAAAAGCCTTGTTACAGCCTGCTGACCTGCCTGTGCTGCAACAGGTACCTGTGCTAAGGAAAAATGGTGTAAAAAAATGAAGGAAAGCAGGGTAGCTGGCAGTTATTGAAAGACATTAAACACACAATAGCAAATTAGCTGATGCAGAGAAAAGATAAAAGCACAGCAAGAGACAAGTAAGGGTGCATGAGGGTTTGCTTCTTTTAATATTTCAGAATACCTTCAAATAGGAGAAACAAAAATGCACAGCTAAGGTACAGGCATGTAAGGGTAAGCTCAGAGAGGCTGATGTGGAGAGTGGTAAAGACAAGATTATGTTACTAATACAAGAGAGAAATGAGATACAAGAATCTGTAATACATGTCTTTACAAAGTGAGGAAAAACAATGACTTAGGGAAATATGGACCAGTCTGTTTAACTTTGGTACCCACAATTATTCCAGAACAAATTAATAGAAACCTCTGTAGAAATACCCAGAACCCAGTAATGTGGTAAGTGGTTGACTTGGATTGGGCCAGAACAAATCATGTTAATAAAATCCCTTCTTTTAACAGGGTAACTGGTATAGCAAGGAGAAAGCAATAGATGAGATGTGTCTTTTGTAAGGATTTGATATGGTCCCATATGACATTCTTGTAAGGAAAATGTGGAAATACGGAAACTTCGTGTAAACAATGAAGCAGATAACCTCTTTTTTGTAAAACGGGACTCAGTAGTTCGCTTTTGGTCTGGGAGGATCTCAAGTGGGCATCTGCTTTTGGTCTGTTTCTGTTGATTAGTAACTTGGGTGATGAAACAAAGTCCACATAAAAAGTTGGGAGTGGACACCTAGTTTAATTAGAGGCACATTGGAGAACAGGATCATATTCACAGTTGTGAATACTGGAGAGATTTTTTTGAATCATAGGAGGGGAAAAAAATCAGTAGACACATGCAAAATACAGCTATCTGTAGGAAAAAATGGGACATACCTGACCAGGCAATGGGACTGCGGAAAGGGATTCTCTGCAAAGTGGAGGCTGCTCTGTTCTGTTAAGCTTTTCCCAGCTAAGACTTCCACAGGAATTCTGTGTGCAGTTTGAGGTAAAATGTGTCACAAACATCAGTGGCAAATTGCAGGCAGTCTAAATTTAGAAAGCATGGATGATTTGAAAAGGTTATAGCAACTAACTTTGTACAGCCTAAAAAAGAGAAAAATTACATATCATGACAGTAGTCTGACAGAGATGATGTTGAATAGAGAATAATGATAGTTTATTATCAGAGACTACTGTAGGGAAGGGCAAAGCTAAAGCAGTTTTATTGGAAGCAAAAAAGATTCAGGCAGGATAATGGGAAAAATGCTCTAACTATTGGGCTAGTGAAACACAGAAACAGGCTACCTGGAAAGATTGGTCTCCCTCAGTGGGAGATTTTTAGGAGCAGGTTAGACAAATAATCTGTCGAGGACCACCTGAAAGTACCAGATCTCTACACAGTGCAAATGCAGTGAACTGATTTCTTGAGGTCCCTTTTATGTTTCTGTGGTTTTATGACAACACAACAGCAACAAATAAGAATCTTTTGCTCTTACAGTAGTCAGTACTAAAAGGAAGATACAGTTAGCTCAGAGGCTGGCAGTGCTGCTGTACAGCATGCTCAGTGGAACAGGTCAGATTATTGATCTATTCTAAGAACAGAAAAAAGTAGGGATTAGTGCCTGAGATGTTTTTAGCATTCTTATGTGTGATAACATTAAAGCAAGGTTGGACAATGCAGTTTTTTCATAACTATTATTCACGTGTGCCATAAGTTGTGCATATGTGATGTGCTACCCAGCCATTTATGTCTGTGCAGCCTGTAAAGATGGGCAACATAGTAATTGTAGTTGCCCCACTGTTTGCATCCAAGCTACTGAAATAAGATGAAAGCACCTTGACAACTGCAGGATGCAAGCAAATGTTACCTGACAGCTTAGTACTGGTGCATAAATCAGGAGCAGTTGGATGATTAAAAGCTGTAATAGCCCTAACAAAAATGCAACTGATAGTTTTCTTAAAAGCAAAGCTGATACTGAATCCTTATTCAGTGGCCATCAGCATCATGAAGAGCTGAAGAGAGAAATTTATCAGCTGGGGCAGATGAAGAGTAAGACCCACAAAGAACACCTGCATGACTGTGATGTGATGGCAATTTCAGCTGACATTTCATGTGTTAAGATCGTGCTATTTTATAAATCTCTTGCTGAAGATTGCTTTGCATACTAACAGCTCAATTACAGTACCACAGCGTTGTGGCAGATGGGTGGGTGGGGGAGTGTGTATCATCCCAGTATGAGTCTTTGCCTTTTGAGTGCCAGAAAATCATAAAGGAGGAGCTCTTTGCTACCACTGTAGAACAGTCATAAGCACCTCTTCTGATACAGCTATGCATGGCCATCAGAGCTGCAGCCCTTTCAGGCAGATTTTCACATGGATCAAGCCTTCTATCAAATTATTCTTTTCCTTGGTCTGAGTGTGCAAGATTTCCTTAGTCCTTTCGCCCGGTTTCTGCTATCTAAATATCCAGACTAGGGACTGAATATTTTAAAATCCAAATATTATGAATCATAGAAAATTATAGCTTGGAAGGAACCTTTGGAGGTTATTGGGTCTAACCCCCTGCTCAAAGATGATTAAACTCAATGTTACAGGTTTGCATAGGGTCTTTTCCGTTCAAGTTTTGAGTATCTCCAAAGATGGAGATAACACAGACTTGCAGGGTAATCTGTTCTTGGTGGGAAGATTTTTCCTTTATGTCCAGTAGAACTCTACTGTCTTGCAGTTGGGGATTGTTGCTTCTCATCTTTCGCTGTGTGCCTCAGGGAAGCATCTGTCTCTGTCTTCTCCACCCCTTTTTAGGTATCCTGAAGGGTTCACTTTACCCCCGTTTTAGTTGCTTGTGTTTGCAGGTAATATTTGCATTCTATCAGTGCAGGCACTGAAAATAGTGCCAGTAAAGAAATTTCCTGTAAATCACAAGGGAACAATATAAGAAGTGACTAACATTAAATTGATGACAATTGCTTATGTACAAAGTTATCAAGGTGGCATTTCTAAATAACGTCTTTGTGGGAGGTTCACTAATATCTTCCTTTATTTTGCCTCATAAGCTTTGAATAAACTTAATGTAGAAAGAGAGACTCTTAAAAATACCCAGCCTAAGAGACTATTTTTATCCTTTGTTGGGAAAATGCAGCCTTTGGAGACTTCAAAAAGCAGTTCAGACTGAAGGGCTTTGGTTTTACATGCATTTCACATACCAAAGGACGTGGTATAAGAACCAAACTGGGAGAGTCCATCCAGTTTACATCTTCCACTACTTGTGCTGCCAAACTTGAGATAACAGATGCCACCAGCACTTCTCCCATACCAAATTTTTCTCCTGGGATTACTAGTTGCTTATAATAGGTATTATAAAACTGGTACGAACCACAAGTATGTCTGTGCATACAAGAGAGAGTGTGTGTGTGTGTTGAGTGTGGGAAAGAGAAACAGAATTATTACTCTCTCCTCCCAGAAGAGCTCATGTCTCATGACAGGTTGAGGGACATTTGATTTGGTGAGTTACTTTGACATTTAGGTTAGGAAGCAGCCCTGTGGCACAGATCACATAGACACATAGCTTCTATTGTATGTCTGTGTCCTGAGTTCTCCATGTGTTCCTTGTTTTCTGCTTATAGTACCCCTCATCAAGGTATTCTGAGATTTTACCAAATGATGTGGAGTAATGACACAGACTGGTTAGTTATTTGACCATGTGTGTTCACGATGCTTGCAACAAAATAATAGCTACTAGCACCTCTCTTCTCTAGTTGTTTTACTGGAAACTAGAAAGATCCTTTTAAAAAGTTATCTCTGTTGCCTTCATGATTTCTTGTCATCCAAGCATCACAGTTAGCTTAACTCAAACACAGTGACTTTGGTAAGAGGCTACACAAGTTTTTTACTGTGGACAGTATGCTACTAAGAAGCAGCAGAGATCATAATTGTAAGCTGCAATATTTAACAACACCCGAGGAAACTTCCAGTCCAGCAGTACTGCTAAATAATGTTTATCCCATAATCTCTCATTGAAGGACTGTATGAGTTAAGGAAATGTGATTAATTTTTTTTTTTATGGTTTAGGGTTTTTTTCCCCTTTAAATTTTCGTGTCATGAAATAGATCCTGGTCAACATCCCCAAGGATAATTTATCTTCCTGTCTACTCAGATTCCCAAGCCAGCATGGTCCAGCACTGCACTGGGCAGGAGTGTCATAGTTTTCTGTAGCTGCTTCTTTTGAGAGGGAGAAGATCCTGACTCGTTATAGGAGGGACTTTTTGAGGTGTTTATGATAACTGCATTATGATATTGCATTGAACACATATGCAATTTGATAGCCTGAGTCAGGAGAAAGAATCACCATTTGAACTTTAGTTACGTGCATGGTTATAGGGACATGTGGCAGCTTCATCTGCAAAAAAACAAACAGTAGAAAGGAAGTAGGAAAGACAACAGAAAATGTGACTGGATGCAACGTTTCACCCATAAGGACTTGTTTAGCCTGTAGAAAAATAGAACAAGGTTAATACTAACCTGTGTCATCGTTGTCGTCATCATTCCCCACCTCCTGCCCCAGCCAGCAGAGAGCACACAGGGTGTCTGCCATAATCTCCTTTTCTAATTGTAGTTGTATTCCAATAATCCCTTTTCCTCCTTACAGCTGCTTACATTCTAATACTTAGCCTTTTTTCGCCTCTTCCTCCTGTGCTAGTGGTCTTGGAAAAATACAAGTTGTCTGATGTAAGTAAAAGTACAAGTCTTTGAGACAGAAGTAGCAAAAGCAAAGTTGCCCTCTGTGTACAAGAACCAGTGTCTATGAAATCCTCAGCTGAACTCTGCCTAAGCAGCCACCATGCCTTGGGAGTCAGTGGAGGATTACCATGGTGGTGTGGGTGATTTCTGTTTTTTTTTTTTCTTCAAGACCTGCTTAGCTGACCTTTTACATACCCAGGTTCAGTTTTGGTTTGATCTAAAATAACCACTGTTTTAGTATCTTACTTTACCTGATATTTTAGGTAAGTTTTATCTTATAATACAGGTATTTATCTTGTAATAGGGTTTTATATCTTATAAGAGGGATAAAACAGTGTGTTTAAGAAAGCAAAAATTAACATTGCAGACCCAGGCAAATAAATTCAGTCTTGGCTTTCCTGCCTAAACATTGAAGAAGGTGATTTCTGAGGTACAGTTTCTTCCTTCTTCCATCTACAAAAAGAATATATTCCTTTTTGGGTTAGTTTTCTTTACCTTGAACAGAAATACTAGCAGATACCCAGCTCTGTAAAGAAAACAGAAAAAGATCCATCCATAAGAAGCAAAAACTTACTACTAGATAATGAAGAAAAATAGTTTGAAGAATATCATATGTGTAATTTATTTCACAATTGGTTTGTCACTTGTCAGACAGTTTTAGTGCCCTGAATTGCAAGTGCATTAAATTAACCAGAATTGTTATCGTCCATTCGGTTTGATTAAACATGTCAGTGATATGGCAAAGTTAAAACAACAGAGACCCTGGAAAGATAATGTCATAGTAAAAAAAAAAAAAAAGTGACTAGAAAAAGTCAATGGAGAAGGCAGACCAGCATGGCTAAAGACAGTAAATTAAATCCTGCTTGGGAAACTGACCCTGATCCAGCAAAGCGCTTAATCTTGTAATTTAAACATACGAGTTCTTCCTTCTCCAAGCATGCATGTTATCCCACTGAAGTAAGGGTAAGACTGACTTCCAAGATTGTTGCCGTAGAGCTCAGCATCTATCAAAGCAGAGCTTTCATTGACCTGATGGGGGACACATCTTGCAATAAGACAAATGGTATTTGTGTAGACATTCATGTTGTGCAAGTTCACTGCAACCCAGTGGTTCCAAACGTAGTTGGAAAATGATTCTGTTTGGGTACAAAGAGCTATAAAATGTCTTATACTGTAAGGTACAAATCTTTTTGTAATTGTAGCACAGAAAAATTGTAGAGGTATAGAAGAACAGATTAAAAAAATCATATACAAAAGTATCTCATGTCTGGAGTTCTGAATTGAAAGGTTTTATTGATAAATTATGCCATCAGTTTGAATAGACTTCAAAATCTGTAGTCAAAAGGAATTCCTGTTCTGTGCTACATTTGTAAAATGTCTTACATGGGTATTTGTTTTCATATGAAAAGCTACTGGATGATGCAGTATAAAACTTAAAATTTGTTTCACTGTTCTGTTGGAAGCAGCTACTCCTTGACAAGCAACAGCTCTTCAATCAAAGAATAGTTAGGTGCATTATGGATAGTTTAAGGGCTAAAGTACCAGTTTCATCTTTGTGGGTATGTAACTGCTACAGTTACTCACTAAAGTTAAATTGTTGCTTCTTCCTGCGAAAAAATTGTAAGTGATAAAAATGAACGTATGAAATACTACAGGTTTAAACTAATCTGCTGGTAATGTGTGCTCACTAATCTTTTTTGAGAGCAAGGCCAAACCTCTGCTTCCCGTGTATATGGGACTGGTCAGGGGTTTGCAGGAGTCTACGGACTGTCCAGAGTAGATTGTGGCTCTGCATCTGGAACAAGAAGGTGACAGGGTTGATGCTACAAGGGGTATAATTAGTCTTACACCTGTGGCCCACCGTGTTTCAGTGAGAGATGAGACCTTTCTTTCCACAGTGCTTTCATAATCTTCCATGATGCCCATCCCTTGTGTATAATATCCTTGAACACTAGGAATTAAGTGCTGCTTGGCAAAGAGGGCAGCTTTCCTCTTGGAAGGTTTTCTTGTTGGGGGAATTTCTCTGCTGCCTGTCTTCTGATGCTTTAAATCCATTTTATGTTGTATGTAGCTTTTGTACCTGAGAATTGATGCTGTAATAATCTGCATTGCTGGTGAGTTGCACATGATGAATACAAGAAGCAATTAGCGTGACCCACAGAACATGCCTTCACAGCACATTTATTGCACTATAAGCTACTTCTGTTTCAGTGAAAAGCAATCATGTATATAGGAAAACAGAGACAGACTGCTGTACTTAGGTTTGGACAAGAAGAATTAAATGCAGACAGTACTGAAAAAAATTGGCAAAAGTTGCTGTGTATGTTGTTTGTAAAAATGGTAGACGTAAGGACAGATTTGTGGTTTGCCACTCTAATAGGAACTGATTTGGCAATAAATATGAAAACTACTGAAAACTAAAACCAGATGGCTACTCCAACACTTCTTAATTTCTTTTCATATTTCCCTGATGTTTTGTAGCTGTGCAATGGTGGATCTGTGACTGATCTCGTAAAAGGATTTCTGAAGAGAGGCGAAAGGATGAATGAACTTATAATTGCTTACATTTTACGTGAAGCTCTGATGGTAAGATAAGCTCTCAGTGAAAGGACAGTCAACATTCAGCTCATATTTTTTTCTTTGAATGTCCCCACTGACATGGCTCACTAGCTTGTATTATAGCAGTGTTTAATGAAATCAAGGTAATGTGTAATTCAGGTGGTTCTTTTTGAACAAGCAAGGTAAAGAGCAATTAATTTGTTTGTTCCATTATTAAGAGAATGAAATTTGGATTTCTGACCATTGATCAATTTCCTTAGTAAATTCAGTTCTGCATCAAAATAGCTTTTCTTTTGAGAAATAGCAGAAATACACGCAAAATACTGTTCAGTTTCTTATGTCTGGCTCCAAAATATTTTTATAGCAAGATGATCAACAGATCTAGTGAATTCAAACACTGCTACAAGAATATTTTTTTTTGGGTAGCCAGGCTCAAGTACTTTCATTTTTCGTTTTCTTTTAACTGGAATTTGACGTTCTGCAGTGAAATTTAGACCTTAGCAGTTTTCTTTGAGTTTATACTCTAAAGGTGTAATATATAATGTAGATTTATAGTGCTTTTTTCAGCTTTTATCTTAAAATTTCTATTTGACATAAAGTGAAGCAATTAAAAAAATATCTATTCATCATGGTGTGCCAAGTGTTTTTCTAGTAAGAATGACATCTCTGTGGTTTGGGGTTAAAAAAAATCTGGTTTAAGTTTTTTCATACTTGTCTGCTACCTTTTTGTTTCTGCAAATGTAATACAGAGGACAGAGCTGTTAGTAAAAAGTTCATGTTTACATCCCACCTTCCAGGGACTTCAGCATTTGCATGAAAACAAAACTATCCACCGTGATATTAAGGGAAATAATATCCTTTTGACCACTGAAGGAGGAGTCAAGCTTGTGGATTTTGGTATGTTATGTTTACTTATATATATACAACCAATGTTGTACATCTGTACGGAAAATAAAATAGAGTAAACAAATCAGAAAAGATTAATTATATTAAATTTTTACTAAGTTTTAATTAAAATTCACTTGGATAACCAAGGTTACTTTTTAACTTGATAGAAATAAAATATTCACAGACTTTGTCTTTTTACAACTTTGGGTTCTCCAGCAGTTTGCTAGTGCTGTTTTGCTGGCATGGCTAACAAATTGAAGTTATAATGTGGTGGTAGGAAGTGCCAAATGCTTTGGGGCAGACACGGTAAGTGAAGTGGGAAAGCGAGTTAACAGGGTTCAAGTTAAGATTGGTGTTTAGTTCCTCCAGGACCGTGTGCTGGTTCAGTGAAATTAGAAGCTGATAGGCAAAAGCTTCATGTTGTATATGAGAGGACTTAGAACTAACTAGGTATTGTGAAGAATGGGAGAGCTCTGCCTCGGTCACATATACTTCATTAGTTTGATTTGAAATGAAACAAGAGATGCTACCTGAAGGCAGTAGAGGGGGAGATGCTATACAGGTAATCCCCACTTTCCAAAGTCTGGGAAGACTAACGGATTACTTTTGGCAAGTCTAAACCTAAGAATTGACATTAAATGAGAAGGGTCTGTTCAAGGCTGTTAGGCCTAAAGTGATTCTTGAATGCTGTCATCTGGTTTCACCACCTAAGGGGAAAAGCAGAGACACAGCTAAGTGGATGCAACCTGTTGTTTATCAGCCATACCACAGGGATTTGCCTTAAAAGTGTATTGACTGTTTTTTATGTAAGGGGGGGTATAAAAATTTGCAGTGCTTGTTATTATGAACTATTATCCTCTGGTAGCACACTGTCTTCTAATGTTTAAATTCAATTAATTGGTCACAACTTCACAGTATAGCAGACTAGTGTAAATATCATGATTCCATTCAACAGATGGAAAATATTTTTCCTTTACCCTCCTGTTTTGTTAATTAGATTTATTCAATTGATACATAACAATTGCTTAAACTAATCATGGGATTTTAACTCCCTTTAGTGTAGTGTCTTCCTGCCAGTAGATTGTATTTATGCAGCTCTCATTACCTCACACACACAAGCCCCACAACTGTTAGGGTTACTAGCCTTTCTGAAAATTCATATATTTATGTTCATTATTTCATGTCTCAGATAAAATCTTACGTTGAAAAGCCTTCAGACTTCCTAAATTATCTGCCATACACCTAGTAGTATTTTCTGATAGTCTGGAAGTTTAATGTGAGGCAAGATCAATATTTTTGCCCACAGGTTTTTAATGTGTTGTGGATACTAATTTTTTTAAGGTGCTGAAGGCAATTAGAGTCATGGAGGATCGATGCTTCTGAAAATTAATTCACGTATGCAGATGTCAAAACACAGAAGTTGTAGTGATGAGGATGTGAATTCTTTATTCCCCAGTTACTGCAATCTACTGATAAGGCTGTAATTGAAAAATAATCCTAAAATCTTGTGGGAGAAATTGTGATGCTGAAGCACAGATGAGAACGTGCACAAGAAACAAACATACATAGATATTTATGTGGGTTGAAGGGGGGCCTGTACTATCTGCAGTCCATCCTTTCAAAGGAATATAGGAACCGCACCTTAACTTAGGGACAGATCAAAATTTTCTCTGCCCCTCCCCACCCCCCCAACCCAATCTGAACCCAATGAGTAGTTTCAAATGGGGAAAATTTATACAGACTTCACAAAATCATCATGGAAGTTATGTCATTCACTCTTCAGGCTGGTGTTTAAGGTATTTAGCTGGAATCTGGGAGATTTGTGTCTTCTACATAGGAGGATTTAAACCCACATTAATCAGATTCCAGGAGTGTTTTTTTAGCCAGGAATGTGAGTTGATCAAAATCTCTCATGTTGGCACTGCTACAGGCTGTTATACATAAGCTTTTGTTGGATCAAGGACTGAAACTCATGGCCATCTTTTATTATATAAGCCTGTGAATCTGCGGGCTACAGAATGAGATAGACATGCAGGCGCAATCTTCTTTTCTCCCAATAAATACTGAGTGGAAGCAAAACTTTTCATTTTAGGTTGAACCAATTATTACATTGGGCCAAACAAACAAACAGAAACAACCCAAATAATCACACAGCCCATTCCAGCATGCACAGCTTTTGTGTTGTGGAGAGGGGAGCAGAGACAGTGGACCAAGGAATGCTTCAACCACCAAACACACTTGACAGAGGAAGTGATCCCTTTCCAAAATAATTTTGTGTGTGCCATTCTCCTGCATGCTGGCTGACGATGAGAGGTTCCTAAAGAGTGCTTTGCTCTTCTCCCCTGATACACTTTATGGTGGTTTTCATGTAAACAGGTGCATAAAACCGGTAACTGAAAGATGGACCTGTGAAGTGCCTTACGGAGCACAATACTAGAAAAGGACCTATTATCAGTCTGTATGTGTTGTGTGGTCATATAACTTGAACTGTGTGGGGGGGCGGGGGGGGGGGGGGGGGGGGGGGTGTGGGGGGGGGGGGGCGGGGGGGGGGGGGGGGGGGGGGGGGGGGGG
>JAVJGI010000050.1:68699414-68728164 GCA_035590275.1 Ibycter americanus | reverse complement strand
CCCCCCCCCCCCTTTTTTTTTTTCAGTACAGTTACGAACTTTTGAAGAGTCCTAAGTGAAAAAATAGTTAACTTTCAGTGAATTAAATCACCTTTGAGAATTGCTTTTCTTTCCTTTGTTCTTTTTGTACTCTCTGAGCTTGGTGTATGGTGTACCACCATTGTGAGTCCTTTCTTGCACAGCAGTACTGACTTTCCAGAAGCTTCATTTTGTGACACAATTGATACACATTGCCTTATGGTTGTTGTTTCATAGGTATTTATGTATGCTGTGGCCATAGTTTCTGAACACTGCACAGTCTGTAATGCATGACCTTCACAACACTTATGTGGAAGTGTATTACTTCCCAGTTAACAGCTGGGGATCTGAAACTTTGAGAGGCTGAGTTGCTTAAGGTGATACAGAAAGTGTGTGGAAAAGCTCTCCCGAAATCCAAGCTAACAGGCTGTTTGCCTTTTGTAGAGGTATTGATAGTTAAAGAGGTGAAAAAGACTTTGAAAGAATAGCATGGCAGTGCCTCACCCAGATTGCTTTGAAGAGTGAAATTCTTGTTCTCCCTTAAAATTTTGCTGTAATATTGCTTAATTACCCCAGTAATATTCTTGTACGTAAGACACATCTGATCCCAGTTGATAGATTAATGATCAGATCGAGTAAATGAGTTTAGAACATCTCCGCACCAATGCTTCTGGAGCTCAATTGCTTATCAAGGAGCTGCCAGATAGAAGTTTCAGCTTAAACTGTCCAAGCCACAAGAAGTTTAAAATACTGTTACCGGGGAAGCATCCTCTCTGCTCACATCCATCCAGTGTGATAATTTAGATCAGCAAATAAAATCATTCTTTTTTACTACAGATAATGAGTAGCAGCCAAGGGGATCTACTCTAAGCACATCCCATGATCACAGATTCAGTTGCTGAATTCAGAGAAGAAGGTTGACTGAAGGCAGTTTTGCTACCCGAACATTTGTGGGAATTAGCTGTAAAAGGTAGAAGATCTTTGGGGAAGAATTGTGCCTGAGAATCTCAGCAATTATATTCCAAGAAAGGAGCATCCTCTACCGCATCAATACAAACAATAAATAGCTGCACTACATTCAAGTGTAGCTGCTATGTTTTCAATATAGGATATATTGATATACGTTTACATTAAAGTAAATTCTGTGCAGCACTTTAAAGGGTGACAGCTATATAATATATCATATAAAAAGAGTTGGAGGCAAGCAAGGTGTGAACCAAATTCCCTTTTTATAAATATTCTTAATTATATTCGCAGTTGCTTATTAGTGTTCTGGGAAGGAAATCTTTTACATCTGTTTCTCAGAACTCTGGTTGTATGCAGTGGATTGATGTTAAAGAGCCAGATTTCAGAAGAAATTCTAGCCACTAAAGGTGCAGAAAATTTTCCGGAATTTCTAGCATGTAAATCCAAATTAATTTAATGCGAGATACCTTTTGAAGGTCTTGTGACAAATTTATCTGCAGCCTTTTCAGCCTAAATATCTTTCAGTGCCTGACCTTGTTTCATCAGTTTAAAAACTGGCCTGAAGTCACTTGCACACATAGCACACCTCATCTGTAATAAAAATTCATATATTCATCTGCATTTTACAATGTGTAACCAATTTCATAGGGAACTGAGTGTATAACATCTGCTTATGCTGACAAATACTTGCTTCTTTGAATAGTCCCTCTCAGTTCAATTTCTTTTCTTGAAATCAGGATGCTGCATAGGGCCTTTCATGTATTAAATAATGTTAGTCTAAGACATAGTTCCTATTTGGCAATTCTGAGATGTCAAGTAATGTGCAGTTCCAAAATGGGAGAAGAGAAATTGAGCTGTATTATTCTGGTTATTATTTTAACTTTGGTCTGAAAAAGTCCAAGTGACATTTCATTTTGAAAGGTTGGACATGTTTCTGAAATCCCCTGCTATTGCAGTGAGTCTGGGAGCTTGAAAGCCAGAGCTTTTCACGCTTATTGAAAGAAGAAGATCCTAGAGGACACAGTTCCCTATCAGCAAGCTAGTCAGGTTGCTGACGTGTGGGGAGTCATGGAGCAAAGAATCATTTTTCCACTAAAAGTTTTGAAACATCTACAGTCACATGGCAAGTGATTATTTTAGCTAAAAAGAGGAGTGTTTAATGCTGATGGAAAATTCCTCCTCAGCTATGTTTTTGAGGGTTGACCTTGTAGGTTGGTAGTCTTGAACAGGAGCAAGGGTAGCTCATACTTCTATGGGACTGTTGAAACCTGCTGTCACAGACTAGAACTATCTCAGGATGAGCAGCTGTTGCCTTGGAAATGTCCAGAAAAAATGTAAGTCTAAATTGTACTTCACCACTTAGGCAAACGCAGTTTTCCAGCAGCACTGTTCCTTGCTGAAGGCCATATCTTTCTGTGCATCAAATGAAAACATACTTTCTTACCACATGTGATTAGACCGTTGACATTATTACCATGAAAGGTCATTGGGGAAAAAAAATAATCAGACATTTAGATGGATATTAGAAATATTCAAGTTCCCATAATAAAAATAAAATGTTGAAGGACTCATTAAATTTTTGGAATTCAGGCCTGTTTCTAAGCACAAGAGATCCCATGATTTCCCCCAGTTGGCCCAGTACTTTTTCTGTGGGAAAGGGGATATTGAAAAGGATTGACACTGCCCGTTCTTAGTTTCTTGTTAAGCATTTCATTAATGGTATCTAAAACTCTCCATCATTAGAGTCTCTGGATAAGCAATACGTAGGAAAGATCTAAGGTTTTTTCATAAGCAAAGCAGGTGCCAGTGGAAGACATGGAAAGAAGGTAATGCAATCTCACTGCTGCTGGCAGATGGTGGAAAATTACAAACTGTTCTGCATGCAGTTAAGAGAATAATGACCTCAAGGGTTCCTTTAGTGCTGTGGATAAAGAGATTGTGTAATTAAAACATGCATTGTAATATCGAATATATAGTGAAGGTAAGGTGATTTTTGTACTTCAAACATGCTTAGTTTGCATTCTTCTGCTTTTGTTTCAAATGTTAGAAGTGTTGGACTTAAAAGTTGTGTGTGAATATTGTCTTGGCATTCCAAATGCGGTTTCAGATATCACATTTTGCATGTAGCTAGCACAATTTTATCATGGATGTATAGTAGACTGAGTCAACTACAGATTTAATCTGAGTATGCCTCATTGGGAAAAAAACAGATTAGGGAAGGAGTACTGTACTGCTCTATTTAGACATACTGAAAACTGCCATTACTTTGTTTAATACTTGAACTATCTCTTCCATGTAGTTGGGAAACTGCAGGTAGGCAGAGGTCAGCATTTGTGTTTGTAATGTAATAGCGTTATTATTTTGTTATGGAGAAAATTATCTTCTTCTTTTAAAGCTATTTGAAGTCATCCAAAATTAAGAACCAAGGACATCTTAATGCTGGCATTTGTGGATGGCAGCCTTACTCAAAACTGCGATTTGGTGAAACAAGCCAATTGCAAGACACTCTTTTTGGTAGTGTATTTTTATATTAACTCTATTTTTACTTTAAAACGCATACATAATTTCATTTAGGCAATAGTAAATGAAAGTATTAAGTTCATGTCATAATTCAATTGAGTTCATATAATAAATTTCTTAGGGTTTTTTTCCCCCTAGAAAGAGTGTGTAGTAATTCTCCCAGCTTTCTCTGTTGTGACTCAGTAGTGGTGTGCTGCTTCTTCCTTAGAAATTATTGAGTGTTAATAATGCTTTACCACTGCTAGTGATCAGTAACAATTGATCAACATAAGTTAGAATGCATAGGTGGTTTTGTTAAGTTTTATTGCATCATATTCATAACAATTCAGATACAGAAATACAGGCCAAAATATTTAAAATTCTGTGACTATGCTAAACAAGTTGAGTTTTTGACGTGTAGATGATCCAGCAGCTGCTATAATAACAAAGCAAGAGTAGTAAAATCAGTTATACTGTACAGTATACTGCCCAAAATAATAGGGACAGTCTCAAAGTAATTAATGAGCCCATGGTAAGATTCCATCCTAATGGTTCCATCTGCTTAATTGCTCACCTCTCCTGGTGGTCTGATGCATGAGAGAGCTTTCTGCTGGTCTTGTGGGGAAGGCATCTGAAATCTTGGATCAGAGGTTGGGCAGGGAACCACAGCACTGAGCTTCATCCTTTCATCATGACACCTCACCAACTCTTGTGTTACCTTGCTGTGGTACAGTACTATGGCCTCTCCCTACCATGAACAGGCTTGATAGATGCGGTTTGTTGACTGATCACAGATCAGTCTAGCAAGCCTTGTGTGGCACATGGCATGGCAGAGGGAGAGAAAGCTCACAGGACTGTGCTGCAAATGTGCACAGTACGGGTTGGGCTGCAATGGATTGGGAGTCTGGAGCCACCTTGTGCTCAGTGAGTAGGTTGAGAAGTCAGTTGTGAGTGATCCAAGTTTGAGCACTGGGGCATTTTGGGGAAGGACATTTTAATCTCTGTCCCTTTTAATATATACCATGATTCCCAGCCTCACATGTCCTGCTGACATTGAAGAGGAGCTCAGCGTGACCTTGAGTAGTTTTCCAAACTTCTGTAGATTACTTATTCTGGAGTAGTCAGAATATCTTATTGTGTCTCTTTCTTCTTGCCCTGCAATAGCTATAAATGCTGTCTGAATCATTCTGCAAAATGAAACAATTAATTAAAATAATTTAATTTGAAAGTATTCAAAACTAAATTAATCTTTCTGCCCTTAGCTTACTTTAGGCAGTGAATCATAGCAAGACTTGTATTTGCCTTAGTCATTCTAGCATGTATCCATAATAAAGCTGTCTGCTTCACTGATTCAGATCAAAACCAGACTGTTATTGTGTTGTCATTTCTGCATACCATATAGCATGACATTCATATGTTGCTTCTAAAAAGCATTACTAGGGGACAGTGGCAGAATCCAATAAAAGTAAAAGACTTTGAAGAAGGCTTTCTTCGTGAGCAGCTTGTCAAACTGCTTTGAACCAAATCAAAGTAATAATTCTGAATTTTTCAAACCAGGGTTAGCAGGGATAAGATGGATTGCGTTGACTTGAGCTGTGGAGCATTGTTGTTGTTGTTTAATTCTTTGTTGAAGGCTTAGTCCTTAAAAACTTATTTTATGGGCCATGTGTGAATGAAAACCTTTGTGCTGTCCAGTAACACAAAATAGTAATCATGTGGCCAAATGCTGTATCCAGGATAAGCTGTTCACTTGGTCTTTCAAATATTTTCTTCTACTAATTCACATAAAGATGTCACTGATGGCTTAAACATTAAAGAAGCTTGACACAGAAAGCTGGTGTCATATGCCAGAGACACATGAAGCAAGAAAACAGCCCTTTGTGACCAGCTAGGACTTCCTCTTGGTTTTCTTATGGGTCACAAAATAGTCATCTTGTGAGGTTATTAGAAACCTTCTGGTCTCACCTGTGTATACTGAAACCTATTCATTTTTACCTGAACCTTGAACCCAATCAGTCATTTGTACTGAAGTATTCCAGTCCTTAGGTATTCTAAATATTCTGTCCCATCGGCATAGATGTTGCCAGTAACCCAGATAATCTTAACAGGAAAACCATGTCATATAACAAAGAGAAAAATCTCCAGGGTTTTCCCAGTCATACAGGGAAAAAAATCCTTTTTGGATCTCAAAAATGACAGTCACTTTGAAACCTGATATGTAAGGAAGGCGGCATCTAAGAAGGAAGGCTTTCTTCACCAGCATACTGCACCAGATTGTGTGTAGCTGCACAGATCCCTGAGGCTCCAGAGAAGACTAGTTCTCCTATCTAAATATATCTGGCCAATTGTGCATCCCTTTCAGGAAACCAGCTGAAACCCCGAAGCCTGAGATTTGATTAGAAGCATTGGCCTTGTGCTGCACCGAACAGTCAGGAGCATGTGGAGAGCAGCCCATGGTCACCGGCTCTGCTGGTGGCCATGGAGAGAGGGTGCAATCAGAATCATAGACGAAGGAAAGCTAGAGTACATTGCCACACCATCCTGCCCAATCGCCTGTAATATGAAAGTTCTCAGATTTGTTAGAGAAAGAAGCTGTATTAAAACCTTTTGTTTAAAAAAGATTATATGTCGCACAGATGTAGTGAACGTTCTGCCTTTTTTTAGGTCACTGCTATTTTATTATCAGTATGTACCTTGTAATGAATCTATATCTGGTTTAGTATTTTCGTTTTGTTCCTTATATGCCTAAAAATGCCTTTTCTTTGTCTTTAATCCCTGTGGTGAGTTTACTATGAAAGCCACTGGACTTGGATTCCTTTAGTTTCCATTTATATCACTATATTTATAGTACAGATTAACTTTTTAATCCCCTTTTGCTCCATGTCTCTTGGTTTTATAGTAAACACTATGGATTTTTCATCTCCCAGGTAGTTCATATACATGGTCTTCTTGAATACTAAGCTTTTGATCTTTCTGGAGTTGTAAAGCACTATTTGGTTATCTTTTGGATATACCCTATTTCAGTTAAAGATTTGCATCTGCAGTGCATGTTTTCCTGAGTGTTTGGGAAACTGTAGTTTTCATAATTAAAACACTAGGTGCATTAAAATAATGCATAAAGACAGGGAATGTGGTGACAAAGGACGTGGAAAAGGCTGAGGCATTCAATGTCTTCTTTGCCGTGGTCTTTACTTCTAAGACTGGGCTTCAGGAATCCCAGATCCCTGTGATGGGTGGGAAAGTCTGGAGCAAGGCAGTTACCCTTGGTAGAACGGATCAGGTTAGGGAGCATTTAAAGAAATTGGACATACATAAGTTCATGGGACCTGGTGAGATGCACCCAAGAGTGCTGAGGTAGCTGGCATATGTTGCAAGGTCATGGAGATTGGGGGAGGTTCCTGAGAAGTGGAAGAAAGCTGTTGTCACTTCTATCTTCAAGAAGGGCAGGAAGGAGGATTCGGAGAACTACAGGCTGGTCAGCCCTACTTTGATCCCTGGGAAGGTGATGGAGCAAATAATCCTGGAAATAGTTTCTAAACATATGAAGGACAAGAAGGTGATTGGAAGTAGGCAGCATGGATTTATGAAAAGGAACTCATCCTTCATAAGATAATGTAACACCTTTCAACTTGAAATGCTGCTGAAAATACTAATTTTTTGGTTCTTCATTTCAACTTTGTTTCCTACTTCTTTATTTCCATCTTACTGATCAGAACCCAATTTTATTTCTAGATTTAATTTGACTAGTTATCACTGAGAAGAAGTTCTCAAGCATGCTTTTCTGTCAACAGGTCACCCAAGGAAACAATATCGCCTCTGCACTCTTTTCATTTGAAAGTTTGCTTTTAAAGTCAGTTGAAAGTCTATAAGGAATTCTAATTATTGACATTGTTTCAAAAGGGTTCTGAAACATCTCTTGTGAAGTCATCAAATCAACCACTTGTGTCTTTATGACCTTTTAGTAACATTTTCTGTTAAATATCTTTATGCTTTCTATCTGTGCTAAATAATTAGACCTGGGAGAAGCTCTGTGATCTCCCTTTACAGTCTTAGTGGGGATGCCACCATACTTGCAATACGGTTGCCTGTGGTTACGCATCTGGTGTGTTGTGATGTTTGCCATTTGGACTATCAGAATTGCTTTGTTTTAATTGTGCTTGTCATTATGGAGTTCGAAGGAATTACGTATGTTACTTTCTTAGCATTTTGTGTGCATTTGAGCTGATCTGTCTGAAATTATCCTGTCTGGATATTGTACCATTAGCCCAATACAACGTGCAGCAAGCAAAGAAATGAGACAGTGTCAAAGATATTTTTGCAATTATAGAAGAGTTCAGTTATGATCCCACCATTGTTGCATGGGAAGTAGCTATTTCCCTGTCTGCATACTGATGAGAATGGTGGCTTCTTCTTAAAGTAAAGCTTAGGATGCTAAAGGAAAACATTAAACCGTTAGGACCTGTCACCTCCAGATCTAGTGAAAAGGTGGAGTGGAGTGATGTATGAGGGACTGCCTTCACACCATGGGACAGAGGGCCAAGGAAGGAGAGGCCACTTTTTGCAGCAAACAGCATGGAACAGGAATGCCAAAACATACCTGCCAGCGGGCTTAAGGGGAATGCAGTGGAAGGTGCTGCTGCTATTTTACATCTCTTTTCTCTAAGGAGGTTAAAAAAATGTTGGGAAATGATTCAAAGCATTTCAGCCTGCTTAGGTCTGCAAAGTTAACAGTGTGTGCAGGTTTTAGTCCAAAGGCTAGTTTGGGGAATGATTGAGTTGCAGGTTCTTAATCCAAAGAAGGTCACAATGAGGATGCTTTGGTAAGGAGGAGGACACTGAAGGCACAGATGAAGAAGGGTTATGGAAGAGGTAGCCAGAGGCAGTGTGATAGCTAGAGGCTATCACAGTGTGATAGCTTTGGCATAGGGTTGGTGGTTTTCTGTATAAATACAGTGTCTGGCATGTAGGGAATGCAGTCTCTCTGCCGTGTGCCAAATGTGAATTCAGTACAATTTGCTAGGGCTCACCATTCCCACACTAGCATCAGCCAGTAAATTGTGCATACCTCTGTCACAGGACATAATCATAAAATGACGTTGTACAGCCTCCCAGTTTAGATCAGAACAGTGTCTGCTCAGATTGGGCGCTACTATGAGACAAATCTTTCCTAATAATAGGGAGCTCATTTCTGCACTGTTTGACTTATATTGAGTGCTAAGGTCATAACTAGGTGGCTTTACTTTCAATGTTATTCCAATATGCCAGTGCTTGCATTAAAAAGCTTGTATAATACTCATGGTATAAGTCTGCTAATTTCCAGTTTTTATTAGTAAACTAATGCCTAAAAAAAGAAAAAGAAGAAAAGCCTTTTTCCAACTATATGCACAATATTTTCTTTTGGATATTGTGTGCATTGGTACTATTAATGCACTTACTCAGCTCTTCACTTTCATAAGATTTGAAATTTGTGTGTAATAGAATACTATTTTATGACCTATTTTTAGATTTTATTAGGAGAATATTTGACTCGTTTTGCAACAAAGCAGTAGTAAAGGGGAAGGGGGAGGAGCAAGATGGTTTTGTTAGAAAATATACAAGTTAAAAAAAGCTGGCCAGCTGTATGCTTGACTGGTTACTGAAATGCTGGAAGAAATGTTACTAAGTGTGGAATTACATCATCTTTCCTCTATACACAGAAAAGGCCCAAGGAAATATCATTTGTCATAAGACCTACACTCCATAATCTGAAATGCCACTTTACTGCTAAGAGCAAAAGGATAAAAAAACCAACCAAACAAAAAACACACAAAAACCCCAAGAGCCTAAAAAATGTAGTGGTGAACAATTCAAATTAAATCAGCTTTTTACTGAAGTAAAAAAAGAGGGGGGAGGAAAAAATCCTTCAGTTTATTTCATAATTACAGTTCAAAGAGAAAAAAAAGCCAACAGTGCAATGACAGAGAAGACTGTTCACATTAATGCTCCTTTTATATTTTGTTCCTTATCTCTACAGAAAGTTATTTATAAAATCTGACACTGGAATCATAAAAATTTAGTTAGTGCCTTTCTTTGCCTGCAGCTCTGAATCCTGTTGCCTCGTCCAAGACTGCAAAACAGAGCTTAGCACAGGGGACTCCCACGACACGTAGAAAGGGAGAGGGGAGCGTAGCCGCCTCCTCCAAAACCAAGGGTCACATAATGATGTCCATTGGCATCACTGCAACGGTGGCAGACCCTTGGTGATGTGTGCTTACTGCTTGCTTTCCGAATGATGTGTTTTGTCGAGGGCTTGGGACAGCCACAGACTCCATGAGCCGGAAGCTGGATCTCAGACAGCAACTTGAGGTAGAAAAAAACAAAGCCCCTGCTTAGCCGAGCCGAAGTAGGATTGATGGACTTTGTGCTAAGACTCACATTGTCCTGCTTTCCATAGTGCAAGTACTGTGTCTTGGCCTTTCTGCAGGCACAGAGAGAGAAGGAGATTCAACTTTCTCAAGCTTGGAGTAGACTAGAGGGAGGCAGCCACAAAAGCAATGGTTGCTTTTGTCTCAAAGGAACAGGCAGGATCTTTCTTGCTGCCTTATTTTCAGCTGTTATAGACATTTCTGTGACAGACAAATGCAAATATTTTGTGAATCAGAGCTGAACACATAGCTTTAGAGTGAAAAAACAGATCAAGCCCTCTATGGTTTCTTGACCACCACCGAAAAAAACCCAAACAGTCAAATTCTATCTAGGCAAAGGTATAGTTAATATTTCCACTGGGCAGGTAATGTGAGTTGCTTTTGTTATGAACGATCTACAGAGTTTTCAGGAAGATGAGGTCAAGCGTGTTCAAACCAGATGATAGAGTTGAAGCTGGCCATTGGTGCTTACTGGAGGTTCATGTATTTCAGAATAATGAAATGGCACTCACAGAGTGAAACTGAGTCTTTTTACTTGTTTAAAGAGAAAGCAGATATATGTATGAAGGCAAAATAAGTGTGCTTCAGTGTCAACCAGACTGAGGCTGGAACAATTGCAGAACACAGCACCTTTGTTGCCATCCATGATAATCAGTACTTCAGAATATGCCTCTGGTGGACCTCACAGTTGGCTATTACTCAAATCCATAATAGTTCAGGACTTGCTAGCTGAGGGGCTTTTTTTCTCCATGCATGGACCTCACAGTTGATTGTGACTCATAAATCCCTAATACTTTGGGACATGCAAGCTGAGGGGCTGTTTTTCTCCATGTGTTGTACTCTCCCCTTTGCACACAGTAAAGATACTTCCAACCAATACACCCTTGTTTTGTAAGGAAGGAAATTGGTGGCAGGCTGGTCAGAAGTGTGCTGCAGCCTACTCCAATTCCTAATATTTCAGTGTCTTTTACTTTAAAACCATAAGGAATCTTTAGACTTCACTTTTAGAGTTCCCTTTCCAGCTCTTGGCCTGAAATAGTTAATTCCTTAAAGTACAGCTCATGTTACAAAGCTGATTTACAGGCATTTGATGTTGCTTTGAGAATGTGCTTTGAACATGGAGGGACTTCTGTTTTTGTAAGAATTTTTGAGGTTTTGCTCTCTTGTTGTTTCTTTTTTGTGGCAGAGCAGCTGAGAGATGAGGATAAGTATCTTTTATAGTGTTCAACCTGGAATATATAAATAATGAACCAAGAGGTCTAGTATCAGTACTGAGCATTAAAAGAAAAAAAGAATCTGTGGAAGGTACAATACTTCCCCCCCCACCCCCCAACTCAAAGTGCTTTACTGCTCTAGTAAAACAGGGTATAGAAAAAACTGTATTTAGCCAGTCAAAATATGTGGAGTCAGATTACTAATGAAATGCTCATTTGGGACTAAATCCTGGTCCTGCTGAAGACACTGGAAACAAAGGATGCAGAGAAGTGCTGAGTACCTTTGAGAACTGGGCCTCTCTTTCCAGGGAGCTGGGAAAATGCACTTAAGATTCACCTGCAGAGGAAGTAATAGCATGACAAGACAAGGATGTCACCGTTCAGAAAGGCTGTCTTGGATGGAAATAGCAGTTGCTCTGGTTATAGCTTCCCTTCGTTCTTCCAGGTGTGTCTGCTCAGCTGACCAGCACTCGTCTCCGTCGGAACACCTCCGTGGGCACCCCATTCTGGATGGCTCCCGAGGTTAGATTCATGTTTGAAAACATTTTGTTGTGGATATTCAAGTTGCTGCATTCTGTGTTTCTGCTCTTTCTTTGTCTTTCTTCCTGACTACTGGTACTTTCACCAAGTTAAATAGTAATGTCATTTTTAAAAGTGTTTTAAACCTTTTTTCCTACATGTTTGCAAAGATTAAGTTAAAATGGGGTTTATTTTTGAAATTGCAAGGTTAGAGCCAAAGAGCAAGATGTTGAATTGCTTATGAAAGTGTTAAAGAAGGCAGAATACTATCACTGATCCTTTCCAGCCTTCCAAACTCTGAAACTATAGCTGTCACTTTTCCCCATGGATGGAAAGAGCCCAGGGTGGTACTGTAATACATTATAGCTTTTATTTTTTGATTTCTACACCTGAAAAGTTTTTAATACTATATATCCGTAGCGGACGCAAGAAATGGACAAAGTTATTATGAGTGAATAAGATGTACTGCGTATCTTTGGAGATTTTTCTGACCTGAAATTGAAGCATATAAAGATAAATTTTAAACTGAGGCGGGAAAAATATTTCATTATAAATAAGCCTATGTACTTACACTATTTGTGTGCACACAAACACATGCATATATATATGTTTGTAGCACTTGAAATGACTCTGTACACACGTATTTTTATAAACATACTCTGTTTATACACAGTGGTCTAGCCACGTAGCTAACAGCATACATGTTGGTTTAGACCAACTAATGGGTTGAAAAATGGGATGAAAAATTCTAAATTCATCCGGCACTGTGGATGAGCTGAGATATATATGAAACTAAATACATTTGCGGTAATCCAGTGGCGAACACATTGTTGAGAAATTAACTTGATCTTGAAATCGGCTGGTTTGGCTGAATAAAGACCCAGCAGGAAATAGTGAATTCAACTTCTGCTTTCCTGCTTGTTTCACTTCATAGAGAGAGCAGTAGAACTCCATTAGTTATTTTTCCGGAATAATCCATAGAGAAAAGATTTAGGGTTGCTAGTTTCCTTCTTCCCTCAGGCAAGGGATGCAGTTTACCACCTGCAGCTGAAAAAGCCAAGGATTTGCACCATTTTGTCAGATCAGGGAACATCTGGTCAGAGAACCTGGTGTTCATGGACATCTCTTTTCTCTAGTTTAAGCATTGCTTTTTTTTTGGCAACAGAATGCTTTAGCTTGCTAAATATGTGCAAATCTGTTTATTTCACCGAGTATCTCCATCCTGTAAGGGGTTTCCCCCAGCTGTGGGTGTACTCCTAAATTTGGGCATTTGACCATCCAGTGACCATTCCACTCTTTTACTCCAACAGGTGATTGCCTGTGAGCAGCAGCTAGATAGCTCCTATGATGCCAGATGTGATGCATGGTCACTGGGTATTACTGCAATAGAGCTGGGAGACGGAGATCCACCCCTTGCTGATTTGCACCCTATGAGGGCACTTTTCAAAATACCAAGGTAATGTCTTGATGTGTTTATTTCTTGCTGGGTTAGCCTGAACTTTTTCCTTAACTGTTACTTTCTTCAAACTTAGACTGTGTAAGTTTGTGGAGTTTCTTCATATTATTTGTGCTAGGAGGAGGTTAGAAACACTTTGTCCAGCTGTATTTTCTGCAAGCTGGTCTTCAGATGTGTTCACATTGAGAAGTTCAGAGCTGTCTGTGGCTACATTTGAGAAGAAGCCATAAGGCCTTCTTCTGAGTGGACTGATGCCCAATATATGTGAGCACAGGACTTAGCTGAGTCCCGTATATTCTGTTATAAAGAATGACTAATGACCGAAATACAGAGCCTGAGTATGCCACTGTGGTGAACAGACCCCATACCTGTCCTCAAGAGTTATTTCACGTCCTTTGAAGCAAAGTATTTTTCCACCACTCACACACATTTAAGCTGCCACTTTTCGTTCACTTGTGTTGCTCCTGGCAGTTCCAGTGTTGCTGTCCTGAGTGCAAATAGCAGCTTCATTCATGTTTTCTTTGAAGCTGGAGATAAAAGTACCGAAAGTACCACTTACAGTGTTTCAAAGAACATCAGTCTCAAAGTCTGTAGGGGATGATTGTACAACAGTTCATGGATTTCACTCTTGACAGTTGGAACAGTACCACAATAGTTGAGACCACACAGTATACATGAGTTCAAGTCCTTCTCAGCCAAGTCACCCAAATAAGTTTAAGTTACCTTCAGGTTTAAGAAATCTTGGCTGACTTGGCAGTGAAGCAGAGCATGAATGCTCTTCTTACCTTTACTTGCTATGGGAAAAGCAGTTACGAACTGCTGCGGTCAAGTCATTTCAGCTAGGCTTTCAGAAAAACATCTGGCTTATACACTTAGAAATACTGGGCACCTTCCTGCCCTGGAGCACATATAAGATCAATATCCTTTCATTCCACTAAGTAAAACCTGAAGGTGATAGAGTAAACATTAAGCGGCACTTAGAGAAAAGCAGTTATGATGATTGAAAATAGAAAAGTCACCTTGTCTATAGGTCGTGCCTTTCGTCTTTATGATTATACTCAGTGAAAATGGCACCTTTGAATGGAAGAAGACTATTGAAACAATTTGAACCAAATTAACACCTAGAATAAACAGCTCTAACAACAGAAAAGAAAGTATTTATTTACAATAGATCTGTGTTTAGTCCTTCAATTCTGATTTTCTTCTGCTGAATGAGAAATAGTTAGTAAAGAGTTAGTTCCTTCTGACACTCTCTTCAGCAAGTTGATTAATTCAGTCCTTCTGGGAAAACTTAAAATAGAATTTCTTTTTAAAAATTCTCTTAAGAAGGTATATTGTTTCAGGCTTGAAAAGAGAAACTTGCCATTACAAGTGAATAGTGATTAATGGGTTGTTAGTTTCATTTCCGTTTATTGATTTGATTGAAAAAAGTATAGTGATTCTTAGTTATGCTTGGTAGATCATCTCCATGCTATTTCTCCTTGTTAGTTATGTAAAGCAGGAGAACCAGTGAGGCATTGTATCATCTACCCGTGCTCATTTTACCAGTGGAAATCAATATCTTTTTTCAGTGGCCTTCTAAAACTCATTACTCAGCCTGCCTTCATGCATTCTTTTTGTCAAGTGAGTAGCTTATTAACTTACCATCAAACTGACCTTTGCAGGAATCCTCCTCCAACGCTACAGCAGCCTGAACTGTGGTCACCTGAATTCAATGACTTCATTAACAAGTGAGTAACAACTGAGACCACTGTAGCTGAATATGCAACATATGTAAATGTCATGTGTAAAATATATTCGCATTCTCTGTGGAAATCTGTTGCTACTAATACTTTTCCTTAAAAACCTGGTTTGAGAACCCAGTTTGACTTCGAAGTGAGGCTCCAGATTTAAAACGTGAAATAACGACATCTTAACACACTTGATGTTTCTGTTTTTCTTAATTTAAAGAATATTTAGCTTTGAAAACGCAGTAATTTACTTGGATTCATCAATTCTGTGAAATCTTAACAATTTTCAGTACAGAGCTGTTGTGATTAAGATGGATGTATTTATTATAGAGGCATGAACAAACTACAGACAAGCATTTCAAAACTTAACAGCAATCCTTCAGCAATCATATGCTTTTTCTGCCAGCACAGGTGCTTGACTAAAGATTATGAGAAGCGTCCGACCGTATCTAGTCTTTTACAGCATGATTTTATTAAGCAAATTGAAGGAAAAGAAAACATGCTACAAAGGCAACTCATGGAATTTATTGATGTTCATCAACAAATGGGAGTCACTGAAAAGGCAAGGTAAAAGTAGTTAAAAAGTAGACCAGTTGGACAATTTTGATACTTTCACTGTTTCAGAATGGCTAGCGCTCAGAGAAAGGTTCACCTCTTATAACTTTCACTAGCGAAAAATAGAGAGCTTAATCTTTGGGGTCCACTATGGAGCCAATGAAAAGGCAGGGGGTGACGGGGCATCGTGCTTCACACATGAGGTGAAACAATCTTTAGAAGTGCCTCCCCTTTCTCCTGTGACTCAAGATGCAGATTAGGATCCCGGCTTTCAGAAAGCTAAGGTTAGGTGAAAATAATGTTTGGCATTTTCTTACATTTGCATGGTCAGCTAATGTTTAGTTCAAGTGAGTATGCTAAAAATAACTGGTCAGGTTCCTGCAAGAATAGGATGCTACCAACTGAAAGAAGTGATAGTAGTACCAGTAGTACCTTGTTTTGCAAACTTCGAATCTTATGTCTTATTGAATACATACTTTCTTTCTTCAAATAGTATTTACTAATATCAGTTCTGAATAATTCACTTAGCACCTGATGGCTTTTATTTAAAACAACTGAAAATGGCTTGGCTCAGTTTTACAACTTAAAAAAACCCACCCAGTATACTGAAGTAACGTCTCAGATGTGAAATGTTGTAGATTAGCGTTGATGTACTACTAGTGTAAGTGCTCCTGTGCTTCAAGGTAAAGCATGACAATTTTTCTTGGATTTTTTAAGTGGAACATAAAATTTAAAAGACATTTTGGCATTATCATCTGTATGGAAAAACCTTAAACATTTCCTTTCACAATATATACAGCAATCTTCAGTTACAATTATGGAGAAATTTCTTTCACTCTATGCTTTGAACATAATAAAAAATACATTTCTAAATGTATTTTATATTATGATTTTCAAGTTTTCTTGGACTTTAAGTGGATGTGGGGTGAGTAGTAGTTTCCCTTCTCTGGCATTTCAGTAAAAAATTATGCAGCTGGCTTGAATTTAAGCCTCAGGCTGGATTTGTATGTTCTGAACGGTGCAGACTTCACATTTGCTTAATCCAGAAAGATTCTGGAATTGAAATAAGCTTATCAGGTGTCAGTGCTGTGCCCCAAAACAGCAACATATTCCAGATTTTAAAAAGTATTTATAAAACGCAGGGAAAAGATATGTGGTAAATTAAGTCCAAAAGACTGAATTACATGAATTGAGATTGTGGTAACGCTTGTGACGCTGGTCCTTTCAAATCCAGTTTCTAAATCAATTAAGTATTTTGAGCTTTTTAACCCACTTTATAGAACTTATATGTTTATTTTCTATCAAGTCTTATTCTTTTTTTCAAAATTCTTTCATTTTTTTCATGTTAATACTGCATAAAGCAAATTATATGAACTTTCTTTTCCTATACAACACAAGCGCAGAGTGGCCCAATTTGCATGTGCATAGAGCAGTCAAATGGCAGAGGAACAGGATGGTCTATAGGTACTTTTTCCATCCTGTTTAGACTGATTTATTAACCAATCACTCTTCACGTGAACCAGAGTTTAAGGGAATGTATTACTATGTGATGAAGTTATTCTGTGCTTTTACAGTTAATCAAGTATAATTTCTACATACATTTTCCCAAAGGAAGACAGAATTTTCTCGCTGAAAATAATAATAATTCATTATCTGAAACAGTGCAAAAACATTTTACTTATTTAACTAATGATGTAATTTAAATGGTATGGTTAAACTAATGGCTTGGTCCATACTTGAGTTTAGCAGTTTAAAATGCCAACAAGTAGGCTGATAGTAGTTTAAATCTCATTTGCATTGATTTAACCAAATCTTTTAATATCTGAGATCAGTGAAGGCAGTGTGAAATATTGCAAGTAAAAATCACATTTTACAGTCACTGTACCTATAATCACTTCAGCTTTAACATGTTTATTGACTATATTTGCTGGAAGATTGTCTTTCATAGCAGTGCACGCATAAAAAGATTAGCTTTCTCCTAGAAACAGTAAGAATATCCATCTTAATATCTGTTGATATCTGTGTACAAGCAAGAAAAGCAGACATTATTTTCCAGTAGCTGAAACTGTAGTAGAGTATGTACATCATTTCACTTAAGAAGAAATTAGAATTCCAGACCTGTAAAGGACGTTACTACAGAATAGCATTTGTTTTTTCTGCGGTTGAATGATAAAAAGATTATACGTAGGTCTTTGAATTCAGTAATCATACTTTTAAAAATTCTTTCAATACTAATCATACGTGTCTTCTGACCTTCAATCTGCACAGAAGAAATGGTGTAAAAAGCAGTGTACAGATGTACAGAAGTACCATGTCAATCAATCTGATTCAGAGTCAAGACATAGGCTGTGTGATGACAAGTCACCTGGAAGAGTCTGATCTTAAAATCTTCTGGCTTTCTTTTCTTGATTATTCTGTTCTGGGACTGATTTTACTCTGGTGTGTTAGGGCCCTGCTGTAGAATTCCTGAACTTTCACCAGTTGCTGGCAGCTTTCCTTGTCAGGCTCCCTCCTGATCTCCGGCTCCCTCCTGGTCTCCAGCTCCCTCTCTCTCGGTACGTAATTTGAAGGCATAACTCTCCTGCTTCTTGGCACTGGGAAGCAGGTAGTTTAAGGGATTAAAGAACTCTTCCTTGTACCGAGGGAAGAAATCCTCCTACCTGTGTCATGTCGTTTAAATTGGCATGGCATCTAAGCTCAAGAAATTTGGTAACATCGGCTTAAAGTTGAAATTAAGGAATCCAGTTATTTTTCAGTATGTGTTTCGTTTCCTCTCCTCTTCAAATTCAACTCGATTAATAAATGTTTTGTATTTCAAAAGAAAAAAGAAAAATGCCTGGAAGTTAATAGCTGAGGTCCAGCCACTGGGTTTTCCTGTGTGCGCTATTCCTGATTTCACTCAAAATCAAATCACCCTCTTTGTCCGGCATGCTGAGGTGACATTTGGTTCTGACTGCCTTCTGCAGTGGTAGTCTGTTAATGTGATTGTGATCTTATCTTGTCATTTGCTGAATGAGCAGTTGACATAGTTCAAAAAAGAAGGGATTGTGTTAGGTTTTATCACGTTGTTAAAAGGTTTTTGCAGAAAGCCACATCTTCAGATCCAATTGTTGTGCGCTGTGTCTGCTCTGGAACGGTGTGTGATCTCTAGGCACAGAGTGGAGCCACCCTACAGTCACTCCCATTAGCACTATTGTTCCTGAGGTATTTTCTAACATTGAGTCACCAAGTCATTAGGGCATTGCACTGGGCCCTCTGAACCTTCCTGTTACTGTTATTCCAGTGAAGAGGAACCTAGTTCTAGGTTCTGTATCGTATTATCCTTTCTAGACGCCTAGCAAGAGGAACAGAGCCCACCAGCCTCCTGAGTAACTAGAGAAATCTCAACATACACTGATAAAACTTTAAATAGCAATGTGCTGTAGACCTGCTCCAGATTTAATGAAGATGATGTAAGATTGTATTGTTTTTTTCAGCAGCCTCTGAAAAGTCTATTATAGTATATTTTGTTCTACTCAAGGCTCAGAACAGCACGAATACTAGCAATGAGCTTCATTACAAATCCCACTTTTTTACTTTGAGTAACTTTACAATACATTTTTCTCTGAAGTCTTCACTTCTTTATGCTAAAAATATCTGCAACTTAACCTTTCCTGGCTCAGATCTCAGGCTGAAATTACAATGGAAAGAATGAGAAAATATCCCTTGAAACACTTAAAGTTTCATCTTGACTGAAACATCTCCAAAATCTGCTCTTTGGAATGATGAAGTAAGCTATAGGAGATACATTCCTGTTAGGGAGGAGGTGAGACAGGCGAAGTTGCATACTAAGTGCAATTAATTTTGGGGTTTTTGTTTAGCATTTGAGTTCTCACTAAATTGTGAATTCCTGATGAGGAGAGTGCCTTGGGCTTTTGCAAGAGTTGACTTTGCCATGGCAATGGCAAGAAAAGGCTGTTTCATTGTGCAACTTTGTAAGGTGGTATTTGCCTCTTTTCAGAGGAGTTCATGACTCATAATCATCTTGATACTTCTTTTCCCAAAGTCTTTTCAAATTGATAAACTTTCAACCACCAGAAAAAATTCTCTGGCATCCTAGTAGTATGATCTTGAGGTTTTAAACAAACTTCATCTTGTGTCTGTTACTCCGGTCCTCAGGACCACCTGGCTCTTTAAATACTATATTCCAATTCTTCTCTGTGTTGATAGTGACACAAAAAGCATTATAATGGAATTTATTGCACAATCTTTAATGAAAACAAGACAAATTCCCTAATGAAGAAACAATAATGTCATTTGAGCCTGATCACTCACCTTTGGACACTGCTCAAGTTTCCCCTCATTTTTAGTGAATCCTTCAATCATGTACTTGCATTCTTGTAAGTCACATTACAGCTGTTAAAATGCACAATTAGTGATGAAAATAATTATTAGAAATTAGTGCTGCAGCATATACCCCAAAACTGTTCTAAAAATACACTTCTTGCTAAGCAAATGAGGGGAAAAAACTGCATTGTAAAGAGTTTTACTTTGCAACAGAAATAGCTGTCTTTGAAACGACCTTCAGAACTGTCGCATACTACACCTGACAGTCAGGCTTGTAAAGACTTTTATCTTGAGTTGTTTGGCTGTCTTAATCTTGACTGCTTTTACAATAATCTCTGCAGAAATATGCAATGATTAGTACAATATGTATTTCCTGGGAATTATGACTCATTCCAGAATGAGCTGCATATGTGAGGGATATTCACTGCACCTAGATTTCAGCAACTGACTCTGGTCCCCAAGTTAAGAGCCTCATCTTTATATGCCCTCTGAATAAATATGGGTAAGAGACCTATTCTACTGCAAAGTGATTCAGAGAAAGGGATTTTGGGTGAGATGAGTTATTCTGCTAAGATTTTGTCCTGTATTGGCCATGTTAGGGACAGCACTGAAATCCAGTGACAGGGTGCTAAACAATTACTCTGTTTAACTATTTGGAAGGTTCAGGGGAGTAAGTTCATGTACAACATGCACAAAGGTGGTTGTCAATTTATTCACCCGTTAAAAACAGGGAGTACCATATAGTTTCCTTCCATGACTTTCCTTGATTGCGCAGACTTGTGTCAATTATTTTCTGGGTGTTCTCTCTCTCTCTGACTCATCCTGCCAGGGGAAAGCAGCAGACAACAATCCTTCAAGTTCAGTTCTGCGGGGCAGGCTGTAGCGGAGGGTAGGGCATCACCACACTAGCTTGACAAAGTCAGTATGAGGAGCGGAGTAAGATAGCTCACACAGAGTCCAGTGCTGACTTGGTCAAGGTCTGCAGATGAAATCTGTATCAGAGTAGGGGCTTAAACCTGAGTCTTTGGAGTTCTAGGCTAATCCTTGAGTACTTTGAGCCACTTCTTCCTCTCCTGTGACTAACTCAGTGTGGGCTTTGTTGTACCAACAAGGAGTGTGTATTCCTGCACTGAGGACACTCCTGTATAGGATGGCTATGCTGCAAACTGCTCTCAAGCCATAGAAGCAGTAAAGACTTTCTGGCAACGCAGGCCTTAGAATAAGCAGATCTCCAGTCTCCTACGCTTCTAGCTAGTACACATCTCTACAGCAGAATAAGATTATCCTTCCGTACAATACAATGGACAGCAGCAACACCTGAATGAAGAATAGTTTGCCTCCTGAAGCAAAACAGGAGAAAGTTCTTCCTGCATTCAGGACTCCGTGGCAGTAGTGCTCTGCAACTGCTGCTTTACTGTTGTGTCAGTTCACTTGCTCAGCAACTCATTTCTCCTGAAGGGGGAATACCTCACCAGGCATTGCTTACCTTTGGAGCTTCGTCCTTCATTTTCTCAGTGTGATCCTGACCGTAGAGCGTGCGCCTGACTCATGAGGGCAATAAAGAACTAATCCCAAAGAGGCCTTTTAGAGATCTCTTGTTTGCTCGGTTAAGAACACATATTTTCCCCTGAAATTTGTCAGGGATGCAGCCATTTCTCGAGGCTGTTCTGAAGTACCAATAGCCAGCTTTTTTGCAGGGCATGGTAAACCAACACAGACTTTGGCAAACAGATCATGCAGAGCAGGACATGACCAAATTAGCTGGACGTGGGCCATCTCTGAATCAAAAGCCCCGTAGCTCTGCAGAGGATCACTGTGCTCTCAGCAATATTGCATGAGCTTGAGCACAGCTCCCTGAGACTGCAGCCAGTGCTGTACAATCATTTAAGCATAGAGGGAGCCCAGGTTTGTGTGCAAAGCATTGTGCAGACACAGCTGGAGTCTTATCAATACACTTGTCTAAATTCAGGTACAGATTTTGCTTAGATGTAAGACTATAGTTTTATTTAAGCATATTTCACCAGATGCATCTGTCAAAGACAAAATTTTGGTTTTAAGTATGAATTAATATTGCTGTGTGCAGCCTCCAGAGAAATACAATCACTAGCCATGACAGATCCTGTACAGGTTTCTCTGTGTTAGTGCTTTTCCGTTTGTCACTTTTAATGCTCTTTGTAACTGCTGGGAGGTGTACAGCTGTTCCCATCTTCACCTTACAGCAAACTTGATTACATTTAGTTTCTTCTTTTCATCCTGAGTAAGGCCAGCACTTTTCCTGTCACTTTTTAGTTTATAGATGATTCTCCAACCAGTTTAGGCAGAGAGTTCAATAGGGCATCATGAGTCACACTTCCCTTTTCATGGTATTTTTGGAACTATCAGAAATCTTTTAAATACGTTCTGACAATTTGAAGAAGAAAAAGCTGCAGTTGCCTTATTTTGATTTAACTGAATCTTGAAAGATAAGCAGGGGGGTGGGGGGGAATGGATGTGTAGGGCATGAAGGAGGATGCCCAGAAACAATGCTGCATTGACTCATTTTCTTGTCCATACTGAGTTGATTTTTCTGGCCTTTAGCTGCTTGAATTGCTTGTCGAGCATGGCTGTGAGATCTAATGCCTCCAACAAATAATTTCTGAACAGAACAGAGATACATGGTTATTTCAGTTCACGATGTCTATGTGCATGATGAAAATGAAATTTCAGCATTGATGTCAACAGCACTGATGTGGGAGGTTTTAAGTGGTTGGAGTTTTAGGAAGTGAAGCAGTATAACTGCCCTTGAGGGGTCTGTGCCCTTTGACAGCAAAGCAGAAAAATACTGTGTTCTGCAAAACTGCTGCTCTGCTGTACTCTGGAGAATAGAGAATATAAGCTGGTTTAACAAGCACTAGTGTTCTTATAATGTCAGCTGAAGAAGATTACAGAAGAATCAATTTTATGTAATTAAACTTCCTTAGCATAAATAGAGATTGTTTCCTTAAAAGAAAAAAAAAGAAGAAGAAACATCTCCATTACTGGAGCATTTTCCTCCCTTCCTGCAAGGCAGTTGTTAGCTTCCTACATTAAATGAAAGATGGTAATTGAAACAAATCAATTGGGAAATATCACTCTCTCACTGATATGCAGCAACATTTAAAAAAATATATATATGTGTTCAATGTGTAACAATTCCACCAGAAATGGAAAACATAACTTGACAGATGTCTTGTTTTGTGTCTTCCTTTGGCAATGGAAAAAATAGAACAGCAGAGCTTGACATAGTCCTGCACTTCCCTGGTCTTTCCCTCATGTACATGTTGATAGGTCTTTCTCCAAGTCATACTGGTATTAGATGCATCCTCTGGACACAAAATTACCTTATGCAGGAAGAACAGATAAATTGTTTCAACTGTCCAAATTTAAATTTTCAACTGAAACTGTGAAAAAGAGGTATAAATAGGAGTGTGGGTTATAGCAGGGACAGGTTGCTATTGAGGGGGTAGGATTTTGCCTGCGTCTCTGGCTTTGAATGCACAAATACCTTTTAGCTGGTGAATGCAAATCAAGCAGCAGCAGACCATGCAAGGCTGAAAAGTTCATTTAAATCTTAATATTACCACATCCTTTTTAATACAACCTGGGTGTATACATAACCAAAAATTTCCTCACAGTGTTGTTACAAGGACAGTACTACCAGGGCAGCTCTCGTGGTAAAAATGATTTCCAAAGGAAAGGGAAGAGGTTGGACCTAGGAGATGTGTGATTGCTTTACACGAGGCCCGTCCCTTTTGATGCTGCCTGCTTGTTTTCCTGTTTTCTGCTTCAAGATATCTAAATACATACCAAATTACAGCCCAGTTATGGATTTATTGCAGCAAAAGCTGCCTTTCTTCCCCCACACAGAGATGCACTCCTCCTGCATCTTTTTTTGTGTATTTGCACAGTTCATGATGGAATAGGCCCACATGTTGCATGTTCTGTGCTGCATGGCAGTAGCAAGGCTCTGAGACTGTGCTGCGTAGTATTCACATTGCTTTTCACCTCCGTGTAATTCAGCTTCACCATCATCCTTACAACTGTATCTACAACACTCTTTTTTGTCCTGTAGTAAATACTGAAAGAAACATTTTGAAGTGGGTTGCTTTCCCATGCAGCTCCAGGGTCCTTGCAACAGTTTGAGAGTAGTCTGCCTGCAAAGCAGCTGGGTGTAAAACTGGCAAGACTTGGTCCCTCTCTTCTGTCAGGGCAATGTAGATCCTGTTGATCCACTCTTGTTCATTGTGCTTCCTGGTCCGTTGGCGTCCACACTGAGCATTGGGCTGCAATACTGGCACAGAGACCATGAAACTAGGCTAGCTCTTGCAATGAAATCTTACATGTTTGTGTCTCAATATTAAGGTTGCAGAATTAGTCAGCTGTGAGTGTGAAATTCCTGCCTTTGCACTATGAACAATGGGAAGACCCCAGTGGCCCCTGGCATCTATGTAAGGGAGGAAGAAACTGCATCATTACTGGCACCTGGGTGAGGACAGGCCATTCTGTCACCCTCACGGAATGATAGTAAGAGACAAGAAAAACTGAAAGAAGGGCTAGATGAAGTGCGCTCATGCCTGCACTTCCATCATTCAGATCTTGATTGCACTCACAGTTTGGAAGGGCATCATTTGCCCATTTCACGACACTGTTTCCCTGCTGTCTCCATTTACAGCTGCTTCAGGTGTATGTTCCATGTGTTTGAGAGGTGCCTTCCTACATAGTATCAAGGGGAGTGAGGCCATATCAGGAGATTGGATTTACTTGATAGTCTTTCTGTGCTTGTGCCGTATTGCACATCAGAGCTTGATTTAATTTGTGAACTCTGCTGTTATGTACCCAGTTTCCCTTTCCCTGATTTTCCCCATCTCATAAAGCAAGTATAAATAATATGAATTGTAAACCTTGCATTTTCTGCTGCTTTTGCTTTTTTTAGCAATGCCTTTACTCTTGGATAGAGAATGATCCAAGTCTCTGGGAATGTTCTTGCTATTCTCTGTAAGACTGCATAAAGTTTTCTTTGATTTGATTAGAAGAGAAAAATAATTCCACTTTAAGGGGAATTTAATTGAAGTTTACCCTGATAAGAAAAAAAATCGAATTTTTTTTTCCTTATTTTGTATGATTTTTTTCCTGTAGAGTCCAAGAAAATTCTTCTTGGTCAGGATGTATTTCACGTACCCTAGTGGTTCTGTAGCACTTTGCTCTACAGTGTGGTTGTCTCAGCCAGGCTTTAGAGCATTGTCATTACTAAGCTAGAAATGCTTCCATCCTGAGTGCTGTCTGCATCATCTTGCTGTATTGTTTCATCATACACCCCTGGTTTTGTCATATATATAATCTTTATCTGGGTCATTTTTCTTTTGGCAGGTAGGTTCCATGACTGTTACATGCTTTATATATATGTTCTTTTTTACGCTATACTGCATAGCTCCAGACTTGCAGTGATGAAGCAGGGATCTGTACAGTGGAAAAGTTCTTCATGGTATCAGTTGTGGGATTAAACCATAGATTTTGAATTGTCAAGTACAGGTGTGTTGCACTGAGAAGTTCTATCCTGTCCTGTTACTCAAACATTCGTGTGTCTGAATTCAGAACAATGCAAAGCTGGAATGTTTTGGCTGAATTGCCTTCAAGATGGTTACAGATGCAAAATCTTCTCTGTGTTTTCTTACATCAGGAAATTGCATGTCTTTGTTTTCTAGATTTGAACGTATTCATACAAAGAAAGGGAACTACAGTAAGTCACTAGTTTCAAACCAGGAAGAGGTAGATGATTTAGCGACCCTGGAAGTACTGGATGAGGTAAGAACCTCCTTTTTCACACTTCCCTAAAGAGGGGTAATCACATATTAAAACACAATAGCGTGCTGTTGATTTTCAAGTCCAACTCTATTGTCAAACTTCAATTGTGTAAGTGTACAATGGCATTTTACCAGTTTACGCCAAATATTTTAGATGAGATGTATCTAGTTTGCAGTGATATGTTAACCTGAAATTGGTTCAGGTCCAAGAACAAGCACCTTCTCCCCTGTTGCTTGGACATCTAGAGTTGTCTTAAACTAGGTTACCATACTTTCCTAGGCTGGATTCCCACTGACTGACTTTGGTGTGGAGATGCATTGAGATCAATTCAGTTCTGCTGAGTCTTTGTCCTGTCAATGTCTTCTGTTGAATTTTTGACAAAATTACTGGTTACAAATCTCACTGGTTTGTCAAAGTTCAAAAATGAGTCTACTGGGAACAGAGGAACATGCATAAGAGAGGGGGGGAAATCTGTTGTGTTTATGCTTTAAGCTTCAAAACCAGAAAGAAGAATTAGGCCACAGCACTTTATCTGCAGGTCTTAGAGGCCATCAGTGGTTGTAAACAAACTGTCATTCTTCCTCTACCGGGCTGTGCATAGACTGTAATTCACATTCTCTTATCTGTAAAACTTCTCTGGTATATTGTATCTTTGTCAGTCCAGAATACTAAATGTGGCTCTTGAGCTGGTAAACTGCATAATGTTAACAGCCCACAGAACATCCTCCATCTTCCACGAGTTGGGTTATAGTAGCTTAATGTCTAGTTAATACTTATTGAGCTAATCCAAACTTTGTCTACTGCACAAAGCTCAAATTTAAGCATTTTTTTAATATTGGGAATAGCCATATGCTAGCAAAACTGTTTTTTGTCTTTTGCCATGAAGGACATAAAAAATCTGAGCTAAAGAGAAGACACACAAAAGTCCTCAGGAAGCCTCCACCTAAAGGCATTATTTGACTAGTGATATGTTACTAAATCAAGTACAGTTTAAAACCTCTTTCACATATTAATAGCAGCTTCTCAGAACTGTCTCCTTTCTTCCATTCAAACTTTTCTTTCAGTTTAGATAGCCCCATCAGAAGAGCAAAACAGGAGACCTTCTATTGGTGCAAGAAATAATTTCAAAAAGGGCAGAAGTTCCCTTAAAAAATTCTGCTAATGTGAATCTAGTTATGGCCAAAAGCAAGGTAGCATTGAAAACCAAAAAGGGAAGAGTTTATCAAGGCAATGGAAAACCCAGGTTTTCTCCTTAGGTTTTCCTGTGAAGGAAATTTAACCTCTTCAGTTGTTGAGAATTCAGGTTTTAAGTGCATTGAAGAGAACACCGTGCACAACACTGGGAACAGATGGGTGTGGAGGGAAAGCAGTCCTTCTGTAGTTCTCTGTAGCTGCCAGTCATTCTGTTCCAGTGGAAACAGGGCCTAGATATTTTCACATGTACCTCAGAATAGTCTTGAGGCTGGTTTGAATGTCTTCCTCCAGCTCTTACGTCCTGTTTTGACTGGAAACCTAACCAGACACTTTACATACCCAGCTCTGTATGCAGAAGCAGCTGAGGGGAAGTTATGTCAAGAAACTGGGTACCTTGTTTTTTCTTGGTTCGGGGGGAACTGGCTCTGCAGCAGCAAAGAACAATCACAGCAGAGACTGGTTATTTATATAGAAGGATGCCAGATTGTTTACATGAATAGGATCCAAACAGTTGAACATTTGTGTCTTATCATAAATGACAGTAATGTTAGAGCAGCTGTAATGGCAGTTATGAATTCAAGCATATGGCTCTAGCTTGATGGATTAGATGAAGCTGTAGTGTTAGAAATGAAGACAGGACTGACTCATGGAAACCTTTGATTAATTAAATTAAAGCAGTACTTATTAACTCATTTTTCTACAGCCTCCTGGGGATCTGTAAGTATATATTGTTCAAAGTGAGTTTGGACACAAGAAATTAGGGATACCAGTGTGTTTGAAGGTGTTACTCATTTATGATCATGAGCAGTTGTATTGCTAAGTATGAATACCTTCCCTATCTGTCCTCACTCATTATAACTATATAAATAATTTATACATTTTCCTAATATTCTTTTTTTCCCTGTGTGATTCAATGTTCCTATTCTTTCTCCATCAGAATACAGTAACAGAGCAGTTGCAGAAGGGTTATGCCAAGGATCAGATCTACACATACGTTGGGGACATTCTCATCGCTGTCAATCCATTTCGGAACATAGATATTTATTCTTCACAGGTGTGAAAATCTAGGTTTGGTTCTTTTAAACTAACACCAATTTCCATTAAAATACGAGTATTTGTGTTATGACTAGGGAAAATGTGGACCTGCTGCTGAATGGGGTGGGTGCCCTGGTGACAAAGGACACAGAGAAGGCAGAGTTACTGGGTGCTGCCTTTGCTTCAGTCTTTACTGCTGAGGCCAGCCCTCAGGACTCCCAGACCCTGGAGGCAAGAGAGAAAGTCTGGAGAAAGGAGGACTTTCCCTTGGTTGAGGAAGATCAAGTTATGAGATCATTTAGGCAAACTTGACACCCACAAATCCATGGGGCCCAATGGGGTGCACCCCTGAATGCTGAGGGAGCTGTCAGATGTTATTGCTAAGCCACTCTTCATCATCTTTGGAAGATCATGGAGAACAGGAGAGGTGCCTGAAAACGAGGAAAGCCAACGTCACTTCAGTCTTCAGAAAGGGCAGGAAGGAGGACCCAGGAAACTACAGGCTTGTCAGCCTCACCTCCATCCCTGAAAAGGTGATGGAACAGCCCATCCTGGAGGTCGTCTGTAAGCATGTGGAGGAAAAGAAGGTTGTCAGTTGTCAACATGGACTCACCCAGGGGAGATCATGCTTGACCAATCTGATAGCTTTCTGTGATGGAGTGACTGGCTGGGTAGATGAGGGGAGACCAGTGGATGTTGTCTACCTCGACTTTGACAAGGCTTTTGACACCATCTCCCATAACATGCTCATAGGCAAGCTCAGGAGTGTGGGTTAGATGGGTGGACAGTGAGGTGGGCTGAGAACTGGCTGAATGGCAGAGCTCAGAGGGTTGTGATCAGCGATGCAGAGTCCACCTGGAGGCCTGTAGCCAGCCGTGTTCCCCAGGGTCAGTACTGGGTCCAGTCCTGTCCAGTTTATCCACCAATGACCTGGATAAAGGGACAGAGTGTGCCCTCAGCAAGGTTGCCGATGATACCAAACTGGGAGGAGTGGTTGGTACCCCAGAGGCTGCG
>JAVJGI010000050.1:68642995-68698906 GCA_035590275.1 Ibycter americanus | reverse complement strand
GGTGTCAAGAGGCTGGGGCCAGGCTCTTTTCAGTGGTGCCCAGCGACAGGACAAGGGGCAACGGGCACAAACTGCAAGACAGGGAGTTCCATCTGAATATGAGGAAGAACTTCTTTAGCTTGAGAGTGACAGAGCACTGGCACAGGCTGCCCATAGAGGTTGTGGAGTCTCTTGGAGACATTCAAAACCCACCTGGACGCAATCCTGTGCAAGCTGCTCTAGGTGACCCTGCTTTAGCAGCGGGTTGTAATAGATGATCTTCTGTGGTCACTTCCAACCCCCACCACTCTGTGATTCTGTGGTAAGTTGGTCCTTGATGTCTGGCAATATTAAATTTTCTTCTGGTAATTTGAGTTTCATAGCATAATCAGGACTGACATCATACCAAATTGTGTTTCATCTTTTTTAGCAGTTCTTGTAGTACTGAGTATGTACAGATTAATGGTAACAGCTCACTCAGAAAGGATTACTGCTGGTAACCTCAGTGTGCTGTACACTAATCTGAAAATAACACTAAATTCTGATTTAAAAAAAAAAAAGTTGTTAAGGGGCTCTGATAACATTTTCATTTTTCTTACACTTAGCATTCCAAACTGTATATTGGAGCCAAACGGACTGCCAACCCTCCTCATATTTTTGCTGTTGCTGACATAGGTTATCAGTCCATGGTGACATACAACTCTGATCAGGTATATATGAGGTGTCTTAATTATATATTTTGCCAGGCTGAGAGATACGTAATAAGCTCAGAATCATGCTCTTGTTCTCTGTAGTGTATCGTTATTTCTGGAGAAAGTGGAGCTGGCAAGACGCAAAGTGCCCATCTTCTGGTCCAGCAGCTCACTGTCCTGGGCAAGGTACGTTTCAAAGGGGATGCCCCTGTCAGGCTTTGCTATCTTAGGCCTAGTTGACTGAACCTATGGATGGGGCACTAGTAGGGGGGCAAGACTGTAATACATTTTCCAAAGAACTTCTGTAACGTCAGATTGGAACATGATGCTGATCTGTCTACCCCTTTCTCCCTCCTGAACTAGAGTCATTTGAAAATATGTTGGGGATTCCGCAAGGAAATACCCACTGCAGTGAGGGCTGTGACTTTGTCCCTTGTTTAACTGAGTGTCTTCAAATCACCCTAACCGTACCTTTGTAGCTTTTCACCTCCTTCTACAACCACATTGCTGTCAGTGGGACATGCTCATTCTGGGAAGTGATGACCATAATTGTCTAAATAAAATGCCATTTTTGCATGTCCCAGGTGAGATACAAGCAAACTGATCTGTTGGTATGGTGCAGTGCAGCAGTAAGCAGATGCTAACGAGGATCCTAAAAGCAGGCCGGCCATTGCAAAGTGCTGGACCACAGAAATTGATTAGTTCTGGTGTTGTCATTATCGTTATGTGTATGATCCCTTCCAGCCAGCCATTAGTTCTGCAGATTGCTATAGTCTGAGAGGTTTCATGATATATACATGTCTTTCTTTCCATGTGATTCACATGGGAATGGCTGCCCTGATGACATGACACTTCACAATAACAACTAGAAGAGGAAAGAAACACTTAAGAATGAATGTATTTGAGTGATTACTGATAATTTGAAACATCTTTCATATCCAGGCTAATAACAGGACTCTACAGGAAAAGATCCTCCAGGTTAATAACCTTGTAGAAGCATTTGGGAATGCAGGCACTATCATCAATGATAACTCGAGCAGATTTGGAAAATATTTGGAAATGAAATTCACTTGTGGTGGCACTGTAGTAGGAGCCCAGATTTCAGAGTATCTCCTTGAAAAATCCAGAGTTGTCCACCAGGCAGTGTAAGTATAAAAATAGTATTTGACCTCAGTTGGGTGTTACAGAGTAGGCCTACAATGCAGGAAATTATCTTGGGCCAAAACATGAAAATGAATAAGGTACTGGGATTTTTTCTCATAAGTGATATATGAATGGTATATAAATCTGTAAGTTAGCTGACAACTACTCCTGATGGTTTTTTTATTGCCTCCTGGGTTATTTAAACAAATCTAATGAAAATATATATATGATATATAAAGTGTATCAGAATGTGTAAAGAATTTAAAACTTTCTAATAGTTTAGTTATAAATGTCTTTGTGGAACTTTTAAGTATTAAGTCAAGTATATCACTTGGATTTATTTCTTCTGCGTTTCCTCTAGTATTGTAGCTTGTTTGTTTGTTTGCTTGCAATGTGCTTCTTTTCCATTTTGGTTACAAAGGGTTATGGACCAAATGCAGAACAGATCCATCTGTCGTGTCTGTATCTCATAACATAAAATGACAGAAAAATTAAATGGCATTTCCAGTTATTTTAAATTATTGACATGTATTTTCTATCCTAAAATATAGCACATCAAGTAAAAAAATATTTTGGCAACTCTATTTCTGCCATAATAACAATATGAAAAACAGAGTTTGAGACAAGGAATGTTGTCACTGATTTAAATTTTTCGCCTTGCTGATCTCTTACTCATTCTTACTCTTTTTGTAGTTCTCCATGACCTTGTTGTTGTCTGTTGTAGATTTGTGACATGATGAACAACTAAGTATCACTTCGAATGTTTCACTAAATTTAAAGTTAGAGGCAATTTTATGGAATCGTGTTTTTTTCTCTGGTTGGACATAAGCACAGAAACTGCTTTTTCAGGATAAAATCAGCTTTTTTCTCAAAATACTAATTTTTTCATCACTTTTCATGTGTTTGTTCTGTGACTGTCAGTTTTGTATTTATATTTCGCCACGTACTGAGACAGGAAGATAGTGAAGAATTTACGTGCATCAAATGCTATTTAGGTAGGTGTTTAGATGTCTGGATTCACAAGAAAATACCACTGAAGAGTTTAGCGTGAGAGCCACTGTAGGAGGTTAAATCTTGAGGCATGAATTTCCAAGGGCACCTGAAGCTGTTTGTGGTGAGCATGTTAGCCTGTTCACTGAGGTCTCTGTGTGGCTGATCCATATGGCTGTGCTAGGGCAGAGAGCTAGCATTCAGGTACCTGCATTGCAAGGGCAGTCTGTTCTGCGGTTTGGGAGAACATGACTCCCAAACTCATGTGGAGAGCTAGGAATGACTTTTTGCAGAGAAGTGGTGACTGATTAACCAGAAAATGGAAGACCCAAGTTCCAGACTCACGTCAAGCCAGGAGATTTTGAACCTACGGGTTCCCCTACCTTTCCAAGAGAACACACAAACCATCAGGACACAGTGAGTTTCAGAGAGTGTGCAAAGCATGGCTCTGCAACCTAATGGTTAAGACACTAAGGGGGAAGATAAGGGATCTGGTCCTACTCCTTAAATTGATCTTGTTTTCTACTACTGACTGTCCACAGTAAAATATGCAAACTTAAGTTTGCACTGGACTCTGATCTGGGCACCCCCCATGTAGAGAGGAGTGTACTGGGCTCTGATGCTGTTTCAAAGAAGCACGTAATGGTGCTCCTGAGACACACACCTCAGTTCATTCAGAAAGCAGGGGTCTGAACACAATTCCTTTTTGCCACTTCATAGTGACTGACTTGGCCATCTCAGGGTTCAGTCGTGGTTGCAAATTTCCATCTAAGCATCTAGTTCTTCCTCCTAAGGTGCACAGGAACCTTGGATGTGCAATAAACCTCCTGTCCTGGGTTTGAGCACCTAACTTAGGCAAAGCATGCCAAGTCATAAGGCCTTTCACTGAATGCTTATGTGCTTTCTTGCTTTAGGGCTAAAGGACACAGCAAACATACTGGATTCAGTGAATCAGGAGTGTATAGCTCTCCCATGGTCAGAAGATTTTTTTAAAATAACTGGAGGTTAAGCAGCACATTTAATGCTAGTGGGTGAGCAACACGCAAGATCTCACCCAGCATCTACCAATTGCATCAAAGGCAGAGCAGCATTTAGGTGGTGGTAGCACTGAGCAGCCACCCTGGCAGCTTCAGAACAAACATACAATGGCACAGAAAGGGTGTTCACTTCACAGGAACTTGTGTCATAAAGCTTCTTTCAGAGTCCTCTGTCAGTTTGCATGAGACTTGCCTGTTACTAAAATAGCTATTTAATAATAGCATGTATGTCATCATTATATGTAACAGTTACATTACTAAAGCAGTTTGTTGTTTCTATTGTTTCAGAGGAGAGAAAAATTTCCATATTTTTTATTATATTTATGCTGGTCTGGCGGAAAAGAAAAAACTGGCACATTATAAACTGCCGGACTATAGACCTCCCAGGTAATGCAGTTTATTTTTACATAAATTGATTACTAAGAATTGCGGTGTTGAATTCTCAACCTCATTTACATTCTAACTCTGTATCCATCAACTCTTTCAGATATCTGCAAAATGATCATTTCAGAATAGTGCAAGATTTCATGAACAATAGCTTTTACAAGTCTCAGTTTGAATCAATTGAACAGTGCTTCAAAGTCATAGGTTTTACTCTGGAGGTGAGTGCTGATAACCCTTTTTTTTTTTTTTTTTTTGTAAATTTTAATAGCTACCTTGATCAGGAAAAGCTTATATAAAGCATTCAAATAATCTCACTTGTTAATTTATTCATTTAGCAGTAGTGCGTTTATGTTTTAGGATATTGCATGGTCAACTTACTGTTATATTACTGCATTTAAATTTTTAAGGTTTCATGGCATTGATAAACTAATAAAGTTATATTAGTCAACAAGACTTTGAAATCAGTGAACACAGCACAGCTGAGTAATTGGGGAAAAAAGGCTTTTGCAAATTAAATGCATAGAAAATTATGTTGTTACTATTTATTAGCCTATAATTTTAGGCCTGTGAATATGAGTCTCATCTCTGTTTTAAGATGAGGTCCATGGTGAGACTCCTAAAAATTCATTGAGTTGATCTGAGTTTTGATGAACTCATTACATTTTCACAACTCCAGGGGTAAAGTAGAATGAAGTTTTTACATCCCTTTGGAGTGAATCTCATCACTAAACATTAACTGAACCCTTTTTTTTTTAATGATCATATCATTGCTCTGCTGGCCATTAAACCCTCTCTCCTCAGGCTGTCTTTGTTGTAATTAAAATAAAAACAGGCCTCTGGATTTATGAAGTGGGATGCAAGGGAAGGAAACCTCATCCTGCACCCTAGTTCTCTCTTCTTGGGAGAAGTGGTGCATCACAGCTGTGGTTTACCACTGACTGACTTTATCACAAATGATAGTAGGACTATGATCCATATAGTATCTGTGAAATATAGCACTAGTGCTGCAGAATGGTGTATTTTTTAATTTCTTCGACAAAACTGCATGTTTTAAGGAGCTTTTCACAGAAAATTACTTCAGTTGAATATTTCTGGCTTCCCTCAATGTAAATATTTGAATAGCTAGCAGAACAGATTTATTCATCTATTCTGTTCCTCCATACTTGTTTTGCATTAAGTCATAGTAGCAGTGGCGTTCACAGCCTCTTTCTCCTCTACATGCTGATTTGCAACTGCAGTTAGTAATATCGCACCTATACTAGCACATCCTTTCACACCTGTACTTTCATCTTTCCAGCAGCAGCATGGAAGGAGATGCACAGTTCAGTGCTGACAGCAGTTTTGTCACAGCACCAGAGACCTTGATAAGTCCTATTTTATACCATGAAAAGCAGCAAGTCTGTTTTTGTTCCCAGTTCTTCTGTTCGCTTGGATGAATGAAGACAATAATCCTGACCATCCAAAAGAGACCTTCCTTACATATTGAAGATCCACTTAGAACTAGGTCACTGGCTGCATTGTGCAGTTCTAGTATGGATCTTCACTTGATTAACTCAGCAAGCCACTGTGAGCTGAATCTGTAAAGAATTATCTACCTGTAGAACCCCCACAGTTTCAGAAGCAGGTTGAGTACCATAGGAACCAACTGTGGTTATGTGAGCCCCGTCGGCGTTAGCCTGTCTTACATTCTCCACAGGGTGAATTAGCCTGTCTGAGGCTGTGTTTGCAAGACTGAAGGAACAGAAAAGTCTTCTTCCCCCACTGAGGTTCTGATATAGGATACATGTGCCGAGACAATTTATTTGCAGTGACAAAAAGATACTGTAAGACAATGAGTTCCTTTTCTAAGATCACTTTTTAGTAACACAGCCTTAAGCTTTCACGTGCAACCCAGTGCACAGAGGAGGTTCTATAGAAGCATGTTACATGTTTTATCGGCAGAAGACCTTGGGCAGAGTATCTTCTCCACTTCAGCTATAACTGAGAACTAAACAAGGCTTTATTTCTTTTATTTTTAATGGATTGGCAGGCTTTAATAGTAACTGGTGTTACTACTCCCCACCTTTAAAATCACACTATTTTAATTTCAGTCTGCATGGCAAAATTCATAGGAAAGGACTGCCTGAGGTGGACAGTAATCATGCTGTATGAGACAGATTAAGCCAGATTTCAAACACTCTGGAAAAGGCTATACATACTGTACACAGCATAATGGCAGATGTTAAGCTATGTATTTCTTTGCATTTCATCTATGTCCCTAAGGTTAAAATGAAAATGATCACTTAAAACCTAGGTAAATTGTGTGCCAATTATCCTGAGCATAATTTTTTAGAGTGAGCTTGTCTAGTTTGTCTTGCTGTCACTAGGCTAATTTATTAACTGCTAGATTAACTTCTGAAAGTGTTGAAAACAAGATCAAGTATTCTAGAGCAGTTAAGGATTTTATCTGAGTAAATGATGCCTGACATGGTACCAGCAACTATTGAATATGAGGGAATAAAATGTGGTGCAATTATGAGAAGTCCATCATTATAAAATACCAATCAAATTTACAAAACTGTTTCTTATAAAACTACTGTAAAACTTATAAACCTGCTATTTAAAAAAATACACTATTACTGCATGCCTCAAAATATATAGTATCACAGATTCCTAGCTTAAAACCTTGTCTGCTTTACATGAGCACCTCAGCACTTCTGAGTAGAAAATACTCAGATCATTAAGTATACTGATGTTCACAGTTCACAGTTGAGATTAAAATTCACAGTTCAAAACTAAGTCAAACCTGCAATGAAAGCATTATTTCATTAATTGCAAATATGATTTTATTTGCCATATATAAGTACTTAAAATAATTTACTGTATATATCGCTTCACTGTCCAGGCTAATATTAGCCTTTTTCAAGGCAGAATCCCCTTCAGAATCTACTAAATAATTTGGAATTTAAATATGTTTAAGTAAAGTCCATACTAAAGTGCTTTGATGAGTACACACTTTCTAACTGACATTTTGAGGGGTAAAGTGCTTTGCCAAATCAGAGATGTGAGGTCTCACTCTTCTCCCAGTGAAACTTTTCCTGATGACGTCAGTGGGAGCTGTTGCAGACCTATTATTTGGAGTGCCTTTGTTTCCGTGATCCAAGAAACACAGTTGCAGATTTTTTTACATTTTTGTTGATCTGGGTATTACATTTTTAGATACGGTTGTACCTGCAGACATGGTCAAGGGTGGATATAAACAACCTCTGAATTCTTTCTGTGTAAGAGGGTTATGTTCACCGCTGTTTTGTGCTTCCCCTGCTCCATGTCAATCGTGTCCTGTCGACAAGTATGGAAGAAAGATTAGGTTATAGTTTGTCTTGCCCTCTTTGGGTGTCTTAGACTTGAAAGACTCTGCCGAGTACAGAACAGGGAATAACTGCTGAGAACAGTATTCCTAAAAGTAGGAAGTATGTGGCAGACAACAGGAAACATTGCACAAACCGAAGTGGCAAATCTATCTGGCTGTTAAGTATTGTATCTTTTTTAATATACTTTTCAGGAACTTGGAAGTGTGTACAGTGTCCTGGCTGCCATTTTAAATGTGGGTAACATTGAATTTTCTGCAGTAGTATCTGAACATATGATTGACAAGAGCAACATTTCCAATCCAGTAGCCCTTGAGAATTGTGAGTGTTTTTTCTTGATTTAAGATTGTTTTCCTTTAGTGTTTTGATAGTGAATTTCTTTGGTGCAAGAGAGTTATCTATGAAAACTGTATTCACATTGAAATTTTGCAAGAATAATTAAATGCTGAAGATAGATTAATTCCAAGCCCACCTGAATTCAAATGCAAAAAGAAAACATTTTCCATGTTATGCACCTTATTTGACTAACCACTTCACTGGCATTCAGGAAACATGACTAATACTGCAGATGCCTGAAAAGAAAGTCTTTGGAATTTTTCCAAGGTTATTTGAACATTTGATGGAGAACCTCATTAACACATTGAATAGGTTTTTTCCCAGTTTCTTTCTCAGATAGTCATTACTTGTTCCCCACATGTACCTGTTGAAATATGGCTCACTAATTCTTCGGAAGGGAAACCTTACACTGTAGGCTGCCAGGAGACAGAGGAGGGAAAGGGGCAAAGATTCTTAAGAAAGTTGCTACTCTTTCTCAGTAATTACAGGTGGGGAGATAATGAAGTCTTCATGCTATCTTCTTACATGTTTTCCTGCCATAGATAGAAAAATATTGTGGAACTGGGAAAGAAGCACCCCTTTTTTGGAGCAAAAGGAGGACAGCAGTGACTTATATGGATGGGTTATAACTGAGAGGGATATTCACACCTCACAACTTACATACTCCTGACATAGTCACCTAGATTCCCTGGCATTTCTCCATAGACAGTTTGGAGAAATAACCTCCTTGATAAAGCAATTTAGAAGCCTCCTTAATAAAGCAGTTTACAGCCTACAGGCCTCTGCTTTGAATCACTTCCTCAGTGACTGCAGTGGAAGCTAGGGAGGTTGGTGACCAGATTAAATATTGACAGTTGTTTGGCATGAACGCCCACATTAATCATAGTTCAAGCCTTTAATTTGGCCCTTATTCATAATATGTTGCATTTGCAGCTTTGATTGCAGATATGCACATTTTTCCTTCCAAAGTCTGCCTCTGAGCTGTGCCTGTGACCTTCCTTCCTAGGTGCATCCTTGCTGTGTATTCAGGCAGATGAACTGCAAGAGGCCCTCACCTCTCACTGTGTAGTGACTCGAGGAGAAACAATTATTCGTCCCAACACTGTGGAAAAAGCCACTGATGTCAGAGATGCCATGGCCAAAGCACTCTATGGGCGCCTTTTTAGCTGGATAGTCAATCGCATCAACACTTTACTCAAACCTGACAAACATTTAAGGTAAAAGAAGCTTTCCCAGAATAAAGATTTTCTGTGGAAATAATATCGTCTACACTAGAGCATTTGGCATTCTCATCTACTTTTTGTCTGCTACCTTTTGTTTATGACACCACCGTGTTAAAAAAAAAGGTTTTATCCTATTCATAGTATGCAGTGAAAATACAGTAGATATGGATAGCACAAGCATCTGGTGTTTTCCTGTTTGACCTTTGCTCATTTAACCCTTTGTAAATTACATACTAACTATTTTTCCTTTATACTTTTCCAGGGTCAGCTTTTGACATTCATCTGTTGATTACATAGGTCAAATTCTGCTCTTACTTGCACTGGTGCCGATGCTTCTGTCATTTTTGTTATGAGCATGGTTTCATATATTTGTGAGAGTAGTTTCCAAACACAACTTCAGTTTGATATAAAATTATATCCCCTTAATTTTTTGTTTCAGCAAATAAATACAAGTATTAGAGCTCTTTTCCAGTTGCAGAAATGACCATGTACCTCTCAGAATGCCTTAGGTAAAATTTCAAACTGAAGTTTTTACTAATAGTACTTCTCTGGAGCTTAATTGGTAATTTAAGTTCATACCACACCCTGATACTTGAAGTTGTTATTTAGATGCATAAAAGGTCTAGCTTTTCATTCTTTTGAAATTCATGTGAAAATAAGCAGTTTTAATTGTTGTGAATAAGTAATATGAAGAAATAATATTTGATGACAGCAATCTTTAATTTCAAGATGCTTGTGAGAAAAGCCTGTTTTATCAAGAGAAACAAAAAGAACTACATCTTGTTTCTGTACTGTAGTCAGCTTTTTACAGTAGAATAATAACTAGCAAATACTAGTTTAAAAATAAATTTGTAAATCCTCTATACACTTATCAATTGACTCGGTCATTATGTGATTCAGTGTATCTGGTCTGCAAATACAGTCATCTTTGAATTGATGTGGATTTATTGTATTTAAAAAAAAAAAAGATTGTTATTTTAAGAGATATATAATTTAGCAAAAATTACCCTGTTTAACTGATGTACAGATTTGGCCCTTTATTTCCTTTTGTGAAATAATAATGAAGCTAGTTAGTGTAAAATAAGATGCTACAATAGAAAGTTTATTTAATCTTTGCAGTGGAAATGATGATGGTTTGAACATTGGAATTCTTGATATCTTTGGCTTTGAGAATTTCAAAAAAAATTCTTTTGAACAACTTTGTATCAACATTGCCAATGAACAAATTCAGTTCTACTTCAATCAACATGTCTTTGCCTGGGAACAGGTATGTGTTGAATATTTTGATAAAGCTTTAATATTGCTGAACATATAAAACCTTGTCTCAAGAAACTACATCGCTCCTTCTCCATAATAGGTTGTAAACTGCAGATTATAAAAATGTTTTCTGAGTGTGTGTTCTGTGAAGCAGTGCTTGCTATTTGCAAGTAAAATGCCTACATAAAATGCATTAAACTTGAAATTTACAGTATCTAAGCAACATAACACAGTGATAGTTGGTTTGATGCAAATGCAGTTGTTTTCTTGAGGAGTAACAGGAATGATGTAATGTATGATCTTACAGTAAAAAAATGAGTGAGCGGCAACATAATTTCTAAAGTGCAGTGTTCATAATAGCTTACTAATAAGCTTAATGAACACTGAAATTCCATCATTAAAAACTGAAAATCTCGTCATTATTTTGTTCTTATTCAGGAACTAGTTCATCTAAACTAAATAATGATGGATTAAATCTAAATAATTCCATGTAAAACAGAGAAAAGGAATGGAGTTGTAATTATAAAACTTTATGAACTTGAAGATGAGACTGAAAAACCTCAAAAAAGATCACCTCAACTTTGTAAATAATTCCATGAGAATTAAATTAACTATCTTTAAATCTTTATTCAATATTTTTATTTGAAGAAATAGCATATTCAGGAAAAAAAATATTAATCTCGCTGAAAATAGAAATGTTCCAGAACTCTGCATGAGCAGAACACTCAACATTCAAATTTTAGGTGAAATAATACTTTCTGTGTTTTATTGAAATTATTGGGGTTTATGATGCATAGATGAAAATCGTTCTGAATGCTGATTTTAATTATTAGTAGAAAAAGTGTTTCGTTAGTGTTAATCACTGCTTGTTTTAAGGAGGAGACAGATGAAAGTTTGGAATGGGTCTATGTATGCAGGTGTCTACATGCATGTGTCAGTCTAGAGGTGTATATATCTATGTGTAAAATGAAATATTTTTTTTTTATGGATCAGTGTTTTACCCTGTTTCCAGCTATTTCAGGAAATGCTGTCTTGCAGTCTTAGACCTTGTAGTTGTTTTTATAATTTATGTGCGAGATTCTGAGTAACAGGTATTTCCTTGTCTTTAATACCTTCTGAAAGTCAGAGAGAAATTAGCCAGAACTACTGTAATTACTTAGGCGTCTTCTTTCCAAAGTGCATGAATTCACACTAAAAGAGTGCTTGGCTACTGCTGTTTCTAACAGCTGGAAGATGGAAATAGTACAGGCTGCATCACCGTTATTTATTCCCGCCAAATCCAGGCACTGACCAGGTCCCATGGGCTTGTGTACATCTACTTTGCTCAAATGTTCCCTAATTTGATCCTATACCACTGAGGGTAAGTCTTCCTTGCTTCAGATTTTTGCTCTGGTCTCAGGGACCTGGGATTATCAGTCAAGACCAAGGGAAAGAAAGCATCAAGTATCTCAGCCTTTTCCATGTCATCCACACTCGCTCAGCAGCAGGCCCACATTTTCCCTGGTTGCCTTTTTGCTGCTGATGGACGTGCCTTGGCTTTCCTGACCCTATCCCTGTACATGTAATATTGTCTTAATATTCCTTCTCTTTTTTAATTAGACTTTGGTCCTGTTCAGTGTGGTCTGCCTCTACTTGTTTCCAGATATCCTAATACAGAACATTTTGGCCAGACCTATATTAATGCAGAGGTTTGTGGTGTCACCATCTAGCAGGAACAGTTTGCTCTCCTGCACGTGCCCTGCTGCAGAGGTCAGGGTGGTTATTTTGCTACTGAACAGATGAGGGTAAAAATGAACTTCTGATTTTGGCAGCATACAGTTTATTCATTTCTCCCTGTACGAAATTAGTATGACAATTACAGACCTTATGGAAGGGGAAGGTGATCGTTATTTCCATGATCTCTAAGTATGTCAATTTTACCTGCTCCCACTCGTTCTCTCATAGATTTCATTGACTCACACCCATGTGGAAAGCACCGGAATGTGTGTGTTCAAGTGGTCTGACCAGGATCATTTGTGAGCGACACAGAGAATAAAGGACACCAGCTAGCAAGTCTTCATCATGTCTCTTAGGTTCTTCTTGCTGAAATAGTTTTTGGACAGATCTTTTACACCCTTTAGCAATCATCAGTTTTTATGGGATGGTTCTTTGCCTCAGAACCTTATTTACTTCAGCCTCCGTAATCTTTAGGCAAGGTCATTATCTGGTTTTGCTTGTTTGGAGCATGTACATCTTTATGCCTACGGTCTGTTTCCTTGGTGGGCTCATAGGAAAAGGAAAGGCGTATGTGTTGTGCTGTTAACCTTGCAGCCATCCTCTCGTCAGATTTGGAGGGTGTTCCATTCCGCTCGCTGTCTTTATGTGAGTGAAGGCCTTCTAGTCTTGATGTAAGCAACACTTCCCTCGATTTCATCACTGCAAACAAATGTTCTTCATTCAAATCACAGGCCATTCTTGTAAGACTCTTCTGGTACTTACACACTCATTTCCATTCATATTTCATTTACAGCAATCCTGATATTCCTGTTACAAGTGTCCACATCCTGCCTGTAATACCAATTGAGCAAGATGTCTACTTTAAATTTACATGACACCACTACACCAGATCATATCAAACTTCGTTATATTATCTTGTAGCAGCCTCCAAAGATATTAGTACGGCAGTGAAGAATGAGCTATATATAGATTAAGTTTGTGCAAGTGTGGGTGTAAATTCCCTTCCTTTCAGAGCCAGGAAATGACAAATGTATTGTTCTGCATTACAGCCCAATGGCACGGGATGATTTGCAGTATGATTCATAGTCATTGTAGGACATCACTTTTCACTTATGTATAATGGGATGGTTCCAGTTTTACATCACAAGAAAACAGCCTTTGAGAAAGCAGGTGGCTTCAGAATCTTTTCTGTTCGCTGTATGGACTCCCCTGTGTTAACACCAGTAATGTACTTTAATTGTAAGTACAGGCCTTCCCTGCAAACAAATAAGAGAAAATAATTTGCAGGAAAATATAAAGTATAATTACTAAATTTTCTATACATGGAAAAAAAGGAAATATTTTCAAAATCATGTGACTGAAATTGTTCTTGTTAGTGATACAAAGTATCACTTCGGTAGAAGCCAAACAACAGGATGACCCCAGCCCTTTGCTGTGTGTCTGCCTGACTTTACACGCAGGTAAGGGTTTGGTTCTTTAATACTAGAAGGCAGGAGTTACATTTAGAAGAAGGCTGATGCCAGCAGTCACCGAGACCTTTGCGTTGACTTTCATTAGCCCAAGCTGACTGCCACGCTGATGGAGCTGTCCTGATGCTGGGCTCCCAGGCTAGTATCTCTCCGTGCCCCTGTGCGATGCAACACAGACATGTCGGATTGTTCTGTGCCATCTCAGAAATCTCTGACACCACACTGCGTTGCACCCTGTAGTTCTACCCAAGGAAGACTGCAGAGTTTAATTCATTTCACACTTCCCTCAAGAGAGGTAAAACTTACAGGTACATTATTTCTTCATTTCTTTCCTTGTTTTGCCCTGTTCAATTCCATGACACATGCAATTAGATGAAATTTGACGTATCTAGTGGGAAGTCAAGGCCTAAATCACTTGATTATAGTCTTGCTCTCGATTAACCGATGTCAACCTAACAAGTAGTGATTATGGATCTAGGGGAGGTGAATGGTTTTCTGGCAACTTGAGCAGTGAAGCCAAATAGTAAATGAACTCATAAGGCTCAGTTGTGCTTTCGGTGTTTCAGGTGATGTGTTTTTAGCATTATCAGTGGTTTCTTTTCTGAGAAGTGTTGATAGTTTTGCCTTCCTGGGAAGTGTGGCCTACAAAAATACGGCCCCAGAAGTGATAGGAAGGAGCAGCGGTACTGTCACCACCGAGGCTCAGGGTGTCTGCTAGAGCAGAATGTCTGCGTGCCTATGTGGAGAACTCAAGTCAAAATTAAGGGAACTTATTCTTTATTGTTGACTTAATGCTTGCATTTAAGAATGAAGGCTTTTAGCCCTGAATGCAATATCCTTTCCCTAATTTAACAGAAAGGCTGAGGTGGGGAGTATAGTTTAAGGTGAAGGTAGTTTAGATTCCCAGTAGTCACTAGAGACGAATAGATATGTCTCTGTCTCCACAGATGCAGGAGGAAATACTTTGACACTTCTTTTATGTGTCTAGAGTTAAGTGGAATGAATGCTGGCACAAGCCTTTTTTAGGTTAATATTAAGCAAAGCACAACTTTTTCACCTTCAGTCCAGTCCTGTCCTTCAAGGTATTTCCCTTACATGTAAGGTACTGATGTAAGTTAATTCTGTCAGCTCCATCATCTGCAGATAACGCTGTCCAGTAAGGCAGCCTTCCTGTTTCTTTCTTGTTTGTGATTATTTCATACAAAGTAAAAGTGGTCAATAGTCAAATACCTAAAACATTTTGGAAAGGGGCAAGTTTACTGTCAGTTGGAAGGATGCTACTTTTTGCACTAAATGTATTTTACATTCGTACGACAATTTAATTTTCTAGTTTAAACTGGAAAAGGTTTGTCCTGAATAAGTCGCTGGTGTTCCCATTTAAACCAAAATATCATGATACCATGTTCTCAGCAAAATGCCATTACTTTTTTTTTTAATTAAACAAGACCATTTCCTAATGCATTTAATCATTCTTTTGTTATTAAGTAAAAACAGGTTGCACAAGCTAATATTACCTAGTTTTGATAACAGAAAAGATACCCTGTAATACCAAGATGAGATAGGAGCCCAAGTATTAGTGTAACTAACTCAGTCATTCCTTTTGACATCCCATCCATAGGAATACTTTCTAGTGGATTATGTTTTAGAATTTCAATGAGCAGCTGCTGTTTTAAGAAGCTTTCTTGTCATAAAACATTATGGAGGATTACAGAATCCTGTAGCTGATTCAACCTATTAATTCAAATAGGATCCATTTCATTACAGTTTTATGATGTGCATCATTAGGCTTTTATCCTTGCTGCTTGTATCCTAATAATATGGTTGAAGACCAGCATTGCATAAGAAAATGTAATGTGATATCTTACTTCTGAGCCATCTGTCACACTGGTGCCTGGAAGACTTGCTTATCAGCCATCCTCCAGGAGCCCATGGGAAGTGATGGAGTGAAGTCCTTCCATATTCTGCTGGGCGGACAGCAGCATTACCGAAACCGTCAGCGCTGACACTCACTCAGTTGTTGAGGTGCAGACACAAAAGACTGAACGGTCACATAAGCTGCAGGCATGGAGGTCAGGCCCCGTGCACTGGCCAGGCAGGGAGGAGAGCAGATGTTTCTGTTACAGTGTAGTAGTACAGCTATTACAGACCTCCTTTCAGCTTCAAGGAGAACTCTTTTACCAGCTCTTTAAACCAGCCTCTCTCACAACATTTGAAGTTGGAAAAAGTTAATCATTATAGATAGGCTGTTTGTGAGAGCTTGTTGGAGGATGTCTGAGTGTCACAGAAACACTCTTCTCTGATAGATTCATCCGGAGCAATCTCTTCCCTTTTGCCCCTGAATAAGTGTACTCTTGGTAATCCTGCGCAGTAATGGCTGATTTCATGAACATAACATCTGTGTGTCGGTACAGCAGCAGCCCTTGGTTAAGCTGCCCCTACTCCAGTGCTGTGTTTAGGAGATAACACACTCATTCCCTTCCTGCCACTGGCTCCTACAGGTATGTAATTAACTTCTTGCCTGTATCAGTGATACGTTTATTATTCTCCTGTCTTCTCCTGCTACTCAGGTCATTGATTAAAATTAAAAGCAAAACTCCACCTGCCCACTGCTCCAGGGGAGACATGAATGGAGTTAATGTTACGTGTCTGAGATGAGGAGCCTTCATGGGGCTGTAGGAGAGATTCTTACTTACACCCTTACAGGATATAAACTGAGCCATAACCTATCCTTAGAGTGAAAAGTGTCCTGCAAAATTAGATCAGTCTGGGTACTGGAAGGATTTAGGTATATATTCTCTGTTCTCTTTCAAATGAATCAGCAGATTTATTTATTTTGGTATGTATTTCCAGGACGGTGTTACTGATTTTATTCATTTTGCTGTTTCTCTCTGACTTAAGAGATTACGAGGTATGAAGTCAAACAATGCGCTTTTCTGTTGTATATGGCAGTTAACTCCTTTTCAAAGTGCTCAATATATTGCCTTCTGCATTCATTCAGACTCAAGGGAATGACACATAAGGAGAGGTCTTTCAGGGTTAGAGGTCTTTGAACTCATCAATATTAGCCATCATTCATGTTTATGACACTCTTCTCACAATGAATTCAGGATAGCACAACTGTGTTGTTAACACCATACATTAATATAACACTTCTACAGAGTCCTGTCCTTTGGAAGAGGCATAATTTTTAAAGTAGATCAAAAGGCCTAATTATGTGTTTCATAGTATAGCCTGCAGAGGACTGAAGGCAGCCCTGGTGTATGTGGGAGCACTGTGCAGTGGATAACTGCTATTGCATTATGCACTGCATTATTATAATGCAGGTGAAAATCATGGAGGGGTGGTGATCCCTAGAGCATCCTTCTCTTGGTAAACATAAATCTGCCCTCTGCTTTGATGACGGATTAAAGAAAGTAATTCTTGTATTCTTCAGATATAATTTAAATTATTTTCAAGATAAAAACATGGCAACACACTGTGAACACAGCATTTGTTACCAGGTTTTTCTCAGTCTGGTAGGAATCCAAAGATACTTGCAGTTTTCAGGAGAAAAAACCAAACAAACCACAAAAGACCCACTGGCTTTTCTATTGTTTCTTAATCTTGCTGAATACCTTTCCCTAGTTCCTTAATCCTTAAAAGGAGTGAAAATGTTGTAGAGGTTAATCTGAGACAATTTATTTAATTTTTAGTAAGTATGTACACCATTCTTTAATTATTATAAACTGTGTGCACCATTCTTCATATAAGAACTTTTCCAGGTGTTTGAGGAGAGGGATCACACAAGTGAGGCTTCTGTAATCTGTAGTCATTTTTGTAAATCTTGGCCACTGTACATCACATAGATCTGAGCAACAAATTGAGAAAGTAAAGGTAGCTCTAAAAGATTAAGAGATCATTTTTACATTGCAGACCAGGGAAGTAAATATACAGTGAGGTCTCCATCTGCAAACACTCTACTTTATCTTCAACTGTTTCTTTAATTTTTGCATATTCCTGGAAAGCATCTTGCTTTACCAACTGTGCCATAGGAAGCACTTACATATCCAAAGGGAAATTAAAATCTATAGCCTGACAGTGTGATACATCCCCACTGACACTTGTTCCTGTAAAACCTTGATGTCTTTAGCCCTGGGGCACACTTTTTCAATGTAGTTTTCATTTGCTACAATTAACAGTCTGTGAATTGTTTTCTGAAGTGTTTCTGTGTACACAGACAAAACTTGCCTTCTGATGCTTGTTACAGAATGAATACCTATATGAAGGTGTTGATGCAAGAGTTATAGAATATGAGGACAACAGGCCCCTCTTAGATATGTTCCTGCAGAAACCAATGGGTTTATTGTCCTTGCTGGATGAGGAAAGTCGATTCCCACAAGCAACAGATCAGACACTTGTAGGTAAGTATATGGTTTATTTCACAGTTTTTGCAGGATGTTTCCCTGTCAGGTTTCTGTTTGGCGTGTCCAGTTTAGCCTATATGCTAGTTACACTTTTAGTGAGCCCACATTCCAGTGTCACAGTATATCTGAGGGAGGCATGAATGCAGGGAGAGATGTGTCTTTGAAGTTGATAGAGAAACATCAAGAGTACAACAAATGAACCTAAGCTGCTGATCCAGGTTTCAGATTCTCCTGTCTTCAGGAATTTTTAGCTGCAGGACTTGAAGGATAAAGATCAGACTGAGTTAAAATTCTGGGTTCATATGCCAACAACACTGTTTTCAAAGTTGAGTCATGTTCAACTCTAAGATTTTTTATGAGCCATATCTGAAAATAATTTTAGTACTTTTTAAGGGTAATGGCTGCAAACCTGCCTCAGTGCCTTTCCACAAATTATGCTTCCTGGGTTTTTCTATTCAGAAATTAAAATTAAAACACCTAAATATGTTGTAATTCAGATCCTGAGTATTTCAGTGCTGCTGAGTGGTTGCAGTTACAGTTGATTTAGTTATCTCAGTGGGGTTTCTGTGCAGATAAATTCTTGTTTTACTAATTTTTGAATGTGCAAAGTATCAGATGAGAGTTAACCAGCAACCAATAAAAACTGATAGCATCCAGTAACAATGCCCATGCTATAGCAATTATATGAGCTTGTTGTCTTTCTATCCTCATACTTTTTAGTCTACAATACAGAGGCCCTCAATCAGTTGGTGAGTGTTCCCTCACAATTCCCCAAGGAATCCTTAGGAAGGATTACTACATTGTTTCATATATGAAGATCCAAAACTTAGAAAGGCAAATGATTTTCTGAGGTCACACAGAAAAAAAATGGTACAAGTAAGTAAGTGATCCCAGAACTCCCTGGGAGTTCTCTGTCCAGTCCCTTTTATTACAAGACCATTATAGTATCTTTATCCTTAAAAACATCAGAGTCTGTTTTGTGCCTCTGAATGTTATCTGAGAAGTCAGGCAATACCCTTAGAGGGATACAGCTTCTGAAGACAATTATTGTACAGTAACTCCAGTAAGATAAGTTATGTGTTTCCTTTCAGAAAAATTTGAAGATAATTTGAAGTCGAAATATTTTTGGAGGCCCAAAAGAGTAGATCTAACCTTTGGGATTTACCATTATGCAGGAAAGGTAAGAGACCTAATTATATTAGTTGGGGATTGTGGAATGGTAGGGCTGGAAGGAAGTAGAAGAGGTCATCTGGGTTGGTTCTCAACCTTCATGTATTCAGGCCTGACATGGAAATGTTGGCAGTGCCTTACAGATCAAAAGTAAATTGAAAAGTTATTTTCCCTCATAAAAAAAAGCAATAGCAGGAGTGTATTTTTCGTAAATGTCACCAGGTAAATGAACTGACTGTATTATAGAAGAACCAAAACATAGCCATTATGTAATGCAGCTCTGCTCTTCCTCTTCGTTCTTCAGTCCTGTGCCATGCTTGTTCCCACTGCTTTGTGGATCCACCTTCATTCTTTCTACTACCTCCTACATCCCATCAGCCTTACTTAGTTCTGTACTTTGTCATCAGCCAGATAGATAGTGCAGGCCCTGCTTTCTGATTCATTTGATGAGCAGTGTCTTGCCCTCCTGTACAAGGTAACTTGCTGCACATGTCTTTCAAACTCAGGAGTTGCTGATGCGCTGCAGCAAGATGCCACTGGTCACCTAAACCTTGCCTTATGAAAGCAGGACTTCCCACCTCCTTTTGAGCTCCTCTAAAGGGTATGGAGTGGGCATTGCTGTCTCACATAAGTAACTCTATTGGGTCTGTGCAGTACTGGAGCAGCTGTCATGGAAAGAGGCAACATACTGCCCATCAGCTGATGGAAGATAACTTGCCCCATGCAAGACAGCCAGCTACAAAAGGCCTGCAGTAACTCATCTGAACCTCATCTCCAGCTGAATTACACTTCACCAGCATAGCATATCACTGCTGAGGAGCAGAGAGCCAGCTCTTCCTGTACCATTCCTAATATCAGCCACTGAAGATAGGGATTCCACCAGTGCCCCGTCAGCCCTTTCCAGTGTTCAACAAGCTTTTTCACTAGGAAGTTTCTCCTACTGTCTAACATATCTCCATTGCTGTGATGTAAGTTCATGACTCCTAGTTCTTTTTACTGTGGAACTGGAGAAAAATATATTTCCTCTTCCTTTACAAGCCTTTTTTGTTATTTAAGACTGTTACTGGGTTGTTTTAAGAGGGTTTTTTCTAAATAAAATATGCCAGTATCTTCTACATTTCTTCACAGGCCAGGGTTTTTTTTGCAGCATCAGTGAGATAGAGCCCTGGAGGTACATTTTGAGTTAGGTACACCATTCCTGGAATTTTTAGAGAGATTTAATTTGTCAATATGCAGTTTGTGATTTTGCAAACTTCTACAATTAATTCAGAGATCTCTAGAAAGAATGGTAAGTCCTGGATGCAGTACAGCATGATGTGAATGGGACAGAAAGATTGTAGTGATATGGGTATCCCTGCATAATATGGTTGAAATCAAGTGCATTGTTAATTGGGCATTTACACATGTACTGACGTAAAGGAGGACTACAATACACTTGTCCTAGTGATAAATCCACACTAGCTAAAACTAATATTAACACAACTGCATTAGGGAGAATAAGTGAAACTCAAGCTACTTTGGAATGATGGATTTGCTTTCAGATCTGCATCATAATGGTTCTCAGTATTGAAAAGTTAGAACTTTCAGTGATCAAAAGACTGTAAGCAAGAGCGAGCCTGATGGCTGAAAAACTATTTATGTATCTTGATATATCAAAAGCCACATGCCAGAGTGCTTAAATCTACAATTACTTTTCAAAAGCTCAGAAGATGCATAAATGCACTTTTTAAACAGGTTCTATATAACGCAAGTGGATTCCTAGCCAAAAATAGAGATACTCTGCCAGCTGATATTGTGCTGCTACTGCGATCATCTGAAAACAATCTGACACGACAGTTGGTAACCCATCCTCTTACAAAAACAGGTATTGTTATTGTTGTAATTTTGTTCTTCTCTAGCCTTCGTGATGACCACTGCTAGGTTTCATATGACCACTTGTTGATGACATTATACACTTTGTGGCTTAACTTTCCAACCCTAGAATCTATACAGAATGGAGCCCCAACCATCTCAAGCTGCAGGGGAGGGATTGGTCTGGTCAAGTGCCAAGGAAGTGGTAGAGGCTTCTTTCAGGGTCCTCTCTTCAGGGTAGGGGAGCAAGACAGGGAGTGGAGTGCATCCCTTGAGTTGAGGACTGGACAGAAAGGATCAGGTAAGTCACTGGCCTTTTTTGGACAGGGCATATATAAATTGCCTGTTTTGTCTCAGTGCAGTTTTTCTTTGAAGTAGTAGAGAACCAAGGTTGGGGCTCCTAACATCTGCTGCAAAGAGTGAGGAGACACTCTTCTATTTCCCCAGTCTTTTAGTCCTTTATGATAGGTAACTGATGGGGTCCTAGTAGTGAGCACTTCCTAGCGGAGTTCATAAGTTGGGGTGGAGGACTATGACTGGCTCTGCAGAAATTACTCCTGAGTTACACCTTAGTTGAACTAGGTCCTTGCACAGTGTCCTACCTGACATTTTAGGATGATGGGTAAGTCTTACAGCCGGTTTGCTATTTTGTCGTATTACTCCCTGTGTGATGGCATTGGTGCCATACAATCAGCACTTTACATTACTTTCTTGTACAGCTACATGGGAGACAGAATTGTAGTAGAACAGAAAAGCTAAATTGGAAGAGCCTGATGGAAATTTCCCTAAAATGTTATCATAGCTTACAGAAACTAAGGTTTTGGCAAAGCTTCTATTCTTCCCAAAGGGAGCTTTGCTGGTGGAATGCAAGATTTGGTTTTGAAGGTCTGTTTTCCATTGTTCCTGGGAAAACACTGAGTTCATTGTCCTTGCCTGAGCTTTTTGACTTGTTGATATCTGCTAAGATAGTAAACTATAATTTCTGTAGAGCCGAAGTCAGGGCCCAGATGGTCCCAAGAACAGATCCCAAGTCTTATGTAATGTTTTGCAAGATAATTTTGAAGGTTGTTTTAGTTTCCTTGTTAAATATTATGAAACAGTGTGTGTAGCCTTTCAAAACTGACCCAAACCATCCAGCTATGGCCAATTAAATGTTAGATTTTTGATCTAAGTTATTAATCTAGAATCAGCGGGAATGTAGAGGTTTACCCAGAGTCCAACACATCTTACCTATCTCAGGTGTTTCTCTTAGGATGGGATGAATCTCCTCTGAAGGTGCCACTCTCACTGAATACAGCAGGGATCTTGTAGACACCTCACTTTCAGATAGCTAAAGTTAGATGTGAGTAATCCTGTCTCTTTTCTTCCCACCCTGTGATACTCAGCTAAGCCCAAGAGAGGTTTAGTACTTGATATCATCACATAATACATGACGTATTAGCTCAGCATGCCAAATATTTGCAGCTGTTTATCCAGCTCTTATCCACCTCTTACTGGTAGTAGCTGAGCACAGGAGATTACAGGCCCTCCCAGTGGAGAGTGGGATTCCAGAGGTGTTATTAGCAGAAGCAATGGCAGCGTGGAGCAATGGGTGGTGTTTATCAACATAGAGTGACATGGTGGAAAGCTCAGCAGAATTTTCATTATTCCTTTAGAAGACCCATGTCTGTGTAAACCACTCCAATGCACCTAGTCTTTCAAGTCATCATAATAAAGGTATTACTTGAATAAGAATTCCAAGGTTAGAGTCTTAAGACTATATGCTAGTAAAACAAACGGGGCCAGTGAGCAGTAGCTGAAACACTCCCACAGGATTGCCCATTCTGATTAATTGTTAGCATGCCTCCCTGGGACAAGTTTGGACCATGTCAGATAGCAGTCTCCCAGAAATGCCCAGGCACACTTGAAGAGAAAGCAGAGGCCAGCGATGGTTTCCAACAAGCTCTGTGGAAAGATACAACCTTATTTTTACCAGGAGGTTAAAAGAGCAGTGAAGTATGGCATTTAGCTGTGTGGGCTTGAGTCATGCAATGTCACTTGCCCTTAGGGCCAGAGGAGGGTAGTAGTGTTATTTTATTTTTTAACTAATATATATGTAGCCTTAGAACTAGAATAGTACAACATCCTTAGGGTAAAACCACATGGAAGCTCTGAGATGTATCTTTCTTACCTTCTGCAGCAGTCTGTTTACTTTTTTTGCTCTAGTAGATGATGTAAGTGCTGAAGGAGGAAAATTCAGCCCATGTTCCATCTTCATGCAACTTCTTCGGAGCTTGTTCCATCCCAAGGGTGAAAGGGGAAATGAGGACATACTCTGAAAAAGTCAACGACCTTTAGAATCGTGTTGTTACACTGGGGGCATGAATAAGGTGGTTCAGCGTAGTTTTTAGTTTAGATGAGATGAAGCATCTTGGTAGGTTGCTTTCTTTCATCTTCCCCTAGGTAACCTGGCACACACTAAAAGCAAAACTACAATCAGTTACCAAATGTGGACCCCCCAGAAATCAATCAGTCATACAAAGGTAAGAAAACTGATTTTATGGTTCTGCACTGCACCTTAATTTAAACTAGAAAGGCAATACTGTTATTGGTACTAAAAGTAAGCAAGTAACCCCTTCCTTGGTTTTTCTCCCTCTCCTATTTTCTTTTCTGTTTAGCTGGATATCTTTGTGTTGTGCAATTCATATTCCTTCCGTGAGGTAAAAACCTAACATTTCCCTTCTTTCTGGCTATAGTTTTATAACAACTTCAGGGGGAAGAAAATGTTTCCTAGCTGCATTGTAGCAAAAAAAGAAGTTAAAATATTGGTGTGGAGTATAGTCAAGTTCCTTAGAGAACTACCAAAATAACAGTGATGATGAAATAACAGACAGGACCTCAGACACTGTCAGGTTATTTGTGGCAGTTATTTAGATGCTGCATTGTCAGATTGTGTCCTCTGTGTGTGAACGTTTGTGTATTGTGTAGCAAAGTAATGTAATGTACTGGTGTAAGTGATTTGTGCTAGTGATCATGCTGTAACCTTTTCTGTTTAGAATACTTTTTTTTAATTAATTATGATCTCTGAGGGATGCTTTATTGTGGCATTGGAAATGGCACTACAGGCTCGACAGAGATAAAAAGTGTCATTTCCTTTCTTCATCTTTATAGAATGAAGCGGGAGATACTGGACATCACCCAAGAGAGACAACCAGCATGAAAACACAAACAGTCGCTTCTTATTTTAGAGTAAGATATCAGATCTTTTAATAAATTTTTCTAGAATTTAGAATGTTTATTCTTTCACCTTTTGAAATACACCTGTTGACTTAAGAGTCAACAGTGATCCATTTAGTTTGTGGACTGCATATATGGTGCAGCAGTCTGTGCAGTACAAGATATCTAGAGGAGATTGTGATGTTTCATCTTCAATTGTACCTCATTATATAGCTACATTTCCGTCATGGTGATATATGATGATCAATATTAATTTTTCACTTGCCTGTTTTTCCACCAAGGGAGACAAAGGGAGCCTGGACATTAGTGATACAGCATTTCTTTTTAGAGTTTAAGAAGCAAGAGGCAAAGTTAATTTGAAGCAAGAGCTCCAGAGAAAGATCTTGATGGTCACTGTGCAGAGGCTGTCCTGAGTCCATCCTTGTGGCTCCTTCAGCAGTGCTCTTGACCACCCCAAGCACTGGGTGTGCTGCTGGTCTTGCAATAGAAAATAGCTGTGAAGAGTATTCTTTCCTCCAAAGTGGTGCACAGGGTTGGCTCACCTGGGCTCAGCTCTGAATTTCCAACTCATATTTAGTCATCTCTCCCAGCAGAAACATAAAGATGACTGAGGTGATGTTCATGACCTGTAAGAGTTCAGTTAGATCTATGACAGAGAACAGTAAGAAGAAAGTTTAGTAGAAACAATGGCACAGCTTTGTGGACGGTGAAGCATAATTTCAGCCTAAGTATCATGGTGGTCCAAAGCTGCATGGGGTTTTAAAGTTCTAGCTGGAAAACTTTATTGAATCTCTTTCAAACCTGATGTCTGTGCTTCAGTACATTACCAGCACATCCAGCATCAGAGGCTGCAAATGAATTAATTATATTTACACTTCTCTGTTATTATTTTCTGTAGTGGAAATCCCTGCTCAGATCATGCTAGCTAATGCTCTTAAAGGAAGATTCAGCTTCAGCCCCAGTGGTTTACTCATACACAGAATTCTATGGGTGATTGCGAAAAGCATCTGCCACCTCAGACTGAGTGGGAAGAAAAATTATCCATTAGCGTGTCCTACTTGTTTGTGTTCTATTGGCACACTAGTGATGAAGCTAATTAAGCACTTTGCTGCATGGTGCAGCGTCTGTCCAGAATGGAATTGCACATTTTAATAGGAAACATATGGCTCTTGACGTCCTACACTAGTTTCATGTATCCAGCCTACTGCTGAACTTCATTACCTCCTGGATGCCTCCTTCTGTTGCATCAGGTTGAATCTTGAGGAGTGAGCCTCTTGATTTGTGTTTTAATAAGGTATTCCCATGAAGCAATTTTACAAAACACCAGTCAAGGTTGTTTACAGCCACATTCACCTCAGTTAGCATGGGGAGCTACAAACTGCATCCCCTCTGCTAGCCTGGTACCCTGGTGAGGTGGGAGAAGCGCAACTTTGGAATTGTGATTTTGTGTACTTGTAGTTTTGCCGTCCTCAAAATTTCCTCTCGGCAGGGCAGCTATAGTATCACCATCAGCCTATACAATGAACAGCACATGCTAGGTCAGAGCAGTTTAAACAGCCCCTCTTCTGGGGTGACCTTAGTTACCTCTAGTCTAATGAAGAAATGGCAATATTTACTGGCTTGCTGCATTTCCACTTCCCATCTGTACGTGGATGATTTACTTTCGGGGTGAATAAGGATCTTCAAGTAGGTGAGAACAGGAAAGAGAAGTGGGTTGTAATTACCTAACAAGGCTCCAAGAGAAGCTAACAAGTGTAAGGCAAGTTTCTATCGTATGTGAGATATGGCAGTTTGTGAGAACGTTCTGGGTAAAATTTAGTGCATCCATTTGGACTCAGTGTTTCTCTCAAGTAATATATGCTAGTAACTGAAAGATCTTATCAAAGCTAGAATTGTACCCTTGAAGTACCAGCTTACTGAAACGTAAACGGGTTTGAACATGATTCTGATCATGTGGAATAAAATTTTAGCTACACAAGGACCTATATACAAGTTTTATAAATATCCTGGTGGCAGACATCTTGTTACTTTCTTGCAGTATTCTCTGATGGATTTGTTATCCAAAATGGTCGTCGGCCAGCCTCATTTTGTCAGGTGCATCAAGCCAAACAACGACCGACAGGCAAACAAGTTTGATAAAGAAAAAGTGTTGGTTCAGCTGCGTTACACAGGAATTCTGGAGACAGCAAGAATTCGAAGACAGGGTTATTCACACCGTATACTGTTCGCTAACTTCATAAAACGGTAACATTGATGTGCAGAAGCCTTTTTCTCTCCTATCATTGCTGCCGTGTTTGCTAAGCATCAGTAGTGTCTTTGGCATGGTCTTTAAAGAAAAAATGCAAAGCCATTTACTGTGACAAAGAAGATTACAGACTGGATGACAGTAGTTAAGGCACAAGATTAGTGACCTGCTTTGGATTGGTAAGGGGAGATGATGCATCTCAGGGTGATTGTTGCAGGCTCCCTGTGCGTTTTGGTAAAAATTTTGCTTATAATCTGCAAGTTTTCTTCAAAGATTTGAGGTTTAGAACTGTAATGCTTCAAATTAAAGCCAAGAATTTGGACCAATAGCATCCAAGGAGCATCACAGTTTCTCTAGCTCCTGACATTCAGCATTGTGAAGCATCTGCTTGTGCAGGGTGGATGATAATGTGGTATGGCTAATCTAGGACTGAGAAGTCCATTGAGTGCATATTTTTGTGTAAAATGTAATTTCTAAGTATTAGTCACTTGCTAAGAAGAAGAGTAATGAACTTACTATGATTTTTTAATTCCTTCATCTCTTCTTCCTCCGCCCCAAAAAATTAATCCTTAGCACTTGATCTGTACTTCTCTCTTACAAATAAAGAACCTGAGTATTTGCCTCAATCAGAACTGAGATCTGTGAAATGAATATCAAAACTGGGAAGAAGCAAGCAACACCCATTCAAACAGAAGCACTTAAAAGTAATAGTGCACTAGAAACAGAGAGCTAGCAGCAGACTGCTGCAGGTGAAAGAGGAGAGAGAGGGAGGACAAAGTGATGTTTTTATAGCACTGTTTCTGGAAAGAATAATCCTGGGACTCTTACTGATTTGGAAGAGTGCAGCATGGGAAACGGTAGTTATCACTGCACCAAGATGTGCTGTGGCTTTTGGTCAACTGCTTTTTATAAAATTTTACTGTTCAGGTAAAAGAGCAGAAAGCAGTGAACATAATGGGGTAGCTCTCCAGAGACAGTGCCCCTGATTGCAGTGAGGCTGTGCATATCTCTGCCACTGAGGGTATGGCCCTCAAACTAAAAGGGATTTTTATTAAGTATCTATCTCCTTGTCATATTTTTTTTCTATTTAATAGTTGAGAGTTACAGGTAGACCTGGGATAATGGCAAAATTACTTTGTTGTAATAAACATAAGCTAATTCACTGTGTAGTAAAAAGAAAAACAAAGTAGCTGTAGAAATTGGTGATAAGGCAAGAATCAAAATTGTCTCTTTTTTTATTATTCCATGAGGAAATTGTTACTGTTATTTAAAGCTAGTACAACCCAAGCTTTGTGTATAAAGGCTGAATAACAAGAAAAAAGCAGAACATACTGTCAGGAAGCACACATAATTAATGTAATTTTCCTGAATTTTAAAAAAAAAAAAAGATAGGTATGGTTCACTTTGTTACAGAGCATTTTGGAAAGTCCTGGAACACACAAGAACATTCCTACCCAGCAGCTGAGCTAGTACGTTACGGGTGATCTTTATGCATGAACATCCTGACCTCTTTTCCTAGTCAAAATTAATTCTGAGTAATGAATTTGCCAGATTAAGTGCTTACATATGATATGTCATAACAGCGTGTATATGTTCCAAAAGGATCTGCAAAGCTGAATCCAAGGAGGTAACAAGAGATGTGGTGCGTCTCACATCATGTTAACTATCTCAAGGGTAGATGGTCTAGCACATGAGATAAGATATGAAATTTTCATGACATTTCTAGATATGAAATAAGTTAATTTGGGCAGAAAAGCTTTAAAAATATTTTTATTTTGCCACTGAAATCCCTTCCAGGGAATGCAGAGAGCCAAAGCAGCAATGAACTGGTGCACCACTCTACTTGGGTTGCACACTTCTTAAAAGCCTTCTGGTGTTGCTATAGAATTAAACAACCCACCAGGGTGTGCAATATGCCACTCATCCACTTTTGATTGAGTTCTCAGTATTGCATATCAATCACAGCAATTTCTTTCATATGCTGTTTTGTTTTTTTCAGTGCTACGTTTTCTTTCCTGCAACTGTTCTTATTATTTATACAAATGGTTTAAATGTATTTGCATTTATTGCTTGCTATTAATGGAATAATGAATCATATATTTGTGTTTAGGTATTACCTCATCTGTTACAAAACAAATGATGATCCTCCAGTCAGCCCAGAAACCTGTGCTGCCATCTTGGAAAAAGCCCACCTTGACAACTGGGTTCTTGGAAAAACTAAAGTAATTTTTATATACTGTATCTGCATTATTGCAGTATGTCATTGTTAACTTACTGAGCAATTTGTTTTCTCACTCATTTGGTTGGGGGTAGCTCTCAGTTTCTGTTGGTTTAAAAAACCACCTTTTGCTGGATACTGGTATCTGGCTGAAATCCTGACCCTGCAAAGTGTTAAAATTGTGGTCAGCTTTAGTGAGGCCACAGTGCAAAGCAGAATGTGACAATGACACTGCTTGCATTTTCTTCCAAAAAATGTAGTAGTAAGAATCCCAGTGAGCTTAGTCCAAGCTTTCTCAAGGAAAATAAGTTATACTTCTTCCCGAGAGCAATCAGACTCACAAAGGGAAAGGAAAATGTTTTGGCTTTCCAGCCTGTGGCCTCTGTGGCACTTTGCTGAGCACTGGGGAAGAGGGAGCAGGATGGTCCCATATATGTGAAGTAGGGAGAAGCCATTATTGTAAGAGAAACACATGCCTGTTCCCATACTCTTGTTTTTAGTTCTAGTTTAGTAGTCTTCCTGGTGTGCCAGAGAGGGACACACACACCCCCTCCCCCAGTTGACAGATCTCAGGAGGTCTGCCAGAGAAAAGCAGCGTCAGACAAGTACTGCACCACATCTCTGCTAATGTAACAGAAGTGCCCAGGAAGGATATGGAGAGGGAGAGATGGATCCTAACCTATTTGAAATCACCTCAGTGTAGAAAGAAAACTGTTCTTCTTCTCAGACATCTTCCTGGATAGGTGGTACAGAAGCCATGAAGTTACCTCCTCCTCAACCTTTATTTCCCTCTGCTGTCTTAGTGAGGTTAATGGACAATATGCAGCCAAAGGAAGCGTATCTTGAGATGTGAGATCCTGTTGTGACTCGACAGGCTTTCCACCTGCTATGCAGGCCAGGGAATCCACCTCACCAGTTATAGACCCAGGCGTGGCAATCAAACATTAGGACTCACTGTGTGATTAACGTGATTAATAAAACACCATAAATCAATACTCACAAGCAGACCACTGTCCCTGTTGATATAATGGAAGTAGTGATATGTTGATCACCCTTGATAGTATTATAATAAACAACACACAGAAAGGTAAAGAAATAGACTACAAAGTTGATCAACCCATTATAGTAAGCGGACACAGTAAATAGACACGCGACCTGCTCAGAGGAAAAGCGCTTTGTGATGATGATAAGGGATCTCAGGCCAGCTGAGAGGGAGCTCCATAGAGCACTTTCTGAGTTAAGATTTTATACCCTTACAGTCACAAAGGCTGTTCGTATGGATAACTTTGACAGGCAAGCCTTTTTTATCAGTTTAGACACAACATGGAAGTATTGCAACACTGGATGTGTGCTCCCCCTTAGCCGATAGATAGTTTTTATCTTTGGGCTTTGTTCCCCTTGAGACAGAGGATGTGAGCGAGGTGCTGTTACCCCATATGCACAGTAGGGATCGAGGGGTTCAGGAAGGAGAAACTACCCGGCCTACACCCAGTCCTGCTCCCCTCTTTATGGCTTCAATGGCTGTTCCCCTTCTTCAGCCCACTTCTTCTTTGTTGGGTTTTTTTTCCAAACAACAGCCTGAGCCTCACATTATCTATGGCTTACATTTACTTTAATTAGGGTTAACCTGTATCTGTGCCAATGAGTGATCAAAGATCAGAGGGATTCTGCAAAATAAGAATAATTAATGTCTTAATTGCACAAGCTTTCTACGTATTTTATTTTATCTTAATATACACCAGGAAGGTATTTGTATCCCTTGTGCTGGACTAGTTTTTCAGGGGTTATATCAGCTTCACGCTTGATAAAAACTATTTAGTAAATAAACAATGCCTTAGATTTAAAATTGGAAAGCAGAGAGGTTTAAGGTTCCAGATTTGATCACATTTATGTAACACACATCAGATCTGCGAGGTTAGCAAAACTGTCAGCCTCATAGTTTTTGAAAACAGATTTATAGTTACAGACTGAATTTTTGCACTGGGACTTTAAAACATCTTCCCATGAAAGCATGAATAAACAGGGACTGACAAAAGATGTTGCAGGGAGAGTAAAGTAAACTCATACCCCAAACGATGAAAATGCTGTCTGTAACAAGAATGATCCTTTAGGTACTACAGCTGAAGAGTCTGTTCATCATTTGAAAGCAGCTTATAACTCTTGTTGATGTTAAATGGATTGAGTGAATACAAGGCCTGGGAGGGTAACTAAAACTTTTGCATGTCTGCATCCTCTTTTTAAGGTATTCCTCAAATACTATCACGTGGAGCAGCTAAATTTAATGCGGAAGGAGACAGTTGACATGATTATTTTGATTCAAGCTTGTGTCAGAGGGTGGCTGGGTTCAAGGAGATACAAAAAGATAAAGGAACAAAGGGAACAAAGTGCTATTAAAATACAGTCAGGTAATAGCTTTAAAACATTTAAGATTTTGCTTAAAGCTAGTGCATGTGTACAGTTGATAGATGGATGTGCATGCTGGATGTGGATTTTGCTTTTTTCCCACTGTTACATATGACAAAATATCTTCTAGTTGGTGATATCTGTTCTTATGAAGAAAAATTTCTTTTAACCAGGTTATGACAGTCGCTTTACTGAAGTTATGTTTATCAATGTTACATTTAAAAGGCAATTTTAACAATGGAAGGACATGATTGCACAGATGATGCCATTATTATTAATAATATTCTGGCATGCTCTGACAAGTTAGGTAATATAATAATGAAAATAAAATGTATTAACTGTCCTGGATAATAAGACCAATTACACTGCTGATGGAGACATCAACTGAAATTTTTAATACAATTCAAACATCATCTTATTTTACATCCTGATTCTCTTATGTTTTATATTCATTTCATTCATAATAACTTTACTCACCAGAAAATGTAGGTTTTATGTAGATTTACTGCTTGTGCTTGTTTGCCTTTTTTTTTGAAAGATAAAGCCTGCAAAACATTTATGAATATTTTAATGGAGGTCCGTAATTCTTTCCAGACTTTTTTAATTCTTACAGCCTTTTGTGTATCTAATGGATTATTTCATTTTTGACATCTCTTTTCAGCTTACAGGGGGTTTGTTGCTCGTAAAGAATACACAAATGCAAAACGTAATAAAAAAGTGGAAGAATATATTACAAGATTTCAAGCAAGTAAGGACTGTTTGCTTTTGTGGCTTGTAAATGTGCTATCCATACACAATATGTTAATCCAGATTCTTCGCTGTTACCTAGCTACAGTGATTGACTATGCTCATTTACACATTCTGAGGTATAATTTATCTATTATGTATCTATATACAGTGGTTGAAATGGGTCAGTGTATTGCATTACCTGTAGCTCAAAGTGGCATAGAGGCACTTTCCACAGCTGTGAAGGGAACTGGTAAAACGCCATAGCAAAGCCTTTTCACTCCTAGTCTGATATAAGTGTTACAGCTGGTATTGTTGAAGCCCCATATGACGCTGCATGTAATGTGTGTGCATGCTGCTCTATTAGGAATAGGTTTTGTTACGTATCAGTAATAGTTATGTTTGACAAGACTACAACCTGTAATTTCACTCATGTCTCTGGTTTTTGCCATCACTCAATCCAGCCTAGCAAAATATTCCTTCTTTTCTGCACCAATAATCACCTTGGGCCCAGATGTATACTAGGTGATATCCCTTTTTCCTCCCTATATTTCTGTCTCCCCTGTGCCAGCAGAGATGTCCCCAAGCCAAATGTAGTGTGGGCAGCTCTGAAAGCAGCAGCAGTACGACTAGGGAGGCACAGGCTGAAAACAGCTGGCACAAATCTGCGCAGCACTTTCAGTAATTACAAAGGTGGCAACCCCAAATATAAAGTAGTGCTGCCAGTACCCAGGCTAGATTAAAACTACCTCAGTATGCCTTCATGAGTATATACCAACACCAATGCTGGTGTTAATCATTGTCAGATGGCATCAGTTAATTGCGCTGAGCCAATGTTAGTGTGTAACTGATGAGCACTTCACTGCAGTTGGTAGAACTTCATCAGTGTAGAAAACAAACTAAAACCAGAAAAAAATCCAGTGATGTGCGAAAAATAATGACACCTCTGAAAGTTGTCAATTATATCAGGATATTGAGCAAATGCAAAAGTATGAATTTACCACTTTGCCTTATTTGTTGATCTCCCCAATGTTTCTTCTTGTCCACTTTGTCCTGTGTGCAGTTTCATTTCAACTTCTTTCAGTGTACGAGAAGCCAGAACAAAATGGAAGTCCATTTTTACTTAGTTCTCTCAGGTTCCTGCCCCAGCCCCCCCACTCCCACCCCTGCGTGTATTTCTAAAGCAATGCAAAATTCCTCTTTCAGTTTGAAAACAAAGCTTAGACAGTTACATAACAAAGTTCTCAGGAAGCTTCAGATATGATCCAGAATAAGTCTAAAAAGACCAGACTTAGCTTATATTGGCATGTCCATTGACAGTGTAACTTGATTTATTTCAAAATAACTCCTATTGAGTTGCTTTTGTATGAAAATGGAATGAGGATTGGCTCAGGAGTCCAAGAAACTCTAGAAGTGTTCCAAGCACTTTACAATTTGCCCTTTCCTAAGGCCCTGTCAGACTGCAAGTATAAAACCCAGTTGTGCCACTTCCAATAAGTATTTGGGTTCCTTTACCCTGTATCTAATTATCAAGATGTAATTTATGTCCCTTTTATACAGTTCTACACAGAACCACTGCATCTAGTGGAGCCCAAGCTGGTCTAAATTATGAGGGGGATGCTAAAGCAAATAAACCCTAGCACCAAGTTATATGAATGTATTAGCATAGACCACTTATGCTCCTTTCCCATTCTTAAGTGAGCTTGACCTTTCCCTGTGATACAAAACACTGTCAGCAGAGCTGGAGTAAGAGCTCCCATATCTACCATCACCTCAGGGTATTTAAATCACCTGAATCCTTAAATCACCTAAATTGCCAAAGTCTTGGTACTGCATTTGGAATTAAGAGTTTAACAGAAATATTTTGACAGAATACTATGCTCTTTTTATTTTGCCAGGGATTAGCAGATTTGTGCTGAATCCCTGGAACTGCAGACTTGTCCAAATCAAGCACTGTGGAGACTGTGCCGGTTCCCATTAGGAAATTATTCGCAAGTTCAGGAATTTTTGAAGCAACATTCTGAATGCAATTCAGTTTCTGATTAAGACACTTCAGTGTAGATGTCTACAACTGACCTAAGTGTCTAAACTCCTCTTAGAGTCAGCAGAGCCTATAGTTTGGTTCATTTTATTCAAAACCACCAAATGCACAGCTCATTTGCCCCCATATTGGTATCTAGTGTCATCTGAGATGCCCTAGGTTGTCTTGCTGGCCTCCAGCTTTATTTCATGTGGTATACCCAGCTTTCTCTCTCCAGAAAGTCCTGTCTGTGTTGTTCTTTCTGCCAGCTGTATGTAGATGCCTCTGCTATCCTGGAGCACTTCAGATTCCACTAGATACCTAGGTGCTGGCAACTGCATCAAGCCCCTAGTGACTAGTCAGCGCCTACATGTCTTACAGAAGACCCAAGTCCTTATTATCCTTGTTCAGACCAGAAACTTGAACTTGTGCCTCCCACAAAGCACAAGTAGCAAGTACTCTTGCACCCAGTTACTGTGGAGCTTAGCACATCTTTCATGCTGAGCTTTTTCATTTTGAATAATGAGTCTTTGCAAAAAGGAGCATGAGCCAAGTATTCTCTAACTGCTGAGCTATAAAATTTTCCAGTTTTCTCTATCTATTGAATGTTCAGCTAATTCCAAGCCTGTGCCAGAAGAGAGCCTGGTAATCTCTATAGTTTATAATCAGGCATTTCCCAGGGAAATGAAAGACAGAGTCAAATCAATTGCCTGAATCAGGCAGAGCAGGTACATGAAGCTGCGAGCACTGTGTTCTAGAGGCATTTGTATAGCACTATGCTTCTGCTTCATTCTGCATCTTCCTGTATTTTCTTTAGTCCAATAAAATACAAAGAGCTTGTTTGTATCCTCATGTAGAATGGGTATAGCTTTCTGAAATCTTACAAAAATTTTGTGGGACAGAATAATTCCAGATGAAACGTAATCATAATAACCACCCCTGTCCACATTTCCTTATTGTTTTTTGTTTAATGCTGTTATCATTTGACTCTCTGAAATGTGTGGGACACCCATTGCTTGTTGCCTAAGCTTGTTTTGTATTACAATTTGTATCAGTTGCCAGAGGGTACTTGCTCAGGAAGAAGAGAAAAGAACTGACTGAGACAAGAAACAAAGCAGCCATAACAATTCAGTCTCACTACAGGGGATATAAGGAGAGGATGATCTTCAAAAGGAGCAGGTAGTGTTATTTTCTATCTCTTATGTCACTGAAATGTGCCGCTGAAGAACAGTGATCGAAGATAAAAGTGGAGCAAATTAAGATTATTCTAGACATGTATGCAAAAGTAATGTACATTTATGTGGAGGTTTTTAATGTCAGTAGCCAATCTTCTCATATTTTTAAGACCAGAGAATAGAAGCATATTTAGGGGAAAGATCAACGATACTGTGCTTACCTGTAATGTTTATGTAATCTGTAGATGAGTCTTTTTTTTTTTAGAACTAGCTCATCATAAAAAAATGCTCAGACAAGAGTGAGAAATCGCCATGTGCAGGGAACTGTTCTCAAGTCACTGTTTGAGACAAGCATAGGTGATAACAGCGGGAACCCAGATGTCTTGCTCAAATCAAACAGCTAGAAGTTAGGTGAGGTGAATCACATCCTAAATATCTCTGCAATGTGGTTGTAGTCCCAGTCTCTGAAATGGAGCTAGTAGCACTTTGCTCATCACTATTGTTTTTTCAGTGATAGCATTTACGTAGGTGGAAACTAGTCCAGAGAGGTGGAAAACAGCTGTGAGGGAGTCCAGAGTCTTTCAGAGGGAAGGAGGAGGCTGGTAGATTTCACCTGGCACTGAAATTTTATTCATAGTAACAAAGACAGTTAGGGAATAGGCCTTTTCAATGTAACCCGGACATATGCCCAGCATCGTTCTTTTTGCATTCCTAGTATGTCTTGAGACAGTTTACTTTCATGAATACATTTAGGATTGTGTGTATTTATACATATTTGAGGTGCTAAAGTGTTTCTGCCTTATGTTTTTGTTAGCATTTACATTAATTCTTTACCATTTTATCAGCCCTCATGCACCCTAAATTTTTCCCCTAGCAATTTTCTGTGAAGAGTTTAAATTATGTCCCTTTTCACTTTAAGAAATAATAAGAATCAGAAAGACAGAGATTGGTTTGTTTTCTTTAATTCCATGAAATCTTTCCCATGTTGCAATGTATCAAATTGCCATTTATTACACAAACACCACCAAAGGTAGTTGTAAAGTTGTTGCTATCCTTCATCTCCTTCAGCTATAATTTTTGCCCAAAACTCTATTCCATTCAGGGAATTACTTAGTAAGGAACAAACTGAAAATGCAGCATCCATTAGTGAAAAGGAAAAGGATGAAGAACTTCAAGGTTATGAGGGAAGTCCAGCTGGAGTGAAGAGTGCCCTTCCTAAAACAGAAGAAGAAGCAGCTGTCATTGTTCAGAGCCATTACAGAAGCTACAGAGTCCATGAAAAAATAAAGGAACAGTGTGAAAAAATAGCAGAGGAAGAGTTATCTGCTGTGGAATTCCTTGAGGCACAACTGCAGCCAACTCAGAATGATACACTGGAAGAAGGAGCAAATGAGGAGGCTGAAGACGAAGCTGATGCTGTTACTGACAGCGAGTGCTCTGGGAACAGTGACACAGGGAATGTACAGGAGCAACAGAGAACATCTGCTGAAGGAGAGGGAGCTTCTGTGAAGCAGAACCCTGTAGCAGAACATTCTGGTGAAGGTGAAGAACACACCTCTTTGGAAGAGTTGTCCAGCAAATCATCAGTCAAAATCACAGCCGAACGTAGGCCCCAGCAAGAGCAAGGTAATCCAGATACACTCGGTGCAGATGGGCAAAATCAAGAATCTGCTGTTGTCCAGCCCAGGACTGAAAGGGATGTGGAAAGAAACCACCTGAAACATGAAGCAGTGATGCCTAGAGGGGGTAAAGGAATTATAAGAAGGGTGTCACTAAGAGGCTCACGTAAGCAAGTTGAGGTAGAAAAACAAGGTTCAGAAGACAAAGAGAAGGCAGCAGTGGTTATTCAGAGCAGTTACAGGTGTTACAAAAGGAGGGGACAACTCAGAAAAGAAGGGAAACTGCCTTGCAAAAGTCAAGAGAAAACTATAAAGGAGCCAACAGAAGCAGTATGCATTCAGAATAATGAACCTCAAATAAGAAAAGATAGGGAAAGCACCGGTACAGAAGCTGAAGTCTCTAAGACACTGAAGGGAAACTCGGAGAAAGAGGCTTGTGATTTGGCAGCCTTTTCGCGGCAGGTAAGAAGCTTGTAAGCTACATATGTTGAGCATAATACTCTGAGCAATGACAGGATAGCAAAGTTACTTTACTGGCTTCATTGGCACCAAGGTTTTACTCTCTAAAACTGAGATTTTGGAATGGGTGTTCTATAAAAATGCATATTTTGGGCTGCAAGAGAAAATGCCCTTTTCAGGAAGAAGGGAAAGACAAAGAGTACTGGCAAAAATTATGTAGTTTTAACCTAGTTTATGTTAAATGCAGAAGCTTTGCCTTTGTTGAAATGTGCATTTACCAGGCAAGACCCTTAATTCAGTAACCTTGTGAAATGTCTCTGTAAATAAAACTAAAAGTTGCTGTGTCAACATCAGGGACTCACACATATGCAGAGAAGTATGCCTGCAGCTGTAGAAGCTACTTTGCATCAGCAAGGTACTGTCTGCTCACATGTGAACCAATATGAAGTAGCTACAGGGCTGGGCTGCAGTGTGGAGTTTACTGTGTGTCTTTTTTTCCTTCTTCCTCCCCCCCACTTTCTTTTTTTTTTTTTTCTTCTTTCTTTTTTTCTTCTGTTTTAAGGGGGATGGGGAGGTAAATGTGGTAGGGGTCTACACTACAGTCAATGGAGCAATACCTTTTGAATTCATTCTCTAGTCCACTATTTTACCTTTGATTACTTTGGAACATGTATACTTATATAATAATGTAAAATCCTGTGTTATATTTTTCAGATATCAAAATTATCTGAAGACTACTTAGCACTGCAGCAAAAATTGAATGAAATGATACTGTCACATCAGCTGAGACCTGTGATGCTGTCCAAAGATAAGCAAGCTAATGGCCAACTTTCTTCTCATGTTTGTCAGCCAGGTAATGTTGAACCTTACTGTTAGCAGAATTTTCATTTGCAAACAGGACTTTCAAGAAGTGACTCCTAGCCATGATTTTAAGGGCCAGGGAACAGTGTATGAGTTAGCTGTGGCTTTTCATCTAATTCAGGTTGTACATTTTTGCACTAAGCCCCATATCAGTACGTGTCTGGAACATAGTTTCCATAGAAATATCCAAGCCTGGTTGGGATTTATATATTTACCATTTTTCTTGGTATTTTATTTCAGTGCTACTTAAGATTGGTGAATGAATCATTGTGAGACCCAGACATAGCATCTCTAGAAATACTTTTATTTGGTAAAAATTCCACATTGGCTCTTTTTTACTTATATGTTGCTGAACTGTGTGCACTATTGGTAAGATATGGGACTATGTTTTAAAACCAATATTTTTTTAGGTACTATGTCAAACAGTTTACCAAAGGTTGTCACATATGTGCTGAGTAAAGTTTTAGCTAGCCACAAATGCTACTGAGGCTATAAAAACGTATAACTTCTACCCATGTTCATGGGTAAGTCCTTAAAATTATAGGTAAAGTTTTATTAATAATTGGCATCCATTTAACTGGCACACTAGAGAGGACAATACCTCTAAAAATATACTCCAAAGTTATTTATATTCCAGTTAATGTGGGCAGTGGGGGCTCCCAAAATGAAGGCACTCTTGGAGCAGGTTAGGTGGCAGTGGGGAGGAATACTAGTAGAATAAAGGTGGAAGATGTGGAATTCAGAGCATGCAGATCATGAAGATCTGCCCCATGGAGACGTCCACAAAGAGCTGACTGAGCGGCTCAAGCCCCTTCAGTTGGAATAGATGTAACATGGGATTTCCTCAGCCTGTGTCTTGGGGCTGCAGTTGTGGAGGAAAATGAGGGCAAACACGGCAGATGATGGGGTGGCTCTCCATTTCTGCAGGGGGGGTGTTGTGCCAGCTCATGCCTCTGCACTGCCTCTGGGGAAGATCTCTGCTTGCTCCTGCACAGCAGAGATTAGATGCAGGGCTGTCCCTTGCTGCCCAGAGCTAATTGTACTTTTATCACAATAATATTGTGGGTTCAGTTGTCATGTATGCTGAAACTTCTTTGTGTTCCCATAGCTACACTGAAAAGATCCTAAAAGTACTTCACCCCCACCATACCTCCCTCTCAAATGGGCAAACTGCTAAAAGGAGGGCTTGGTGTTTACAAAAGCTAAACCTTGAATTGTGAACTGGCTGCTGGTAGATAGTTCATGTAGTTCAACCTGTTTCAAAGACCAGTCTGCAAGCGAAAACAAATGTGAAGTGGAAAACTAGGTGCCATGATCTTTCATTAAAGACAGAGCAATGTTTCTGATTGCCATTAATGGCTTTGTACTGAGTTCTCTATTAAATGTTGCTGATTTTGACAAGATAAACCTGAGGAACTGAAAACGCATGCTTTGGAAAGTAAATCTTGGTTCTTACACATTTCCCTGCAGAAGCTAGAGAAGAGAGGTAGATAGAGGGGAAAGGGAATATGCAAATCCCTGTTTTATCAGTTAAAGATCTCATTACTTACAAAAGTGAATGAGGTGAAAATGTACCGGTATGTTCATGCCATGTGCAAAACGGAACAAAGTCTACCCTTCACATTGCTATATATTTAAGTAGCTCTGCAGGAGGCAAAAGGATGCCAGGGTTAGTCACCTGTGCAGGCAACCCTGGTTAGAGTGGTCATCAGTCAGCCACTTCACTGCCCTTTATCTCTGAAAATGTCCCAGTGCTTTAAACATCTGTGATGTCATAATACAGAGGTTGTCCAATGATAAAGTGTGTGAAAGCGCTGAGTTGTAGCCTTTTGAACATTGACATGAAAAATGTCATACATTTCTTTGAACCAAGTCAAAATGCTTTTTAAGACAACACTGAAAACAGTTGTTGTGTTGTACAAGAGACCAGGTCTTTGGCCTCATTTTAATGAATAAATGGAAATAAGAATTTTTCACAAGCTAATGTTGTGTGGTCTTAACAAAAGGAGGATTTATTTTCTTTGTTTTCTCCTGACAAATGCCTGTATATGTGACATGACAGCACTTAGCTCTTTCGTGCATCAGGCAAAATCTTGAAGAAAATTCTGATTAATTGCAAGCTTGCCCTTTTCTTCTCTTTATCTTATGGGTGCAAAAATTAACTATTTGATATTTTGACTTACTGCCTTTTGTAAAAAGCAAGTCAGCAATAGCAATCATAACTGTAAAAGAGTAGGAAGCATCAGAAAGAGTCCTGAATGCTCGTATTCATATAGATTAAAACATACTTCGTAGTCAAGGCATACTCATTTCAGTATGGCTTATTGTTGTGGTTTAACCCCAGCCAGCAAGTAAGCACCACACTGCCACTGGCTCACTTCCCCCCCACCCACCGGTGGGATGTGGGAGAGAATCATAAAAGAGTAAAAATCAGACAACTCATGATGGGCTGAGAAAAAGACAGCTTAATAAGTACAGCAAAAGCCACGCAAGCAAAGCAAACCAAGGAATTCATTCATTACTTTCCATGGGCAAGCAGGTGTTCAGCCACCCCCAGGAAAGCCAGGCTCCGTCACACATAACCGTTACTTGGGAAGACAAACACCATCACTCTGAATGTCCCCCCCTTCCTCCTTCTTCCCCCAGCTTTACATGCTGAGCATGATGCCATGTGGTGTGGAATATCTCTCTGGTCATGTGGGGTCAGCTGTCCCGGCTGTGTCCCCTCTCAGCCCCTTGTGCCCCCCCAGCCCACTCGCTGGGGGCGGGGAGCGGGTGAGAGGCAGAAAAGCCCTTGGGGCTGCGCAAGCCCTGCTGGGCAGGAATGAAAACAGCCCCGTGTTATCAGCCTGTTCTCAACACAGATCCAAAACACAGCTCCATACTAATTACTGTGAAGGAAATGAACTCTATCCCAGCCCAAACCAGCACACTTGTGCAGAATTTTAGCAAAATATTTTTTTCAAAATGAATATGGTGGACACATGCTTTTGGTTTTGATTAAATTGCGTTAAATTGGCAAATAGACAAGGTGAGTACAGAGCTCAGGAGGAGTTACTCTTTTCAAAGCTGAATGCATTTAAAATGAAATAGTGGGTGCTACTTGACTAAGAAGCAATGACAGAACTCACTACAGAGAAATTTGCCACTAAAGCACAAGCCAGCTGAAGTTGTCCTACCAGCCCTTAAACACTGGAAAGCATGAGTTGGTGCCTATCTCAAACGAACCTATTGCTCCCAGCCTGTTTACTGCTGTCCAGCTCATCACTTGGCGAATGCTCTGCTCCAGTAAGTCAAACCACCCCAAAACCAGCCCTCCTCGAGAACTCTTGTTCCCACTCCTGTAGCCAACTTTCCCTTGATACAAGAGGCAGTATTACACTTTGAGCTGGGTCTCGCTCCTTGGCCCTTCCTGTCCAGCTGGTCTGAGCTGGGCAGCCATAGTTTGTGTTCGCTGTGTTCTGTTGTTGACCCAAGTACCTCATACAACTTGTGTAGCTACTCACGATAGGTGTCACGAAGGTGAGTTTTGCCAGACACTGAACTTCAAAAAAGCGTGAAGGAAAGCCAGATGGGTTCTAGTCAGGCTCTGTGTTCTGCTAGCCTTGCTAGCCATGATGTGAAGTTTCACTCCCTGCAACACAGTGCGTTTGACAGCAGACACCAGGCTCAGCCGCCTACCTAGGGTATGGAGTGATAGCAGCACGGACCCGAGCCTTGATTTCTCACATCCCCATGGCCATATTTATAACTGCTCATCAGTCCACTGAAAGACCTTTCTTGGTGTGGAATGTGAACTTTCTTTTTCTGCATTTGAGCATAATTCACACAACGGGAAAACTGTTTCCTTTCCAGCTATGACCAATGGGCAGGATATTGAAATAAGGGAATACACTGCAGTAATTCCCCAGCTTGCCTGTGAGCCAATTGGAGCCTAAGCATTACAAAGCTCAATAACAAAACTGCATTGTCTAAAGTAGATTTTTATTATAGCAAACATGATCTAACTAGTGGAGAGAATATTTAAGTAAAAATATGCTCTGTTTAGTTCATTTAGGTTGTACTGTCTACAACACAGGAGTTATCAGCATTGTGGATATTGTACTTTCTTCCTGTATGCAATACAGTAAGATAACTACATAAAACAAAGACTTGAGGTAAGGTACTGCAGGCTGTCATGCTGAAGTGAAGCAGATAGACATGATGAGTGATCCACTGTCTATTAAACAGGGAGGAGCCTTCCTGTCTTCTTGCCTACATGGTGTGTTACAGTACAATTTATACACACACAGGTGGATATGCTTTTAATGCAGGTTTCCCTCTAGGGCTACCTTTGCTGTCCTGCCCTTATGAAGGCAAGGATTGTTGAGCTTTAGCTGTTCTTTAAATCATGTAGTATTTACCTATTTGTAATTACTTTGGTCATTTACATTTATTTACACTTCTTCCTCAGCTTCACTAGTTTTATATGTCATTTTACAGCTATAACACACGAATTGTATTTTATAGCTGTATGCCAGATAGGAATACTTGTCCGCCTTCATCTGTGGGCAGGTGGCTGTTGTTCAGTTTGAGAACTTACCAGCTCCTGCGATAAAATATTTTATTACGTTGCTACCCACAGAAGGGGAGGAACTGTGGGGCAGCTGGATGATGTGCTGTGACAAACGTTCAGATTTTCAAAACAGTTTATTTTAATAAAAACACAAAGTCTGCAATTTAAAGAACATATGAGCAAAAAGGTTGAACGAATCTTAAATCCACAAGGTTAGGTTGTTCTTAAGTGAATATGTATTTATAAAAATGCATAGAGCAAGCTGCACAAGGTTCCTGGAATAAACAATATTCTTTGTGACTCAAATTTCTTGAATGGGTTATATTTGCTTGCCAGATGTTTTCAGCTAAATGTAATGGCTGCATCCCAGGACAGCACCTTCGGACTGCTAGTGAGCCTGGGGTTACAATGGTGTCAGAATAGATACACAAATGGCTGCTGTCAAGTTTTCTGAAGTCAAAGCCTGAAGTGAGGGGAATTTGATCATTAGGGGAGCAAATTTTTTCTTTTTTCTCCAGATGAATAATGATGCCCATCCTTCTAAGTATTAAATGACAGTTCAAGTACAAAATCTCAGGAAGATAATTTTCTATATTTAGAATGAAATTCACACAGTAATAGGAACTCCAGTGCAGCTGAGGACCTTTTCAGCTACACGCAGTGGTGAGACAGGCAGGGTTTTCATCCAGGATTTTTTATGCAGCACTATTTATGGGGGCTTCATGGGCAGCCTTTGCAAGGAAAAGGGAGCCTGTCTAGCACTGGGTGAGCAGAGCGGTATTCTCTGGCTGGTCTTCTTTGCAAGGCAGGGAGCACTGAGGCGTGGGACTGGAGAAAAGCAGGGTAGTCAAGTGCTTCTGCTGTCTGATTGTTCTGGGCTACTGGAGTCGCCCTTTGGACACCATACAGCCAGGACCTACAAGGAGTGTTGGGGGTTGGTCAGATCCGTGGCAGAGCATAAGATCTGGGAGGTCACAGAAGTGGAGTACAGCCATTTTCTTTAAACGTCCTCTCTTAAATAGCAATAATCTCCAGTCACCATGCTCTCAGAAATGAGAGTATTAGTGTCAGCCAGAGATTGAAACTGCTTCCCTCAGTGGGATTGGCAGGACTTAGGCCAAGAGATCAAACTCTCAACTCGTGCTGCATGCAATCGGAAACTTCTCGGTCTCTTGCAGTTGCTAGTTCTAGGTCTGTGCCAGAATAATTGCTCTGGTTTTTCCAGATTGCTAAGAATTTGCACCCATCAACTGTAATTTCCAAATCTGGCCGTGGTAAATATTCCATGAATAAACAATACCTAACAATCACTAACCAGAATATCAAAGAGCAGTGCTTTTCTGTGTGCAAATCCCAAACCTGAGTAATTGCATCTTCACACTGTGTACAATTAGGACAGTAAAAAGGAATGCACATAAATGTTGTAAGCAGTAACACCTGTTAACTTCTCATTATCAAGCCCTGGAATTCCAGTTTGCATTTTTCTGATTATTTCCAACCCTCTCTACAAAGCCCATACAATTACTGCTTTTACTCTTGTTATTCTTCCTGCTTTATTCTGAGCCAGGCTTTATACTTCTGTCCCTGTAAGATGTGGAACAGTGCTGAATCAAACATGTAACATTACACTTAAATGACCTGAAGATGGGTTTATCTGTTTCTCCAGGTGGCCTAATAAATAGAGACCTTTCATCACTTAGATGCTTATCACAGCTGTAACCACACTATTTCTCCAGTATTCAGTATAAGATCTGTTGTAAGTTATACATTAATTTACATTAGCATCCATGAATGTTGATTCCTCGAGACTGTTGTCTTCCAAGCTTATCATTGTATGTCAGAATGTGCAGACACAGTTCAGCCTAAAGGGCTGTTGATACTGACTTATCTTTATTCAAGCATTTCTTGCTCATACTTGAATGTTTCAAGCACATGCAGCTCTCCACAATTTCCATAGTTTGTGCTGGTGTTCAGGATACGCATAAATTAAATGAGCTGGTCCTAAATTTCATTGTCCCTTTTCTTATTTTTTCAGTGTATTTGGAGCTTTCAGTGAGGGCTGAGTATGAAAGTAGTAATACCTTGTAACTGAACACCATAGAGTGAAAGAGTGTGTGTGCAACTTAAGTAGGAACCTTTGAGGCAGTGTTAAATGAGCTACCTGAGATACTGATAGGAATAAGGAATTTTCCTTAGATTTGCTAAACCGTCTTTAATGGTGCCTGGCAGCCACACTATTCACATGTCTTCACTGACCCTTACCTCTGTAATTCATTCATTCTCAGGCAGAATGACCTTAACTTTTATTAAACCTTCCATCATCATTTGATCAAATGTGTTTTGACAGTCTGCTTCAGGTTTGGGCAGGAGAGAGATTTAACTTCCTGGGCATAGATTACAGCATGTTTGACATTCACTGTTGAGGTTCAGAAGCAAAGCACCCAGGTCATGAGAGCAAAACCTCTTTCTTTTGACTGAGTACTCACTGCGTGCTTGTTGTTCAACCTGTCTTCCTCTTGGTAAAACCTTTAAAAAGGAGTGTCTGTGTAGCATCAAATGTTTTTGTTTCCAGTTTTTCCTACACATTCCTTCCAAGGCATGTGTGGCAGCACTGACAGCACCTGTTCAGGTAGATACAACCGCAGGGCATGGGCTGGCTGCAGAGGTGGGAGTCTCGGCACAGTCCTTCAGTCCAGCTCCTTAGCTGTGTTAATGACTAACTGGGACATCACCTTAAGCAAGTCTCGGTGTGTCTTGCTCTGTGCATATCGTTTACCCTGCTAGTAGGATAGGGATGATAGTGCCAATCTGACATTTCCAAAGCACTTTGACAGCTAATGTTGTGAATGGGTTTCGTATCAATGTTGTAACATACCTATTTAGATGTTCGTTAGATAGAAAGCATCAGTTTTCCTTTTACATATGAAGCACATGGCCAGATCTCACTAGAGATACTTGAAGTCTTAAGGAAAACTAGGCTATAAGATATTTTACTATGGAGAAACTGGGCTTCAGTAAAAACCTGTTCTTTGTAATGGACTCTAGAAGCAGCATAATTGGCCCATTAATAAGTGAATGATTTTACTCCTCCTTTCTGCTTCGTTGCCTACTGCAGAAAGGTATAGGCCATCTGGAAAACAAGCTCATCAAACTCACCATTTATCAGGCTTGGGTATTTAATTTGCCTTCCACCTTTAATTCTACCAAGTAAATGATTTCTGGAATTATCAGCAACTAATAAAAAAGCAAATTTTACTTTGTGCAGTGAGTTACCCATTACAGGCAACTACCACATCAGCTGTATTTCAGTAGCAACGAACACACAAATCTAAGGGCAGAAGGGAATCACAGGTTCACTTTCTGGTGAAACAAAGCAAGCTCAACCCATCAAACTATTTTTTACTTACTGTGTAATTTGGAGACAAAATGCAGAATTGCATTTTCAGCCCTATATTTAATTTTTAAAAGGAACAAGGGAGGTCCAGGCTTAGAAGACTGCCTGCCCCAGCATGGTATTTCTGTCCCCTCAGTTCTTTTGCATAGCTCATACATATGTACAGTGCATGAGCCAAGATGAAAAGCTATTTTTTATTGAAATCGTTATCGCTGTCATAATGATGTTTTTTGAATGTAAGAGAAGTCATCTTTGCAGAGCACATACACAAGAAGTATACAAGTAATTTCAGCTGGAATAATTGTAATCTAGAATACGATAATGCTTTATGTGTTTGACAGTGATGAGTTAAATAATGTAACAGCATACATAATGATGAGTTTTTAGGGGACAATAAAAGATCTTTAGGTATTATGAGAGTCTTTTCCCTGGGATTTTCCTAAAGCCTCCATTTTGGCTTCATTTTTTCCAGATTTTCATGCAGTCATGGTCTTTGACACAGTTTTTGAAAATGTCCTATAGACAAGAGCTTAGGTGTTTCTATTCAACTATGCTGAATTTTAAGTTGGTTGGTTTTTTTTTTAAAGTATTGTTTCCAGTTTAGGCTCCTGTTGTGTTTAAAAATAAAGTAGAGAAGATATGCCTCTACTCTCTCATGAATGGAAACTCAGATAACGCCAGGTAGCCCATTTGAAACACAGCAAGCTAACAACAGCCCACGTAAGGGCACAGTCAGGCCTGCTGTACCTATTCAAACCAAAGAATGTAATTTATGTTTAATACAGGTTACTGAAATGAATTTATTGCATCTAAATTTCATTGTTTAGCATAAATTATCTGTACCCTGGCTTAGAAAAACAACATTGTTCTCTTAAGTGCAAAATGTTAAAAGATACTTGTTCATTCATTACATGAGCAGCAGTCTGCATTTCAGATAAGAAACTAAAACAATAAATGTAATCATTATCCAACTGCAATTTAAATTAACGTTATTCATTCTGGCTCCTCTGTATATCCATGACCTTTACAAGCCTTTATTTATCACACGTAACAAAAAACTTACACAGCTAATTTTGCAGGAGTCAACACTGATGTATTACTGATCATTTCCCATTTTAAATGATTGTGCTACCTCAATTAAAAAGAGATCTGAGGTACATGGGAGAGATTTTATTTTTATCATGTAGAATGGTTTCTGATGGTCATTAGAGAACAAATTACATTCTTCCTTCTAAGACTCAATCACATGTAGTTAGCACATCTGTGTTAAGGAGTTAAAAGTTGTTTCATGTGAAAGGATCAGATCAGCAGAACACACTTCAGTGATTCATTGGGAGCTAGATCCTCATTCCACCCTCACGCTACATTTATGAGTAAGGAGATGTTTCTTCTCATGGACAGTCCTATGAATATTTCTGTGATGGGACAAGAACAATATAAAACCTCACTGGATAATGCAGTATACCTGGACACACGGTTCATCGTGCGTAAACCCTGTGCAGTGACTTCATTCATCACCCTGTATGTGTCCCTATGACCCATCTCTATCATCGGTGTTCTGCTGCCATGCAACACCCTCCTCCTTCATCATGAAGGAATTGCTGTAGCCCCCTGTTAGCTTTTCCTATGGCTGAAGCCAAATGTAAGATGATCGTGCTCACCGTGCTGTATATTTGTGGTCCTTCAGCCCCCCAGAGTCAGTTCTGTGGTTTCCAAGAATCAGTAATTAGGCATCTATGCACTTATGTCACTCTGTGACAAGCAGCCTGTGAACCCTTAGCAGCCCTGTATCTTAGCACTATCAGAATTGTGTACAGATTTTTAACAAGCAAACATGCAAGACCTTTTTCTAGTTCCCCATGTGCCAGCCAGTGTAATCCACAAGTCAGTGTCTAGATCTGAGATGGAGACTGCCAGAGGACAGCAGTTCCATTTTGTGTTAAAATCTTCATTTCATTTCCATTAGAATGAAAGCATTTTTTGCATGTTTGCAGAAAGATTTTGTAGAAATAGAGACCAGAAGTTGAGTACACTGAACTAGATTACACTGGATGCAATGGACATGGCCACACTGTGTTGCCCAGTGATACATGATTTGGCCTGAAACAAGCAGCCTCAGTGGGAGTCCTTGGGGAAAACCTACACCACGATAGAGGACCAGCCTCTGAATCACAGGTCTAGCGCTAGTTCCCTTATTCAGCACCTTAATGATTGAACTGAGTCTGAAAAAAATATCATCCCTGCCGCCCAGGTGGCGTGTTACGAGATGGTGGCCTTCCCGTAGCTGTTACCCTCCAGAGCCCTTTTCTGAATGTGGAGCACTGGTCCTTTTCAGAAGGAGAAGCCTGTGCCAGGCAGCCTGCTGGGCTGTTCCAGCCTGCCGCTCGCTGCATGGCATGTGTCCCTGTGGGTAGTCAGGACTCAAATGGATAAACCCATTCCCCTTTCCAGTCTGGAGGTGGAAGTGCCCCAAACGGTTGCTTTCTTGAGTCCCTGCAAGCAGAAGTGCCTACATGCTTTTGCTTTCTTTGGTGAAATTCTCTCCTGTTTTCGTAAAAGCTGTTCTGTGAAGAAATAAGCACTGCTATCTTCTGCTTTTTTACAGTTGCAGCCAAAGTAGAAGACTCTCGCCCAATGCAGAGACCCCCAAGGAGGCCACGGAAGCCCAAGACATTAAATAATCCAGAAGACTCCACCTACTACACTCTAATACATGTGAGTTTAGCAAGCTTTTGTGGGCTAAAACTGCCAGATAATGCCCATCTGAACTTTCTAATTGGCCGATTCCCTATATTCCTTTCTAATGCAGCATAAAAGCGGTGTCCTGCTGAAAGGAGGCAGGCCACAAACTGCACATGTCAAACTAGGCTTGAAGTTCAAAGTTAACCTGATTGGGGGCCTGGGTCAGACTAATTTTTACTTCTGTACCTAAACATGCATACATTCATTTGCACTTTCAATACGCAAAATAAGTGCCCAGTCTCCATAGTTTCTTTGTAAGTCGTGCAAGAGAAACAGGTTCATTCGGAGAGCTATTTTGAGTGTCTAAATTAGCGCTTGATCTTGCAGAGAAAGCAAATACTAAAATAGGCTGTATTAGTATGCACGCTGTGACTTCCTTTACAAATGTGTCAGATTGTGATTATGAAGGAATTGGCAAATACCAACAGCTCAGGAGACTAATGGATTTGAGTGTCTCTATATATAGCCTTTGGTCCAAGTTCAGATACCAAGTGCTGTTTTCCACCCTTGACTTCAGTGCACTTAAATATAGCGAAAAAAAAACACCAGAAAGTAAGCAGAAAGAGAGAAAATGTAAAAGCAGCTCAGAAAGCAGTTCCAACAAAAAAGCAATTAAACTCATTTGCTCGAGGTGCCTGTATCTTAGTGACCTATTTTAACAGCCGGTGAGAGCCCAGCTAATAAACTAACCGTAGCAATTGCTTCTCCTTTCAACAGAAGGTGTCACCAGGGCCTTTAGGGAGAGTTGTGTCTGGCATACCAAAAAAGACAAATACAGCTATGTTTTATGATGGGGGCTTTGAAATAATACAGCTTTGGAACAGTGATATTCTGAAAAAGAAATTATGTTCTTAAAAATAAATTTGTATGTAAGACTAAGATTTGTTTTGTGAAATCAAGATTGGGGAGATAAAGGACTGAAATGAAAGGCATGACACTGAATTCTGTATTAGGAAATTACTGAGGAGAAGGGTAATTCTGAAGTAAATGCATATTCAGAAAGCCAAAACTATACAATCAGGAACACAGTATTTTCTGAAAGTATTTTTCCGTATCAGAAAACAGTCATCACATCAGTGCAAACAAAAACTGCAGTAATGCTGGGGAATTTTTAAACACATTTTTAGCAGCAGTTTTTCAAGGTATTAATCAATATTGCCTTCAATTAGTTGTATTTTTCAAGAAGTTGTGAAAAAGAGAAGCCTGCCTTGCTGACATTAAGTTCACTGGTAAGGTTCAGAAAAAATATCTATACACTGAAGCTTAGAAGGAAGACCTGCTAGTTCTTAAATTCTTAGACCTTGGGTAAGTCCTTGAGCTCTAACTTGAGATACTTGAGGCTAGTCAGCTTTCCCAGCTGTTACGGATTTTCTACCTTATTAAAAATCTCTGTGACCTGCAGGTATTCGCAAATGATTATCAAGCCCAGATCACCTGAAAGTGAAGGCAAACAATATGAGTGCATTTTTTGAAAAATTTTCTCTATCTTCTGCAAAATCAGGTATTTCTCTCGCATCATGTTACAGATATTAATTGGGCACCTTCCATTCTCACTCATCTCTTTGCATATCAAATGAACTGAAGGGGTACACATGTATAAATGAAGCCTGACAATAGCCCATTGTTCATACAAGGCACTTAAAGTTGATTTTGGCGTATATTTCTTTAAATCAGCCTATCATTTTGAAATTATAAGTCTTGTCCATTTGCCTGCATGCTGAAGTCCATCAGGATTTTGGATTCTCAGTGACTTGACAGTCACTAATTCTAGTAAGTTTTCACTCACTTGCCAGACACACAATTAAGACCAAAATTAAGAGCATCTGCACTTAAAAATACTGCTTTTGCAGTGTGATGCATTAGGTGCTGCAACATAGCATTGTTTGGGCTGTAGGGACAGAAATCTATTATAGGTAAGAAATTATTCACATTCCCTGTGAATCTTCTTTCCTCTGCATTTCTAGATGTCTTGTATCCTAAAGGTGCTTTTGCCACCGAGTATACTGCTTTTTAAATGGGGCCTTTGTCCCTTTTATTCTACTAAAACCCGCAACAAGACTGCATGGACTTTAATGAGAACAGGATTATGCCTGCTCCCACTGCGTTGCCTGTATTCATGGCAATTCTCATGGCATCACAGTAAATTTGCCTCAGTGGGATAGTGTTGTTAACGTCATTAAAACAGCTATAGATATTTGAAAGTTTTTTGTTCTGATAGCAATTACTTTAGCTTTTTTTCACAGTATGGCAACTGAAATGTGAGAGTAACAATGCTAATCCCATTCTCAGTCTCAAAGATTCTGAAAAGAGATTTTTCTGGGGCACTTGCTCAGCAAACTAGATTCTCTATGTTTTCTTTTAATGAAAACTGTACAGCACTCTCCTACCTAACATATTGATGAATTGTACCTTTCCATAAGTTTTCCTTTTAGTATTTTTTAATTGCTTTGTGTTTTCTTAGAAATCGATACAAGACGAAAAACGGAAACCAAGAAAAGAAAGGTAATTTTTTTCATTATCTCACTGTTGTTGTTTTAGTACTCTGGAAATAGTTCTTAGCTGTGCTTCAACCAGGAGAACAAAGCAATAAAAAAGGCATGGTAATTTGGTGATTCACAGGAAGGACATCATATGCAAAGTTAAAATATGCAATTTTCAGCAACAAAAATCCATCATAGGATTCAGTCATTCAGTTTTACTACAGCATGGCCCTTTACCATGGCAACACAAGCATAATAATAAGTTAAGATAAGGTCCACATCAAAGATAGTTCTGACACAGAAAATAATTGAAGGTGCTTAAAATTCCAGTCAAAGCAAATGAGCAGCCAGTTCCTTTTTGTTAGCAAAAATACAAAGACTGGTAAAATTCTCTCCTAAACATATACGGCTGTTTGGAAATAGATCATAAAAAATTAAAACAATAATTATTAATAACTGGTAAAGAAGAGTAGCCCTTGAAATTTCAACCAGAAGTCTTTTCTTCACAGTGTAACTAACCTATTTTGATGGATCTCTGCAGAAATAAAGCAAGCAATAGATACATTCGGCCCTTCTGTATCTTAGATCCTTATGTGGGCTATAGACCTGTCACAGCTCCTGACATACATCATAACTTTATTTTATTTGTGTTTCTGTACTTAAACTTTTCTGCTGCTCCCCAGTGACATTGGTATGGTACCATAGCATGAGTGCCAAGGTAGCCTGCTCATAGATGCAAGATGAATGGGCCTTTAGCACTATCCTCGGCTGAGGTTGCAGAATACAAACTCTGTATCTAAAATATGTGTCTTAAAGGAAGTTACATGACATTATATGCACATAATATGTGTTCACAGCATCTAGCTTCATTCACCCACAGTTTAAATTGCACTTGATTATACCACTGCTTAAAGGATTCACTTAATGTCCATGTCCCCCATGTCTGGTCTGTTACAGCTCTTTTTCTGATGTCATTTGGATCCTGAAAAAAATTCCCACCTATTGCCTATTGTTGCCTCCTGTTTAGTAATTAAAAAAAAAAAAAAAAATCTAGCATTTTATTTCATTTGGCCACAGTTAGGTTTCATATATCTTAAATCTAGTTAACCAGTTCCATCTTCTTTCATGTGCTGGCTCAGTATTAGTAGAACATAGCAATTGAAATCAATGAGTTATTTCTGGTTTCTACCAATGGGAGAATTGAATTCCGAACTTTTTTCAGGTTGCTTTTAGGATATTTTTCTCCCCTAGCCATTCTAAACTGGATGTTTGGATTGTTTTTTCCTGTACATATGATAATCTGGATAGCATTCATCTAACAAAATAAGAGACATCTGCATAATTGACACCGATATCCGAACTAGTTGCTTTCGACTCTCTTGTACTCAGAGAAGAAAATCAGACATCTTTAGGAAAATGATTCATCTCTTCTCAAAGAGATATCTAAAATAGGTCAGACAAATAATACTGTAAAAATGCCTCTCCATTGAGTATAATGGCAAACTCAAACAATTTCAGTCATATATGTCTGCTTTATGAACATAGGAAATTATTTAGCCTTTCAAAATTCTCAATATCTACCTTGTACAGCAGTTACATTTCAGAAAATTACTTCTTGTGCTTATATATATATTTCCTTAGATCCTCAACACATAAACACAACTAATATTTGGTTGCCTTATTTTTGAATGTTGAATGTAATATTGTAAAGTTAAGCTGTTAACTTAGTGTACTTCTTTATTGACAGTCTAAGCAAAGTACTAGATTTAGATATCTACTACCAAGAAATTTCATCTACTGGTTCCACCTCAAAGGACAGCAGTTCTACCACAAGAAAGAAGAGATACCCAGCTGAGCGCAGGACTTCAATTTTAAGAGCCACTGAGCGGTAATGCATACAAAATAATAATAGGAAAAAATAAATGTTGCATATCCTTGTTGAGATACTAAAAAAATTCATTAAAAGGCAGATACACTTTCAAATTACATATATATCTATTTTTTTTATTCATGGAATCTTGCCAAATTAACTTGTAAAACATATAGCTGAAAATTTCCCCTTTCTTTATGCAGCAGGGACAAATGCTAGTATGATTGGTGTTCAGCCTACCTACTTTTGGCTTCCCAAGTGCCAGATGAGATGGATAGACATAGACCTCTGATCTAAAATCAAATTAAAGCAGAACCTAAAAATTGTGTTTCTGATCAGTTAGGTTTTAAATAGGGTGGATGTGCCCCAAAACTTTCTGCCTGCTTTCTGCAGGTGAAGACACCAGCTTGACTGCCGCCTCTTCCTGCGGTCCTGTAGGAGCATATGTGTTTATATAGCCTGTGGTGGACCACACCACGGTGGACAGCCAGGAGGAAAACCCTAAAGGGAGGGTTTGCTCCACCTCCTCTCCTCCCACATAGACTTCACAGAGGGTGACCTCTGCTGGGCTGTGGAAATTCATATTCGCACTCTTGCCAATGGACCCGCGCACACACTGCATGTTCAAACACGTATTAATATATCTTGATATATTTGTATCCTCATGTGTCTTCATATATGTGAGAAAAACCTGGAAAATATCCAGGTCAAAGGCTTAAGGGAACCAATAAGCCTGGGATGATCACTGAATTTGAAAATGTTTCCATAGTAATAGAGAAAATGTTTGTAGAACATTTTGTGCCCCTTGTGTATTTTATTTTTGACATTTTTTCAGGTAGGATCTAAATTATTTTTAGGAAGGCGTTGTGAAGGCATGGAATTAGAAATAATCATATCAGGGAATTACCATATAATTTACATCCCTTGGAAGATGTTGCATTTCCAGGGTGGTTAATTACACCAAATCTGTCACCCTGAGGTCTGGGTTTAGGTGAATGAGAATTTTGCCACTGAGCTTACTTAAAAGGAGTGTCTTACCTTTTACTGTGTGCTGCTCTCATTGCATCCTAAGTAGCAACAGTGAAAAAAATATGCGTAACTTTTAGATTTACACTGTTACCTCTGAGGGTAGATGAATGCAATTAATAAACATTTCTGCACTTCAGTATCTCTGGAATGGGGTCACCTGGATCTCAAGACTATACAGTCATTTCAATCTGCAGAAGTGAAGCACAGAGTATTTTTTATTTGGCAGTTTACCTTCACCACTGGTGTAGGACCAGTGGCGGGGTACACCTTTAGTGTAGAACACTACAAATTGTTGTAATTATTTTAGAGTAATATACTTTTGAAATAACTGACTTTTATTTTTTATCTTGCTCCATGGTAACAGCTGGTGCCAGCTCACCATTCCAGCCTGTCAGAGGTGGCTTCCAAAATGCACCTTGCCATCTGAAAAAAAAAAACCCAAAACAACAAAACCAATGAGATGGACACTCCCAGCGAGCTCTGCAGGAGGGTTAAACACAGAGTAAACAAATTTACACCAACTGAAAGTCTGGTTCAATAACCATCAGGCAAACACTACTGCAAAGCACCCCCATGTTCTCAACGTTTTTATTTCCTTTTATTATGTCCCCTTCGTAGAAGAACATGTTGTTCTTCTGTGTTCATCTGCTTTCAGTGTATAATGTGTTTGTTCCGTGGTGCCTGCTTTATGCAGCACAGGAAGAGGCCTAGCAAAGTCAGTTGCTTTTTTTTCTTTCTCCTTTTATTCCCCCCCCCCCGAGGGTGAAGGTTAAGCAGTCGATTAGGAGCGTTTGCCAAGGTAAATGTTTTGACTTTAATTTCTAAAACACCTCTGCGCTTAATCCCTAGGTCGAGGGTTGCAGAAAGCCCCCTGGAAGAGAGTAAAACCGAAGATAATCCCTATGACTACAGACGACTGCTGCGGAAGACCTCACAGCGCCGGCGCCTTATCCAGCAGTTCTAGCTGCTGCTGCTGTTCCAGCTGCCATTTGGCTTTTATTAGCATAATCTTTTTTATCATTTTATACCATGTGCTTCCTTTTTTAAAAAGAAAATCTCCAATGTTTCAAGTTTACAACGTGTGTGTTCATGTGAATGTGAATTATTGTGGTTTACAGCCCAACAATGTTGCAAAGGGACACTGTCAGTCTATTATATCATATACTTTAAAAAAACCTAATACGGAAATCAGCTTTCTTTCGGATACCACTCCTACATCATAAAATTATTAGACATTAAGCAGCTTAAATTTAGTTTACTTTCCTCTGCATGTCTTTCTTTTTTGCATTTTATCAGTCTCATCCAATTAAAATAGATCATTTAGTTTATAGTTCCCTAGTTAAGCTTTCAAATTCCCATATGCACCTTCAGAAAACCTTAGTTATTGTTTCTAATAAATTGTTTTACAGGAAAAAAAATCACAAGAACACCATAGGGGAATTTCTGCTCATTTTAGGTTTACAATGCCTAAATTTTGGGATGAACTGTTTGTGGCAAGTGTCCCTCTAAGGAAAGCAAACATAAATGATTAATTGGCTAGTATACTGTGGCAGTTTATTTCATTATTGACTTTACTGTAAAGCTAGTAGCCAGTTTTAAAGGTCAACATTGTGTGTATAATCTTTATTTTGGAGATGTCCATTTATGGGAAGTATATCCAGCCCTCTCCTCTGCCTCTGAGGTTTGTGACTAAGTGATGAACTTCTGAATCGTGTTTGCTTTGTTCTCCTTTGCATTAGATTTTTAGGAATCTTAATCTCTGGGGTGCCAAGAAAGGAATAGAAATACGCTCTCTGGTTGATTGCTGCCTAAATGTAATGATCATTCTTAATCAGTTCCACTAGAAATTAAGTGGAAATACAAGCAATATCCATCGTGTTCAAATTCCTCCCCTCCCCCCCC
>JAVJGI010000050.1:68617409-68638258 GCA_035590275.1 Ibycter americanus | reverse complement strand
CGCAGTAAACATCCTGTAAATGGGAGCTCTCAGCGGCCATTTGCCGTGTCTCTCCCCTTACCTGCAGGACGTAAAAATACTAGATTTTGGCAGAACTGTGCACTGGAGTCTTGAGGGGGTTTTTTCGGCTTTAGGCTCAAGCCATGAAAACAAGCCCCGAATTGTTTTAGCAGCCTTTTGTTGTTGTTTTCCAGTGGGGAGGGCAGGGATGGGTTCCCTCCTGCCTGCCTGGGACCACCGTTAGCCCTGCCCCTGCCCGAGCTGCCTGGCGTGGGGCTCGGCCAGGCGTGGGGCTCGGCCAGGCGTGGGGCACCCGCGGCTCCGCACCCGGGGCCGCCTTCGGTAAACTGCGGCGGAGCGGGCAAAACCCGTAGTAGCTACAATTACGGCTTTGAGGAATAACGTGAAGTGCGGGGAGCTCTTGGTGGGAATTTGAGTTACCGAGAAATTGCTTAAAAATGAATGTGTAGCAATTACTGAAGCAGACAAAAGGGTGATTCGTCAATAGAGGCTGAGGGGAAAACAAAAACCAGGTTTTGTCACCTTTGGGAAACAGAACAAACTGATCCCGGTAAAGATTGTGGGGGTTCTGTGTAATCGTCCTCGTTTAGAGATGGAAATGTCCAGCTGAATGTTTTTAATGCATGAGTCGGGTACTGTCAAAACGTCTGAAAAATACGGGAATAAATAGATAAATGATGTCCACGGGAACAAAGTCGATCAGTCCAGTGATCCATATGATGCGTCTGGGTAGGGCATAGGAAACGTATTTGCGCAGAATGCTGTGACACACAGGATCTGTGAATTTGGGAAATCAAAGAATAGCGTTTCTTAAGCGATTTTCGTTAATCTTTTTTTGTTACAGCCGTTTTCACATAATGGACCTGTTCCATTTTGTGCATCAAAAAAAGACCTTTTAAAACAATGTTTCCATTTCTCTTCCTCCCTGTAAATATGTGAGGCTTTCCCTCCTTTGCATTTTTTAATTTGCTTTAATGAAAATAATGTTTTCAAGGTCCAAGGACTGGTGCTGGGGGGGTTGTGTGAGATGCGGTGGTGTGGCAGGGTTTGGCCAGGGAGTGCAGAGCCATCTCCCTTGGCTGCCGCCGCTCCTCAGCGTCCTGGGGCGGCTGCCCCAGCCTGGGGGGGCTTACACAATGTGCGGGACTTACACCCGGAGCCCTTCGGCATGTGCTTCGGAGTAAAACACTTGAATTACCCTCAGAGGAAGGACAATGGGGTGAGGTTTCTGGCGGCGGGGGTCTGCCTCTGCTCCCACGGCAGGAGCCCTTCGGACCGGCCCCTCCTGGGCTGCGTTTGGCTGCAGGGGCCAGGAAGGCCGATTGGAAAATAAATTGTATTGCTTAGATTAGCCTCATAGCTGGATCCCCGAGTCCCAGCAGTGATCCCGTGTTGGGATTCAAGGAGGCAGATGGCTGATTTTTCCACCAAGGGGTGGGTGTGGGATGCCTCCCAGGTGTGGCCTGTGTGCCCTGGCACGCTGGGATGCCCAGGGGAGCCACGTGTGGCTTTCTGCCCCCTCACCAGCTACCAGCATCCACCCCCAGCAGCAGTTTTGTCTGAGAGACTACAAAAGGCAGCATCTCTAAATGCAGAGAAAGATGGATGTGAAATTCGGTTCCTGTGCAGTGCTTGCCAGGGGGATTGAAGTGCAAGCATTCCGAAATGGCTTGGGAACCCCAGGAAGGGCGCGAGGAGCTGGCGCTGGTCCAGCCTTGCCCCCTGGCAGGCCCTGGTGCCGGTAGCGGGCCATGCGCGTGGTGGGGCCATGAGCAAGGCTGAACCCGGAGCCGCCGGCCGTGCCTTTATCCGTGCTGCCTGGCTTTGCCCGGCCCTTCTCGTCACATCCCTGTCGAGGCTGTGGAGGCTGCATGTTCGTGCTAGGGGATGGTTGTGCCGAAAGCCAAGTGCAGGCGGGAGCACGTTTGAGAGGAGGGTGCATGGGGCAAAGGGATGTCCTTGGCAGGGAGAGCCCGGCCCTGGCTGTCCCAGTGCCTCAGCCCCAGTTCTTGCCCATCATCTCCCAGTTTACTCTTGGATTTCTGTAAATCCATTGTGTATTGCCAAACCAACCAGTAAGTAGTAATCTCCTATTTTCACATCTCTCCCCCTCCCTGCACGCTGTCGCTCTCTTTTCCAGTCACCTCTTTGTTCGGTGACAACCACCACAAAGGATGTGCGTTTCAGGCAGGTGGCACTCGGGCGGTGATTTTTGAGTCTCTCTCACAAACTCTTCTTACCTGGCCGGTGGAGTCTATATTCTAAGCAAAGCCACAAATTCCTGGGGCCATCTAGCTGAGGGAAGAGAGCTCGCTCATGTATTGGGGTGTCACATGGACGGACAAACCCTTGCAGCTGAGGCTGGGGTCAGACTGGGGCACTACGTGCTCTGCTGGTGTGTGTGAAAGCCGTGCCGCGGAAGGGAAGGGCGCTGCGCGGAGGGGGCCGTGTTACAGGTGTAGGTGCTGAGGGCTCTTCCATCACCCACGCCAGCAGCAGCAGCTCGTGCTCTCCCTGTGCTGAGGCCTCTGCAGGAGCACAGCACCGCTCCCCCCGCGCTCGCTCCAGGGTATGGCTGCCCCCACGCCGGCGTGCAGCCGCCCTGTCCCCGCGCCGGTTCGGAAGCGGGAGATGTGCCCAGAGGTCTCCTTGAAGAAACAAGCAGTGACAACAGGGCTGTCGCCTGGGGCTGGGTACGGGGCTGATGGAGAGCCACCGAGACACTGCAGCTGCAAATATGAATTCTGCTATTCCCCAGCTTTTCAGTGTGGATTTATTTCCAAAGCAGGAGTTTTTCTGGCCTCTTCGAGCCTTCATGTGCCTAGATTCACCAAAGGCTTTCAGCTCCTAATTTTCTGTTTCTTTTTGGTGGTATTTGGGAACCCACGTGGAACCTGGCTGTGAGATTGAACCCAAGCTGTAAATACCGAAATCTCTCTCCACATCCCATCAGCAAGGGAGGTGCAGTCCTCTGCAGGCAGAGCGCGGGGGGCGGGATCGCCGTGGCTTTGGCAGCAGTGGTGGGGTGCACGTGTGCCCCAGGACCACCTAACACCTCGCTCCGGAGCATGCAGGACAGGGAATGGATCCTGTTCATCCTGGTGGATCTCGGCAGCGTCCCTCGGTGCCTGATGGGCTTTGGCCATCTGTCCTGGGCAGCGTGGACCAGGGGAAGGTGACAGTCCCTGTCTCCGGTGGAGAGGGCTCAGTGCAAAATGCAGTTAGGCTGGATGGCAGCAGCGTGGGGCTTGTCTCAGGTTAAGGGCTCAGGGAGCTGGATTTTGCGTGTGTGCCCCCCACCCCCCCGGCCCTTATGCCCTGCTCTGGTCTCCCTGCACAGCCCGATATCTGCCTTTGTGTGCTGCAAGGTGGGAGCTGGGGAGCAATTCCCCATGCTCTTCTGCTAGCCATGTGTCCGTGCCTGATAAGAGACCACCAGAGACCGAAGATAAGTTTTCTCTTGTTGCTGTGTCTGCATTTCCTCAAGCATCTTGCTCTCTCTTTTGTTTTCCGTGATGGCAATAACAGTATGTTGTCTGTAGGTCAGGACAGGTGTTTTCCAAGCAGAGGCTGCCTTCCTTTGAGTCAGACAGCATTTTAAGTAATTGTGAAGCATCCATAATTTGTCCCGGTAATTATGCCCCTTAACAGGGGCTTGCAGGGAACAACTAGTAAAAATGGAGTTTTAATGGTTCCTGGGTTTAATGGCTCTGGGAAGTTTTTAAGAAAAATCTCTAGCAGGATTTTAGAAAAAAATCAGGAGCCAATTAGATTAACCAGGTGAATGGACTATCAGCTCTTTGAGTATATTCTTGTGCATCATTCTGCTGGGGCAGCAGTGCTGGTTTTCATGAGGTTTCTTTAAAATCATAATTGCGAACAGCCAGGCCGTTTGTAATTGCACTCTGACAGGGAAGAAACGACAAGGACCGCCACCTTGCCTGCCATCTTCATACAATCATCAGCCATTGAGTTATGTGCAAAGCAGTCGCCAAAATGTTCCATTTTCTCATTTCGCCCTGTCTATTATAATCATTAGCCATTCATCACTGATGTTATATGTACTGGCAAGCTCTTCAGATGGTGTCTCGTGCGTGGCTTTCAAACCTAGCCAGGCAAAACCACATCCAGTGACAACATGTGACACACTAACGGGAGCAAACAGCTATTTTTGTGAGGCAGCGATGTGCAAATTTTCAAGGCATATTGAGAGGATAATAGGGAATGTTGGAATTCATTATTCTGCGTTCAGTGTCTAATTACTCTGATTTTACTGAGTTTGGAATGAGAAAGGAAAGAAATCCTGCCTTTTCCAGGAAGTGTATTTATTGCTGTTTGCTTTATTTCGTACCTTGAAAGCACTTCCTTCTCTATAGAAATCCAGAGGTAAATATACTGTTCAGCACTGAATAGTTTCATTCAGAGTCATCAGCCTTTTGGTAACGTTTTCCATTTTATGCAGGGCACCCTAGATATTTTAATCAACTTTCAACTGGATTGGACATGGTTGGATTGGCAGCAGACTGGCTGACATCAGCAGCAAATACTAATATGTAAGTAGCAGATTTTTTTCCATAATAATATTTAATCTAATTTTACAGTTATACTCTAAAATATTAGCTGCTGTAGCTGAATGAAAGAAAGAATACTTCTAATGTTAAGGTTGTTGGAAAAAAATTATCTGCTTTTTAAATGGTTGCTGCAGCTATTTACATAAAGACTTTCAACATTGCCCTGTAGGCTGTCTTCTATAAAATTTCATCATACTAATACGATACCGGTTTTGCTACCCCGCCAAAAAATATACAGAAAAAAAATATTTCAGCATTTTACATGCATAAATATGTAAAATTAAAGGTGTGCTAAGTGAACAGTTGCATTCATGTAGAGGGGTTTTGTACTTCCCATACTCAGAGCAGTTAGAGCCATCGCTTTCTGTAAGAAGGAGATGCAGAATTTAAAGTGTGGGGTTTTTTTCACTTTGGGACTAGGAAGCATTTTGTGCACTTCCTTAGCTTCATGCACTGTCTTGTCATCATGAACAGGACTTCTGGCATGTATGTTTCTATAGACATGCACACAGGTTTTTGCAAGATGAAGGTCAAGCTCTGCCCAGCAGCTCTTGATTATAGGGCAAAGCCTTGAGCCTGGAAGAGGTGGGCAAGATTTGTTTCACTGAAATGGGTGGGAATGGAGTCTCAAGCACTCCCAGTATTTCTCCTTCTGGACATTTGACGTCAGGTCAGAAGGAGGATTATCCAAGTATTGTAAAACAGAACTCTTCCCAGTGCAAGTTAGAGTATATTGTGGCTATAATGTAATGTAATATTGGAAAAAGATGTTAGTGTTGTAGATGAAAGCATTAAATATGGACATTACTACGTTTCAGGTTCACCTATGAAATTGCTCCAGTGTTTGTACTTTTGGAATATGTCACACTAAGGAAAATGAGAGAGATGGTTGGCTGGCCAGGGGGCTGTGGCGATGGGATATTTTCACCTGGTACATGACATTTCAAGCTTTCTTTATTTTTCAGACTATGCTATATGACATCCCCTGTAGTTAAAGAGTAAACATAATTAAATATGCATGTTCTAGAGGACACTTGCTAATAACCACCAGTGGCCTCTTTGAGATGAAGTATTGCATGTTCATGAATTTCAGGGATGTGATTATGAGGGTCTGTTTGAGCAAATTGCACTGCATTATGAGCAGCTGTAATGGCACATGGGAAACATAATCAGAAGAGACAGTTGCCTCGCAGTTTTCCTTTGCCCCCACTTTTTATGGATTACATGAAATAGAAAGACTGTTGTATTAATAAAGGAGGGAAGACACACAACAATGCACTGCAGGGGAAATTGGAGCAAAGAGGGAAAGACATAGCATCCCTTTAAGTAATTTTAGTGGAGTCAGTAAGATCCTGCCAACATTACAGTGTGTGGTTAGCTTTCCATGTGTGAGCTGGCCTGTTGGGCTCAGTGGGGGTGCTTGGGTGGCTAGTTAATCTGAGTGCCTAAAGGCTCAGAAACCTGGTTCCTTCCGGGCAAGTCAATAAGGCAAAAAATGAGTGTGATTAACTATGGAGAAGTCATTGACTCTGACAAACACTACGTTGTTAAGACTTTTTTTTTTTTTTTAATCATTCCACTTAGTCTTTTGATTTATACTCTTTGTCACCTCTTGTCTTCCTCTGGAATTTCATTGCTAAAAATTTTGGCCTATCTATCTCACCAAATTGCAAAAAAAATGGATTGACATTGGGCATAGCATCTTGGCTTGTCAAAAGAGAACAGACTGATAGCTGGTGGGGAAGGAGCCCTTCTGGGAAGAAAGTTCATTGAGCTGATGGAGAAGAGTGTTTGAACTCTTGAGCAAAAGAAAGACCTCACTGATACAGCCTAGGATGTTCAGCTCTCCGAGGGCACAAAGGGTAAAGTTCATGCCGTGCAGAAGATCAGCCAAGGTTCATCTTCAGCTTCTTGCATCTGAATGCACACGTGGGAAGTAGTACAGGAGTTTTATCCTGGGCCTTTCCACAAAGGTGGAGAAAAAGATGAGAATTGAGTCCTTATTTAAAAAGCACTGAGAGCAAAAGCTCTGACAGCTTTACTGTAGTACTTACAGGTCCTGATGAAAACCATGCCTTCCAGCTCAGAGGGCAGCATCTAAACATGTATCAAAAGCCCAGGACCTAAGCCAAAGTTTTTGGAAACTGGACAGTGGTTGGTGACTGTTCAGTCCGTCGCCTGAGTCGGTACAGCTGGTCTTCAGTTCCTCACCTTGCAGGCTTGAGCTGCAGTAGCCGCACCAGGCTGGTCAGAGACCTAACTGGGGAGAGGAGAGCAATAGCAGTGCTGCTCAGCCAGACCTGGTGGGCAGGGGCTGGGCACGGGCAGCAGGCAGGGGTGAAAGGCTCAGTGCATGTGCCACATCTGCCCAGGTCCGGCAAACTGCTTGAGATAGTGTGAGTCAGGAAAGATGTGTGCTTCGGGAGGGGCTGCTGTCCCTCCCAGGTCTGTGAGAGGTCCCTGCCTGACCTGGCGGGCCAGGGTGTTGCTAGTGTGTCAGATGCGGGAGCTCACTTCATCTAGCTGAAACCTGCGTGAGGTGGGCTTCCTGACAGGCGTGTACCTGTGCTGGCCGTTTGCGTTGCTGCCCCATCTTACCCTTTCTTTCTCCGCAATTTCTGGTTTGTGCAAAGTGCATCTTTCTCGTTCATTCTCTTAAGGCAGCAAAACCCGGTGTACAGGTTCTGTTTTTTTAGGCAATACTCAAGATCATCTTTATGCTGTCTTCATGTTGTCATGTCTTCAACTGTCAAAAAGGCTTCAGTTGAAGACCTTATGGTTGCAAAGAAAAGATTCTAGCTACTGCATTCTCTGGAATGAAACAGACAGTATCAGTACGTGCAAAGTATAAAGGCCTGATTAGGTTCTCCAAATTCTGTAGGTGTGTTTTGTTGCCTGCCTGCAGTTAACTGTGGGTGTAAACACAGCTGCAAAGTTAAAGGCAGTATGCGGGCTTATTAATAAGCTTAAAGTTAAATGGCTAGGTAATAAATACTAATAGGAAAGCCTGGTATTGAAGAAGCTTCATGTTTCAGTCTTGATTCTTTTGATACTGAGCCAATGACTTTGGACAAGATAGGCCAAATTTCTTCAACTTGGTCGCCTTAGTTCAGTCACCTAAATCATCAACAGCAGCCGTTACATGACATCTGCATTTCTTTAGGGACAGGTACCCCCCAGGATTTTCTCTTAATCTTTCCATTTCTTGTTTTGTTGTTTGTGAAAAGAGGTGTAGAAATATGTTCATACCTCTCAAGATAGCTGAAAGGGGAAGAAAAAGCCCAGTCTGTACTGACCCCCATGCTAGCATTGCCATCCCTCTGTGGCATTTTCCCTTGGATTTACAGGAGAGCCAGTGACAACAGGGAAAGCCCAGAGCAGAGGCAGCCTCACAGCAAGAGCAGAGCTAGGACACTGATTAGAAATGAAGGGCACAGTTTCTGTGGGCTGTGGAACAGTATATATATCTCCAGTTGGATAAATACAAATCTTACAAAAGTCAAAACGATGTTAAATGTGCCAGCACGTATACCCTGCTGATGTAACATGGTATAACATCACTGCTTTCAGCAGAGGTACGTTGATTTGCTTAAAGGGTGGATTTTATATCATCTGGCTTTGGGTGTCTACCCTGGGCTAGTTACAGCAGCTCCCATGTATTCAAGGGAGAAGGGTGGATGTGTCTGCAGGGCCAGTCATTCCACCTACTGCAAGCAGGTACCTTAGGATGAGCTGAAACATCTTCTGGAAGTTCATGTCTTGGGCTCTTCACTCCATTTTTAGATGGGTGAAAGTTGGGTTAGCTGAACTCTACCTCAGCTGCACTCTGACCTATGCATCTAGAAGCCTAAACACATGATCAATATACACCTTTGCTTTACATAAATATATGTGCATAAACATCAATATATAATTAAACCGTGTATATATATATATAGTATATATACAGGATAAAACTGATGGATTTTATGTATATGTCTGTGTGCACGTGTGTCTTTGTGTGCATACATATGTAAAAGTACGCAGACTCTGCCTCAGGTTCTGCATTATATTCCCATAGTGCTCATGCAGCATTCATGTATAACCCACATGGTTCCACTGTGAGCACAGAGGCTCCGTTTGTAAAAATCTCAAAAAGGAGAAACAAAGTGCTCATTTTTGATATATGCATTGAAAATTGGAATATGGGAACAGAACACTGCAGAGCTGTCATCTGATACCCAGCTTGAAGTGGGTAAAATACCCATCTGGAAATGGGTATTTTAAGTCAATGTATGCCAGTGATGTTAAGGCTAGTGTTAGGGACAAGTAACCTTTTCTGCTTGGTCCCATCAGAGGATGAATAAAAATATTTGTTAGAATGACCTTTTTTCCTTTCTCTTCCCTCTCCACACTCCAGTTATCCAGATGATAGTGTCTCTTGGGACTCACTGTGTGGGTTTCCTCAGAGCTGGGGCATGAAATGCCCCCCTGATTGGGGAGGGGAGAGCCCAGGTCAGGTTGCACTTGGAAGCCCCTTAGGAAGTTGCCTTGTGGTGGCATCTGCTTGGGAGGTGGAACACAGTGGGAATTATGCGTTGATGGCATATGGAAAGATAAGATTGGGGACTAAAGGAAAAATGGTAGCAAAAAGGGGGATGAAAGGAAGCCTCAGTAATTTTTTGCAGTAGTACTTTTTGCATAAATTGTTATTTGGGTGTCGTAGATCCTGTTATTACACAACCCGGCTGTAAGGGGCATCAGGAAAAGAATCCATTAGATTAGATTAGAGTTAAGAAAAACTGTAGCAACACTTGTCGTTTGTTCTGCAATGATATTACAATGCATAGAAAAAGTAACAGTATATTACTGTGGACTCCAGGTGGTGCCATATCTAACATGTATGCTATGTTGATTGCACGTTTCAAGATGTTCCCAGAAGTTAAGGAAAAAGGAATGGCAGCTATTCCCAGACTGGTTGCCTTCACATCAGAACATGTATGTGTTTCTGTTTTTTCCTACCTGTTACATCTGCTTGTATGAATTTATGATGAAGAAAATAGCTGAATGGGAATTTGTAGCCAACTGTCTTCATTTCTGTTATTCCTTCACTGGGAATAAAAAAATGGGAAAGGACTGGCTTTTTGACATAGAGAAGGATGAGCTGTGCGGTTATCTGTGGCTGAAACCCAGGGAGAGCAGGCTCTGCAAACCACTGCCATTTTTTTGCTCTCACTTGTGTCTGCATAGCTGTTGATGTGAATGGTAAGGACCACATCAAATGATGAGAGTTCATCATTGGGCTTCAGCACTTTCTGCCAGGAATGTCTTTTGTTCGGGTCACTCTGGGGAACTGAAGATCACTTTCGAGTCACAATGTTTCTAGCTGAAACCACTCCTGCTGTTACTTAATGAGAGGGAGATAACATACATGAAGACAGTAGTATGGAAATATGTGTGTGTACAGCAGAGTGGCTGCAGTGTGTGGTGGGAACTGGGCTTTGCTGTGGGTTTCTGCCTGTGAGCAAAAGCTTCAGCACATGGGGGGTTGTCACAGGCACCAGCAGGATGTGGCAGTGCAAGAGGTATGGGGAGGTGGGCACAGGAGAAATCAGAGCAGTCCTCGGGAGAAATGCAGAATTTTTTGCTCTTTGAACAACCTTACAGAAGTAATATTTCTGTCTGTACTGGGGGTGTGTGGGCATTTTGGCTTCATGGCCATCTAAAACTCTTTGCAGCTTGTAGTGGAGAATGTGTGTGCAGGAGGAAGGGACAGAGGAATGGTTATACCCAGGAGGGGCTGTGAGCTCTCCTCAGGCTTCATGGTCGCCTTCTAAATGTCTCTCCAGCTGTGTGGGCTCAGCCAGAAAGGACTCTTTCATGGCCGAGGCTCAGCAAGGTGATGTCCCTGTTAGGTCAGATGGTCTTCCTGACTGCCTTTTTTGATCCATCAGAGAACGTGTTTCCATTCTGTGCAAGTGCAAAGAGCAAAGTGTCCTAAAAAGCAGTCAGAAATGTCTAGGAGGAAGTCCCTCTGAGGATGCCTTTCATGGCAGCAGGGTGAGATGCAATACAAAACTGTGGGCTCAACATTGCTGAATAATTGTCCCCAGAGAAGGGTATTCTACAAATGAGCACCAACTCTCCAAAGTTGGCTGTGCAGCTACAGATGCATTATTCATATGGAAGTTACAGACCTAATAAGTCTTGCAAATAAGGTTCAGTGTGATTATTTAAAATAACAAATCCTATTAATCATCAGAGAATTTCAGTGTATTCATAGCGATGGAATGTTGAACAATGAACCAAATTGTGCTATCAGGCTCAAAATAATGAAATGAACTTTAATAATTGTGTTTTCATGCCAGGGAAGAAGCAGTTCCCTTAGCAAATTAAGCATTCCAAAATCAAATATAGTATAGAACCCATAGAACAGCATCTGAAATCTGTTACAGTTTAAAAGTATCTTAAAATTGCCGTTTTGTTCCTTCCTCAATCAAGTTTTTTGTAAAGTATGCATTCGCACATCTTCTAGGGAAGTTAAGAAACCACGCTAGGTGAAGACAGGAACCTGTAACCCATAATCACTTAAAGGATGTGGGATCGGGATTTAACCCTCAAAATAGCAGAGGCTATGCCAGGAATTGCAGAGGCCTAGATGCACAAGCCCTTTTTAGATAGGAAATGTCATGCAGAACCTAAATAGACACTAAGATATGAGAATGTAGTTTGTCTCATTTATCACATCATACTGATCTTCTAGTTACTTTTGGGCTCCCCAGCCTGGTTCTGGTTTCTCTCTGCAACAGTTGGATGCTCTGGTAAGATGATGGCCATGGAACAAGCAGACTGTAAGTGGGATACTATAATTTCCCTATGCTCTGCATGTGTGGCATGATAGTAAACAAAGCTAGAAGTTATTGTATGATGTTTAGAAACTTGGGAGATTTTTGTCTCAAAATTTTCAGTCAGAAGAAAAAATTCCGATAATGGCAATTCTCAGACAAGAATTTCAGCATCACAGATCAGACTCTATTTTAATTTCTACCAGTCTAGAGCTTCCATTACTATACATGAATGAAGTTATGCTGCAATTGCTGCCAGTATTACTGCAATCAGAATTTGGCCTCAGTTTGATGCCATGATGATAGGTTCAGCTGCCAGTGCGGGAGGAGGGAAAGGAGGAGTAACTCATAGCTCCTAAGTGATTCCTTTCCTAATTTAGGAGTGCATCGTGTTCCTAAATTAGGAGCCTCGCTCTCTGCACAACCAGTGAAGAGAGGCACCTCTGGAGAGAAACTTGAAGCATCCAAATTAGGAACCTAAATATTCCTTAATTTAGGTGTTCTAAATCAGCTTCAGGAGGGGTTTACCTACTTCTGTGCTTTGACCATACAGAGAGATCAGCCTCCTGACATACGCAACCTACATTAGGTGCCTGACGTAGGTTATGTGACTATTCCAACCATGCATCCCAGTAAACAGATCTTCCCTAAGCTGTTCAGTGGGACCGTGACGCATCTCGCACTCTGCTTCTGTTTGTTTATGTTTCACCAGTGACAGTGAAGTACACTACAACTGCTTGGGTCGGTCTTGTCCCAGGTAGGATTTCAGGCGCATTGGTGCTCAGGACTTAATTCAATTCTCTGTATTCACCAGCATCATCAGCGGTTCTTTCATCTGCACTGGTGCAGGAGCAGAGTGATGTCCTTCAGGGCAGCTGCTCTGGACTGCACATGATGCTAGAGACCTTGACTGAGGGGTGTAAAAGTGATGGATGCCAGCTGTAAAAACCTATTTTATTCCATAGTTTCAAACACAATGAAAAATCTAAGGTGAAGGCCTCCTCCTGTGTCCCAGCACATCAGCTGTAGGCTGCTGTGAGTGTTCAGCTGAGCACAGCCCTTTTTCAGGGTGAAGAAAGCGCATGAAAGGGAGTGCTGCCTTCTCAGAATATTTCAGTTGGTCCATTTGTCTATAAGGCAAGTCCTGTTGAATTTTAACCTGTTCCCTGTTGTGGTTTTGACCTGGCCAGCAAGCACTGTCTTACAAACAGCATCCAACAGTAGCTGGGAATAGTATGGAGCAGGGATCACCCCTAGCAGACAAAAGACAAAGTCATCTTACCCTGAGGAGGAAAGGGGTGCAGAGGGGGGAAAAGTTTAGCTGCAGAGGACTAGTTGGGTTCTGGTTACAGAACAGCCTTTGGCCTTTTTATTGGTAGGACAAAAGTAGCTTAAGAGACTTTCCCCTTTTCCATGGAGTTGATGTTTAATTTGGGGCTGTACAGACTCAATCCACAGTTCAGAGAATGCAAAAAAGCTGGGCATAACTGGAAACACATAGAAATTTTTTTCACCTCCTCTCTTCTCCAACCCAGCAAGACTGTGCTCATGCAGCCCACATCAGCTTTCCTCGTCTCCCACCCCTCTAGCAGCCCCCTGACATGATGACAAGGAATGCCTTGTCAGGTGCTCAGAAAGGAAATAGCAATTCGGCTGCATTCCTAGTTTTGGAAAAGAAAATGCAGAGGAAGAACTGACAGGTGACTGGGTCTGAGCTGACAATAAGGGACCTTTTCACCCCGTTAAAGACCCACGGGAACACAGAGGCGCTCTCTGCCTCTGGCATCCTCCTGTCTGCACTGCTGTTGGGGTGAGCTAGCTCCTGCCCAAGGCTTCGCTGGGAGCGCAGCTCTGGCATCCACTGGCTGTGAAGGGAGGGTCTGTTGGCTGCTCAGGTGCAAGGTGTCAGCACGGCAGACAGCCGCACGTTCTCGGAGGGACCTCATCCTCTGGGGGAGCCCTAGGAGCACCTCTGAGAGGTGGCTTGTCTGTGGTTGTAGGGGAGCACCCTCACAGCAATGACACGCACAGCATCCACATGGCAACTAGATCAGAGGAGGTAATTAGCAATAAATCACCGCTTCAGCTTCTTGCATGCTGATTTCCCCTTGTGGACAAGCCCAATTACTTGCAGGGAATACAGCAGACTACACGGATAGCTGTGGGAGAAGAGTGGCTTTGGCAAAGTTTTTGTCTGAACAGTTACTGAAACCTAATATGGAGGTTCTTGGTGCTGAGGCAGAATGAAATTAAAAAGTGACTTCTGTCCCAAAGCAGACAGCTCGATAGACCACCGTTTCACATAGCCTGCGGGAGATTTGGGTTTGGTTTCTGTGTAGAATGAAAAGCTGATCTCTAGTCCCACCACTTCCACGGCATGTAGCGTTGCCTTCTGGCCAGGCAACTTAGGAGACAGTTTGCAGCACTTCCACCTGCAAGGAGCAGTCCAAGGGGTGACCTGTGTGGTGGGACTTCCAGGAAAAGATGTGAGGAGCCTGGAAATCACATCTTTTGTTTGGTAGCGTAAATTACAAACCCATAAGTTAATACTTCTGAGCATACAGAGTAAGTAGGGAGTAGTTTTGTTTCCACCTAAGGAAACTAAAAATCAAACTTGTGGCTTCATGCATTCTTTCTTTGCATTTCTTCATACATAATAACTAGAAAAGTGTATTTTGGTGGTATTTGAAGCCAGGGGGAAACAGTGACAATTTGGTCGTATTTGAGGAGTAACTTAATTCAAGTAACACCATTCAAATCAAAGTAAAACCATTTTCCAGAAAAATAGTCCTCTAGCCTGAAGGAGACATTTGTCATTTGGCTCTAATCCTTCATCTGATCAGTATCTCGTGGCTTTTACACTGCCACAGGATCCTCCTGAACTCAGTGCAACATTTCTTATCCACAGATAATGCTGTAAAACTATCCGCACTGGAGAAGAACAAGTGAGTCTTCCTGGATTAGAAGAGCAGTGTGAAGTTACATGTTTCAAAAATGCCAAAGATGGAAATATTAGTGTGTTGTGCAGAAACACACTAACAGCTTTAAAAACTAAATAGCGGCAGCTAAAGGAAACAATAGCAAACATATACATCATTACACTGTGTTTAAAAATGTGATGGGACACGGTATACTCTTTATGTAGCTAATTGAAGGAAAAGCTATAGTTTAAAATTAGATGTTAAAGATAGGATTCATGTCACTTAACTTTAATCACCTAAAATGTAAACGTTTCATCTGAGTTAGTCTATACACTTCTTATAGCCATTAAAAAAGAGAGCAACTTCTGCAGCAGCCAACTGATCCTAGTCTAAAATGGATGCCAAAGCCTTGGGGATGAGGGGCCTTGTAGAAGTACCTTTTCTTCCCCGCTACCGAGGGAGACCAAACAGCCAGCCTAGACCAGCCATACATTTTTAGGTTATTAAATTTTAAGAGAAGAGTAGCCCAGCCTACTCATCCAGGGATCTCACATTGTTTAAAGCCCAGGAGAGGTGGAGAGGAGTGCGTGTTCACCTCCTTTCCTGGCATGTGGCTGATGGAGTGAGGCTGGGGGTCCAGGTCTGCTGGGTACCAGGCTGCCAGCGACCAAACCTCAGAGAGGATTCAGCTGCTGCATGGCTCGGCTTGCACAGCTTTGGGCACTCACTTCTGATGAGCTCCCTCTACAAAGCTTGTGCCACTCTGGATTTATATGAGCAAGGAGAAACTGCAATCTGAAAATTCAGCCATGGCCTTTGGGGCTCATGGCATTAAGGTGGTTCTTCCTGACAGCTTCAACCATGCCAGATTATAAGCAAGTAATTTAGCAAGCTCTAAAAATAGAAGCATCTGTATATATGGAAGCACTGTTCTTTTAAGATAAGAGTGTCATACTTTTCAGCATCATAACATTTTTAATGATTCTAATTATTTCTTTTTCCAAAAAGCCTATTCATTATTACACCTGTAACAAATTTACACTGTGTTTTTACTTTACAAAGCTAACTATGAAAAAATGGCAATCAAGCAAACAAACCTATGCCTAACAGCATTTGAAATTTTGGACAAGGAAAATTCCCCTGGCTCAAAATCATCAATTTTTTTTCTGACCGATAATATGCTTTTATCACTAATATTGGCTAATACTCTATACCTTCTCCTTCACCACTCAGTTTTAACCACATTTCTTTTTGGAGAGGAATTGAGGTTCCTCTATATTGGAGGTGTATTTGTAGTCTTCCATGCACTCTTTTGCAGTGCATGAAGGGAGGGAGAGAGAAAGCCTCAGTGACAGCCTGCTCCCACTTGGGTGTCCTCCTGTCTCTGGCAAGCACAGGACACTGGTGAGACTCTGAACCTGACAGCTTCTCCTGGCCTGGTTTTTCCTTCAGGGCTGGCATCAGGCAGTCTGCCCCTGTCCTCCCTTTTTGACCCTGGTTCTCCCACCATAAGACTTCAGATCTGTGTAATTCCTCCATCGCTCTGTCGTGAAAGATGGTGTTCAATCTCACTTCCTTGCATGGCTGAACAGTCTGTAGCCCCTGTGTTCCCAAAGAGGTCACAATTAATGTCCTTCTTTCCCATTAGCCCAGCTAAGGTCAGTGTCAGTAGTTCTCTCTAACCAGGCTTATTTCTGCAAACCTTTCCTTCTCTTTGACCTTTACATTTTCCTATGTTTACCTTTATATTACACAGGCAATCAAATTTTCAGCACCATACCGGGAATATTAAAACAAAGTTTAATATCCATCATCATTAGGAAAGTTTTCTTTGTTCTTAAAAATATATTTTTTCCATTTTCATTTTCATCATGGCTCTTTCAGAGTCTCTCAGGCAGTTGGAGTAATTCCTTTGATGCTACCCTGAGGCAGAAAAACATAACAGCAGTCATATATCTGTGACTGTATACACAGATTGAGCAATTTCATATTGAAAGTTTGTTTAGAAATTGTAAATGCATTTGCCCTTCTGTGCACAGACTTCTGTATTTCTTCCTAATTTGTCCCTAAACCTGTTTTGGTTCCTGACCGCTGAATTCCCTTCAGTCTGTAAAAAGTCTTCAGGCAACGAAGCTATCAGCACTACATTCATTTTTTTTCCCCAGTGCTGTTTTAGCAGAGACTTCTCAATGAGGCAGCTGAGCTTGGCCATATTCCAGTGGATGCCTCTGAGCACATGGGCATAATTTTCTTCCTTATAGTAAACCATTCAAATGTATTTTCTTTTTTAAGGCACTTCGAATACTTCTATTTTCTATTAGAAAAATAAATGGCAAAAGTAAATCTATTTTAACTAGTATGGAATAAGGAGCAGAATTAATCAATGTAATGTCACTGACTCAAAACCCAGTGAAATATGTCTGTGACTCTTCACTCTACATCTCTACCTGTATTTATATATTACACTATCTAGTCTGTGCACATCAGTTTGTGTAATACTTGAATAAAAAATAATTACATTTTTTTAATGTATATAAATTCAGTTGTAGCTTCAGACAGCATATCAGTGAACTATCATAATGCTGGTAATATTCTAGCTCTGTTCCATTTTTTGCAAAGTTCAAAGATACCTTCCTAAACTTGGGAATTTTTTACAAGCGTCCTCATGGCCGTTCTTCCTCCCTGCTCTCATAAAGTTGCAGTGCCGCACCGTGGGGCTCAGGGAGACCCGCAAGGCTGGGAAGAGACTTCAGTGTCTTCCACGTATAGAGGTTTGTGGATTGGTCACAGTCTACAGTGCATTTGTACTTGGGGAAAGTCCACTGACTGTAGTGAAACTGATGAAGCTCATGGAGATGTGTTTGTTCAAAAATTTGATTTCATGAAATAAAGAACATGCCATGAAAAATACTGGTGTGATGGCTGAGCAGGGCTATGATGTTCAATATATAAATACTTCCTAGCACCCTGTGACTCCAACTAGAAAAACAACAGGGAAACTCCATATCTAATCTGAGCATACCGCTAACCTGTGGTTTTAATAGAGTAGATACAGTGTGTTAAAATCAAACATCTACCATTTGCCGGAGCGCTGGTGCCTGCAGGTGCTGTGCTTTCCACTCTCACAGACAGCATATATCACAGGGCTTGGCCCATAGGGAAGGGCTAGAAATCTCCACACCTGATGTTGTTCAGCTCCCACTCCAAACCAGCAGCCCTCATGCTGGATGAATCCTGCCCCGGAGGTGCCCGTTTCCCCCAGAGCACAGAGGGAGCCTACTTGATGACTGAAGCGTGACGAGGCTGGCTGCAGTGAACCCGGTCTAATTCAGCACAACACTGAAGCACAGGCAGAAATCCCTTGTTGCTCATCTAAGCACGTGGGTATGCGTTTCATTTGATCATCAGCTTGTGCCAAAGTCAGTCCAACGTGCTTATGTTTACATTTCAGAATGTGCTTAGTTCAGGGGCTAGGGTGGTTTGCTGTACCAGAGCCTTAAAAGCTGATTTTAGGTCTAGGCAACATGATCCATGGCTGCTCAATACACACTGATGGCATAGTGCAGCCATGCTCCATGGGGGAAAGCTATACCCAGCCACTGCATTAAAAAAAAATTAATGTAGTATGAAAAATACCATTTACCTAAAGAAGTGTTTTCAAATTGTCCACGTATCATCAGTGAATTATGGCTCAAGAACAATCTGAACTTTTTCAAAATGTCTGAATATTGAAAGAGTCAGTGGGAATCATGAAAACTTGAAGCATTTCAGCCAAAATGGTGAGAGACAGGCATATTTAAAAAAGAGTTTGGAGTGAAAACTCCTCTGCAACCTCAACCATAGCTGTCAGGACTCAAAGAAAACTACCCCCAGAGCAATTTTTAAAACACAGGGTCTTTTTCAGTTGTTAAGTTGAATGTACGTGTTGCATTTCTATTCTTCTTCCTCTCTCTTTCATAAACTTGGTTTAGAATTGATGGGCATTTCCCAAAGTGTTCATTATGGACAGAGCCCTTTAGTATGCAGTGAGATTCCACTGACTTCATGGCCTTTAAGTGAGTAGATGTGTGTAACCATCGTGTCCATCTCTTTTCTCTACAGCTCTGTGCTGCTAGCATTACGACTGAAGCCAAATACTCCCTTGACAAAGCAGCCGTGATTACTTCTCTGCTTTGTGGTCTTCTGCAGACTCTATATCTTTCTTCTTTAACGTTACGGACACCTAAAAAGCCCTGTTAGATTGTTATCTCCTTGATCTTCTTTATAGTGTTATCCTAAGCTAATGGTACTGTAGTATACATAAAAAAATCCTTTTTTTTTTTTTTTAAGTTTAATAATCTGTAGTTAAAATTACTTTGGACAATATTGTTACAGCTGGGTTTGAGTTAATACAAAATCAGATTCTTGGTGGTATAATTTGATATAAAACGATTTCATTATTGTAATCACTAGGATTTAAATTGGACTTATAAACCAACACTGGCTCAGGAGTTAAGTCCTATGAGCTAGAGAAAATTAGGCTGACTTGCACTCTAGTGTAGAACTTCCACATTTTACTCTGTACATACAGATTAACTAATAGCCTTACTGATAGCCCAGTTCTGATTTTAAACCGTAGTAGCTCTACTTGCTAATGGGAGTTATTACTAGCTTTTGCTGGCATGAGATCACAATTAGGCTTCCTATCTTAACTTCTCTCAGTATATTATTTGGCCACAAGTTACATAGCAGAAGCACATCACTCTGGACACCACAAACAATCTCTTGGGTGGAAATTTTTGTTTCAGTAAATCAAGTTCATAGCTGAATCCATACAAGCAATAAAAGCTGCAGGTGTGCATCAAGGACAGAATTTGGGTCCATCATCAGCCACAGTTGTGTATTTAGTATTCCAGGAGTAAATCCAGACTAGAGTGACTGCTGTTTCTCTAATTGACTGTAGTGACCTGATATGAAGCCTCAAATTCCAGTGAATCAGTTTCCAAAAAGGCTATGAAAAAGAATTACTGCCTGTGTGGGACTACTTGCTGAAGGGCTTGCAAGAGTGTAGTATGTTATATTAAATTAGATAAGAAATAATAATAAAAATAATAAATAATAATAAATATATTTTTTCAGAGTCACTTTTCTGTGAAGAAAGGAGCTGCGGCCTTGGGTATTGGTACAGATAGCGTGATTTTGATTAGATGCGATGAAAGGTAAGTAAAGGTGCCAAGTACAGCTCCGTTCATCGGTACGTAGAAGAGGTGCTCAGCTCAGAGAGAGCACATAGGATGCAGTCAGCAGCTGGTATAATTCGTTGTAGCGCTGTCGTCTTCAGCCACCTTACACTGATGTATCCTGCCTGAGGAGCTGGCTCTGTCAATAGCTTCTTCACGAGCCGGTTTTTGGGGCTCTTCAAAAATCCTGGAAATTCCCTTCCGCAGAGATTTCTTATGCTGCTTTGATGCCGAAGTGAAATAAAACATCAAACTAATAATCATTCTTTACACATTCTTCTAAGAAACCAGGAAGAAGCTTGTTTTGGTCCAAATAGAGCATTTAGGGACTCACATTTTGATCCAATAAAATGAGCTGAAGTTGGCCTTTTGTAGGACTAAAATATCGAGGAGCATTTGCTAATGTAATTCTGTCACTTCATGCCCCCACCATCTTTCTCGGCTGTTTCCCATATTTCCCGCAGTGCCCTTCACGGGGATTGCAGTGGGATGTGGAGAGAAGGGTTTTGGCAGCGTTGTGGGCAGCACAGGCCAGGGAGGAGGATGGCCCGCAGAGAGGAGTGCCACGGCAGGCACCTAACCTACAGGTCCCATAGGCTCTACAAAACCAGGGGTAGGTAACTTCTTGCTTAACTCACCCAGCTAAAAGGTTTTGATACTCTATGAAAACCCATTTTGAGAAAACGGAGGTATATTAACAAAATCAGCATGTTCTGATGAAGACTTTCAATTTTAGGGAAAAAAATCTTTCTGTGGGATAAAAATTAATGGAACAATCCTTATTGATTCTACTGAGAATCTTTTCAACAGAAAATGCTCTTACTGTGGGTCCCAACTATCATTATTACAAGGTATTGAATTATTTATGGCTCTGGCATAAATGGAAGGTTTTACTGCTATCAAAATACTCTGCTCCCACATTAAAAGAAGAGCACCAGCTAAGCAATTTACAGTGCTAATCACAGCGCCTGCATATTGACTTATGGGCTTATTATCTCTTTATTAACAAAAGACTGAGCACACCCTGAAGAGGAATTAATGGCGACATCAACACAACCAACACACAATAAAATAAACCTCTGATTGTTTCTCTTCACTGAAGACAGGCGTGGATCAATGAAGTCGTGTCTTCCTTTTCTTCTTGTGCAAATTCAGCATGATGATTTTCTGTGAAGACCACAATGCTTACCTGTAGAGGAATTGTAGAGGGTTAATCAACATTGATAATATACAGTTGTGGGCTTGCTTCTGGGGTGGTAGGTTGGCTGATGTGGATAATGTACAGCTGTGGCT
>JAVJGI010000050.1:68542564-68617309 GCA_035590275.1 Ibycter americanus | reverse complement strand
AGGATGAAGAAACAGCATGGACAGTAGGTGAACTTTTAGAGACTTGTGTGGGAAAGCCTTGTTGTAGTGTGATAGTTCTGTAGTGTTGCGACAAGAAGATATTGTTAATATGGGAGAATGACCATACTCATATTGGGATTCAATTGTTTCTCCGGGTCTGACTCCCACTCTGTCATTTACCCTGCCCACCCTGAAGTAATCAGTAGGATTACTGTGTCTCTTACCAAATCCCAGCGGATGCCACCAGGACAAAGCAGGCTGTTTCCACAGGATGTGGGCTGGTGTGGTGGAGATGACCCTCTGTGAAGATGTGGACCTGAGGAGGGGTGAAGGAACACCATGAGATCTTTCTGATGTTTTCAGCATGACCAAGCATACTTCTGGTGGCTCTTCCCCATCCTGACCCACACCCACCAAGTGTGCCTGGTTTTGCTGTCTGTGTAAATGGGTGGTGAATTTTAAGCGTGGAGAACATGCAGTAAGTTGCGTTCTTGCTCATACTCCAGACTGGACAACGATACATGTCTGATGCCGGTTTTACTGCCATGCAGACATACTGGTAGCAGTAGTATATTAGTTGCAGGTTTGGGGTCAAAGCACTTCAGGCTGGCGTGGCAGCAGTGAAGACTGTGTGCAGATGCGGGTAATAGGAGAAGACATGGACACCAGCACTCACTCTGTCCTCAGTGTCCTTTTGCTGCTGAGTCTCTTCTGCCTCACCCAGCAGCCCTCCTGCCTCTGATGCTGCCTAGCCCATCTCTTGCAACCCCCTGCCCCATTACCTGGGCGAGGTTTGGCTAAGGACAAGCCTGTTAATTTTGCAGTGCATCTTAAGTGTTGCGCATGAGCTCAGGTGATAACACATAAAAATGCTGTGCAAGCAAGCAGTGCCGTCGGACAGTTAGCTAGATTTGGAGCAGGGAGGTTTTGTGCTCCCAGCATGTGTTTGGACAATGCTTAAAGCCAGCCTACTGCATGCTCCTTGGTAAAGGTTGACATTGCTTGGACATTGCACTCTCCTGGCCATGAATTCCTGCACATACTCAGTGTGACCAGGGACTGGATAATCACTTGTCTTGGTAAAAAAATTTGGGCAGCGTAGGGATCTGCACAGCTCTGTGTGTGTTTCTATGCACAAGGTCAATAAATTAGAAACTGTTAAAGACCAGCATCAAAACTATGTTTGGAGGAGGAACTCATTGCCTTGTTTGGCATGTGGTTGGGTTTTTTTCTTTATTTCTCTAATGATCCCAGAAACAGTTTTGGAAGATAAGACAACTGCTGCTTTTCTCTCAACATGTACATGTAACTGGGGGGAACTTGCAGTGAGCTGAATAGTCTTCAGACCGTCCTTGAACTTCTGCAAGAAGAACCAGGGCTAATTTTTAGACTTGTAGAGCTTTTTGTTTTCAGTTATTCTTCTAGTGTTTTAGTGTTGTGAATAAGTAAAATGCAGGACAGATTTTGCAGAAAACTCAGCGGTACAAACCCATTTCTACTGAAATATTGTCTTATTGTGAGCTCTGTAAGGATGACAACTTAAGAGACCTAGCAGTATCTTATTATGAGAAATTCATAATGTTTTTTTAATTTACATCCATCCAAATGTCATGAAAACACTTCAAGCTTTTTTTGCAAAATCAGAACTAAAATAATGAGTTTATTAGTTTCCCTGAAACTACTGTTTTGAGTTTTAGTGAAGGTTGTTCTTTTTTTACAGCAGTAGGAAATCAGTGCTTAGTGAAAGAAAAATCTGAAAGGCTTAAAAAGTATTCATCTAAATGGACAACATTCAAAGCCAGTGAAGACTTTTTTTCCTATAATGTGGGGAGCTGTCGTGTTTGCATTGCTGTTATGCGTACTGTCTCGTAGGTAGTCTTGCTTGTGGCTAAAACAAAGAAAACCTTAACCTCATTACTCAGTGTCAGCACTGTTTTTGTCTTGTGCGTAATTTGTTTACAGGATTTCATAAATTAGCCTTTAAGCCTTATACCACTAAGCCTCAATCTCAGGTAAATTGTTCATACTAAAGGTGTTGCAAATACAGTATACAGTCAGTACAAAGGGTCTGGCAGTGCATTTAATGAGTCTAGACTGGTACCTTCTTCTCATATCCTGCTTCAAGCAAATGTGACCGTGTAATGCACCAAACCATGAAATAATTGCCCTCAAACAAGTTCATCCCTGGGATGGAAGCACAGAGGTGACTGCTTAATGCCAGAGCTGAGTTGCGTTGCTCAGGGCTGTACAGCTCAGCTGGCATTTTCTGTGCCTGCGGAAAGGGGACTGTGAGATTTGGCACCCAGTGAGCTTCTTGGGACCCTGGGCTGAGCTTCTCCCTGGGAGCCTGGAGCATACTCCTGGGGCTGTAACATCAAACAGGACCAGGAGGCTCCATGGAGCAGCATCAGTCTTTAATGGGGGTGGCCATGAGGTAACTTCTTTGTTACCATCACCATATTGATGCAAACTGGTTGACAAAATAATTAGGGTAAAAACTCAGACTAATGGATAGAGTCTTTCTGTGCTCTTCCATGCTGCATAACCCTTGGGCAAAAAAGTCACTTTGTTCCTTCTTTGGATTCCTATAAAGTGAAGAAATAACAGCAAGAGCTGATTTCAAGATCAAATTATTGATACAACTCTCTCTTGCTCCAGAGGGAAAATGATCCCATCAGACCTTGAAAGAAGAATTCTTGAAGCCAAACAAAAAGTAAGTTTATTAGCTTTTCTGCTTCCAAAAAGGAAAAAAAAAACCACCCAGGAATGGTACAGCTAGTTGTTTTGCTTTCCTTGGTAAAACAACACAGGCTTGCCCATTAACTTTTTCTTTCTTTCTTTCTCAGAAATGTAGCCTGGCAATTGGTGAGGCGAGGGTTGCTGAGAAAAACAGGTTTAGAGCTACTTTATAATATCCATGAGCTGTTCGGCTTTTTTTAATATGTTGTCTTTCATAACATCCTCCTTTTTTACATTATCAGCCTATGATACAGTTTCTCAGCTGAATATTAAAAAACCCAGAGTAATCATCTGGGGAATTTGTATGTGTTTTAATGCATTGAAAATACTCCTCGTAGACTTGCCAAATCAATGGAAGATAAACTGAAATCCACACAACTCCAAAAATTCACTGCTTTTGTATGTGTTCATTAACAGAAGCTAGAATTAAAACATCAGATTAAAATATGCAATGAATTCAGCCCTGTGCCTTCAACGTTTATATAAATAGTCATTAGACACACAGCATTCAAAGCTCATTAATAACACAAATCTTCATTAAAAGCTCACTTTTTATAAGAAAAAAAAAGTTGATAAAAAATAAGGCGAAATGACAGTAGAATGCCACTCAAACTGCCTGAGCACTGCCGAAGGAAGTTTAGACCTTTTTGATAGCTTAAACCCCAGTTCTGCAAAAAATTAGCCAGTCTTTACCTTTGTTGTACGGAGTACTCTGTACGGTATCAACAGAACTACAAGTGAATTTAAAATGAAACACTGGTATGAATTGCAGCAGACCCAAGACCTCATGTGATGGACAGTGAGTGCTCTTCTGTGGGGCACAGCGTTTAGCAGAGGGAATCCAAGAGATAGATAGGTGGTCCCCGGCCTCCATGGAGGTTGCTGTCTTGTCTTCAGAAGAGCTGTCTCCCCGCTCTGCACGAGGGATGGGGCTGGAGGTGAGCCCCACGCACCCCTGTGTGCTGCCCCCAGGAGACACCCCTAGACAAGATAACTGCCACTGATGGGACTGGGCCACCACACGTTCAGGTGCTCGCTGGCGTGATGATAATGTAGCGCAGGGCATAGTCCACCACAGATGTTTTTTGCAGTGTGGTGCCTGGGTGAGGTTTGTTTTAGGCGGCATCACAAAGAACAGACTTTTGTGTTTCAGGCAGGTGGCCTGGAGCAGAATTGTTGAGTCCTTACCTGTCTCATGCATCCTAATAAATGGAGGATGCTGGTTTGGAAGTTTGCTGCCACCTTAAGGTAGGAAGTGTAATATCACCAGCATCTAAAGCAGGAGGAAACCAGTGTAATGTAGCAGGGGTGTCCTCTGGGAGACACTTCTGGGCTCACTGTGGAGGCAGCACAAGAGAAGTTGGGGCTGCTGCGGGCTGAGGAGGCTGCAGCGCTCTGACCTTGCCAAATACCTCTGGGCTTTGTTGCAGGGATTTGTTCCTTTTCTGGTGAGTGCCACAGCTGGGACAACGGTGTATGGGGCGTTTGATCCTCTCATAGCCATTGCAGACATCTGCAAGAAATACAAAATCTGGATGCATGTAGATGTAAGTATCATTTTATGTGGGGGACTGCTTTACAAGGTGTACTAGCATTAATTTATTAATTTTGAACAGTGTCATCTTATACACAACTCGTTGTGTTTGGTTCCTGTAATTAATTCTAACATCCAGGCACTGACTTCCCACTCCTGTGAAAGGCTCGGGTCAGGGGGACGTTTCAGGAGCTGTAACTCTGCGGTACTTTTGGCAGCTGGGACGCTTATGACCTGGTTTGAGTGCTTTTGGCCTTCAGTGTTACCTCTAAATGCCATTAGTACAAGAAATACATAAGAACCATACTGAGCACTGGCCCAGCTTCTGCAGCAGCTGCAGAATAAATACATAAGGAAAAGGCTACATTTGTCTGGAATAAAATACCGCAAATTGCTGAACAGGTTAATGTGAACGCTAGAGAAATTTATCAGATTGGCTACTTAGCTTTGTCTGGGCTTTTGCCAATAAATCTTTCTGAAGGATCATCTTTCAGCCCTAGAATGGCTTTTGTGTCATTTTTGCAAATCCTTTCTCCAAAAAGGCTTGGTAGTTGAATTTCCGTAGGGCTGGGTATCTTGCTTTTGTATTACTGTGTCAGCCAAAATCAGTCTGATTCAAAGGAAGAATTAGTATTTACCTTAAACTACTTCTGAGTCACGTGAAATGTCTGCTTGTCCGACATCTCTGTGAGCAAAAGCAAATGAGTAGGGGGCAAGCAGTAGTCTGCAATCTGATGAAAGCTCTACCAGAGCAGCTGAGATCCCAGTCTGGTTTATCATCTCTCAGTCCCTAAAAAAGAAAAGGCAGCTTACCCAGGAGCAGCTCTGCAAGTCATTAATTACAGCAGGGGGTAGCCTCCTGTGTCAGTGTCACAGGGGGTGGCAGGGGAGGGGTTAGCAGGCGATAAGGGTGGGCACTCAGGCTGTGGCTGTGAACTGCTGCTTCCAAGCTACTGGAAGAAAATTGTTAGCACAGCTAATGCCTCAGGCCCCATCTGCCTGGTCATTTTGGAACGTGCCACATCAGCAAGAAAAAAGAAAGGGCCCCAAACTGATGTGAACGCACAGATGTCATCACAGAGAAAAGCAGAGTTCTCTTCTCATTAAGATAATGTGCGTTGCCTTTCTAGGGAGCATGGGGTGGCGGGCTCCTGATGTCAAGAAAACACAAATGGAAGTTAAATGGCGTTGAAAGGTATGATTTATTAATGTTAATTAAACACATTTATTAAATGCATTTTAACACACTTGTGATTACCGTAGCAATGTCTGTAAATAAAAATTAATGCTGTTTCCAAGATACAGTAAGAAAAAATTATGCAAACTGTCCTCCTAGTTGAAGTAGCATTGCTAAGTGCCTTTGTTCAGTGCTACAGCAGTGTGGCATTTTGTTTTGTAGTACAAACAGCAGGCATTTCTTGTTGTTCCGTTCCTTCCAGCATACGTTCGCAGATCCAGAGTGGTTTCTGCAGCATTCTCTGATTCAGCGTCCAGCGTGAATTAGCAATTGCATTTCTCTAAGAAATGAATCTTGGAGGTTTTTTATGCTGAAGTCTTAAGTATAAAAGGTGGATGCACCTGCAGTTTGTACAGGTGTCCTGGCAGTCACTGACCACTGCTCCGTCACTTCTGGAGAGAATACCCCCCTCCAGGCTGGGCTAATGACGTCTTTTCAGTAAATCTGTGCCTGCATGTATGCACAGTTGTAGTCAGGAGCTCATCAATATTACAGATACATACAGATGAACATAGGTGATGCCAATCCTGTTCAGAGTGTGGAAGGACTGAGCTTAAACATAAAAACAACTTATTCAGAAACTTTTAGTCAAGCTGTGTAACTCCTTGCCATAGGATTTTAAGATTTACCTGCGGTCAAGGAAAGACAAAAACCATTTGGGACTTCTGTGAACCACAAATGAGTGGGAGCTCAGAGTATTTAGAGGAAATTTTGTATACATTTGCCCTGTTTGTGTTCTTCCCAGGCACCTTATTTAGGCCACTTGCTAGATACGGTATATTGGGCTAGATGGAGTCACTCTCACATTTGTGTATTTTCTGAAGCTCATGCTGTTTGAGAGTAAATCATTACTCCTTTCCGCCTTTTTTATCTCTAAATCAGATTGCTGTTCCTTGCCAATTAAAATGACAAACAACTTCCTCATCCTGTTCCTGAAGATTAGGAGAATACCTTGATGATTCAGTTTCTTTCTCATACATATCACATCCAAAATTTGGAAAGCAGCCAACACTTCTGTGAATTTGATTTTGTTAAATTAAGACTGCCTCCAGCACTCCACACTTACATATTGTGCATTAAAAGGACATACATCCAAATATCCAGCAAGTTAGAAAAATCTAGCCAGTTGCCTGTGAGGACAGAGTATGAAAAATAGTTTGCCTCTCACATTGCTCTCCAGATTCTGCCAGAATGAGACGTTCAGGTTGAATCTATATTGGAGAATTTTCCAAATAACGCGCTTTAGATCCAGAACTCCACTGCATTTTGTCTAGTGCTTTGATAAGCACCATCTCCATCCGTTTGGCAGTGAATTAATGAAATTTGTCATTTCCAATGCTGTTCCTCTGCTTCATTTCAGTTTGTCCAGATCTTAAATGTGAGTACCTTGAGAGCAGACTTACCAGATCTAACTTTTATGGACGTTCCTGTTTCATGGTAGATATTAGAGTACAACCCAGTCATTACAGGTCTGGATAGAAGAGAACTGGAGCTGATACGCATTTTTGATAGGGAGGAAAGGTAGAAGGAGAGAGCATTAAATGGAGCAAGCACTCTGTGCTCAGAGTACTTGCATCCTTCTGGTGACAGGCAGTCCAGCGAAAATACCCTATCAAAGGCAAGAGGAGTTGCAGGACCACCCTTACCGTGCCCTCCAGTCCCCACGTGGCAGATTTCAAGCTGCTCCAAGGCATCCTGAAGGAAGCATGTCCCTTGGTGTCTGGAGCAGATAGGTCTGGCCACCATCCGGAGTTCCAGTCTCTCTGGTGTCCCTCTCCCAGAAGCTGGGGCGAGGGGTGAGAGCTATGTGAGAAAAGCGTGTTTGCAGCTGAGTGAGCGCTGCCATACAGGGTCTGGGCATCCTTCCCGGGGCTGCAGCTGGGCCGTGAATGCACCTCAGTCTGTTTTTAATGGTGGCTGAGGACCAAATTCTGCCAGTCTTGAACCTCTCCTGTCATCCATTTGAAATCTCTAAAGGAAAAATTTTCCTTTGTTTTTTTTCTGTGACCTACAGCCAAAAAATTATATAGGTGCTTGGTGCTCAGTTATTTGGGCAGACATGAGATGCTTTAAAAAAAGCATCTGTGGATCCATGTAGCTTTTTACTTTACTGTTTGTCTCAGTCAGCGGTTTCGTCACATACTGATGACTGAAGCCCAGAATAACTGATAACAAATGAAAAATGGTGGATTTTTATTTTACATAATTAATTTTTTCTCTGTGCAGTTGGGATGTAATTGGGGAAATAAATGACCTTAGGGTAAATTAAATGTTTCAGGCAGATAATTAACATCTGGCTGTTGTCACTAAATAATCCTTTTGCTTGAGAAAACCCATACCACTACTACTACCTAGAAGTCTTTTAAAGAATTTCTCTCTGATTCTGCACAGACACAGATAAAATTTAAGAAGTATCATATCAAAGGAAATTCGTAGACCTGAATGCATGTTCAGAATCATTAGCTTTGGTGTTGTAATCAGATGACTGACTCTGAGCTGATTAAAAGCTGCCAAATACTCAAAAAGCCAAGCCAAGTGGCCAGATGTTGCCTGTGGAAGACTGTTCCCTACAGATTTTGCATCAGGCGCTTGCACAGGCCCATTTAAATAGCAAAGAAGAAAGCACAGAAGTGCTGCTCGATGTCCATGTGAGTTTTGGATTTGCTTACTTTGAAAGAGTGGAAGCAATTTGGCAGGAAATGATAAGGACATGCATAAACCTATAGTGCTGTCTCCAGTTCCTGCAAAGGAAAATACTGCCAGATTCTAACACGCTCACCTCTGTTCACATCAATGTTGCCTGCAAGTGTTTCCTGAGTCCCTTAAGTTTTTACATGCCCCAGTTGACTGATTTATACCAATTTATACCATCAGAACTCAAATCGTTGCACTGCATGAAATCCTGTGCACAGTGCACCCTTGACAGCCCGCCAAATAGAATGCAAATGTATACATCTATCAGCTAATCATAATACGTAATAATAGTAATTAAAAAACAGCCAGTCAAGCATAACACAAAATTAAAACAATAAACAACTGGACAATCTTCCATTCAGCCCTTGCCACAGTCTCAAATGCCTCCTCTCTAGGCTGTGTTGTGACAGCACCCTGTTTGTTCACAAGATCTAGAGTGACAGCTGTTTTTGCAATGAATGTGTCCTGAAGGGAGGCAGGATTAGACTCTTGTGAAAGGTGGATAAGTTCTGTGTTTATTACTGTGGTAATTTTGGACCCAGTTCTCCAGTTGTGTGAATTACCATAGCCAAGCTACAATTAAGGAGCTATGAAAATTTACCATCAGCTGAGCAATGAGAAAAATTACTTTGGGCCAGGTTTTCCAAGTTACTCAGAGACTTAGAGATACCCAGAAGTATTTAGAGGAATTTTTAAAAATGCCTATGTGAGCTGCTTACTAAAATCTTGCTGAAAGTGGAATCAATGGGAGGGAATCTGCTTGTCTGCCAGCTTTCTATGTGTGTCTTTAATCAGCTGTGTGACTTTAGAAAGTTAATCAGTCAAGTGGGTATTTTTAGGAAGTTTGCTTTATGTTTATAAAGTATAGATGACTCCCCAGAAAGTTTATTACTGATTAAGTTTAGTAGATAGAGCAATTACCCTGTAGTTAATTGCCAGGATTGTAATCCAAAAACCAATGAGAGTGGATTGGGTCCCTAATGAAGGCATTGGTTTCCTAGTATCAGCCATTATTATTAGCTTTGCTTGCTCAGAAAAGAGAAAGTTGTACATTGCTACATGTTCATTATTATTCTCATTATTTCTAAGTGTCTCCATGGTTTCACCACCGTAGTACAATGTCTGAGTTTCATGTGGTTTGCTGTCCCAGGGCCAATTCAGTAACCTGGAACCCTCACAAGATGATGGGCGTCCCACTGCAGTGTTCAGCCCTGCTAGTAAGAGAAGAGGTATGTCCCAGTACACTTGCTTCTCTGATACTTTCTGACATTTTGCTTCTGAAAATCCTGGATATTTTCTTCATAACTGTGTCATAGCTAATGCTTGCTGATGTGATGGAAGACGATAAACTGAGAAATATACCTCTAGTTACGTGCTTAGGCTATGAGTGCAAAAGAAATCAAAGCAGTCGTCTAGCAGAAAAGATAGATAAGTCAATGGCAGTACAGCGTTTTGTGGCTTTCCATTCAGAATGTCCATAGTTAATTTGTGGTACATAGCTGTGTAACCCCACTAGTTGCTGTGTAGCATAACATGTAACTGTAGGAAAAACTCTAATCGTCTTGGGATGAATGGTATAGTACACATGCAGTAGAATGTTTGATCCAGAATCTAGGCATCATTACACTTTCTAGACTTTTATGATAGATATTTCTGCACAGCTTTGATCCATATATCCACTTTGGGGCACATGGGAGTAAAAATGGAACACTAAGTTTGCTTGGAATAAAAAGTAGACATTTCATTTAGTACAAGAATTTGAATTACCCTTCAAGCCTATAATTTTCATATAACCATCAGTTACTGGGACAGCTGCTATGCAACCACCGCTTACTAGAGCAGCTATCAAAAACGTGGTTGCTGTTTTGCTAACAGCTGTACAACAGATTGTATACAAAGTGATTGCACTTATAAGGAGAGAATCTGGCTTTTATTTGCCCTCTGGGTCAGTTCCCTGAGACAAATCCTGCCTGGCTGAAGTCAGTACCATCCTTGACCTCTAGTGAGAACAGATGGCTCAGATTAGGAGAAAGTAAATTTTTTTTCTGTCTCATTTTACTATCTCAGTTTTGAGTTTACACATAGAGATTAGATTTGATGATAAGCAGCCATGTTTTGATTCTTCTTGGACTGGAAATTGCAGTTTTAGGCAACAGCCCTAAACTTGGTTGAGGACTTAACTAGAGCCGGAGCGTGACTCTCTGCGTTTCACTTAAAAAGCTAAAAAGGAAACCTCATGCTTTCATGAGCCAGGTTTCTTCACCTTGTTGGCTTCTGGCTCACCCACAAAGCTGCCTCTCAGAATGGTATCTTGCAGCCCAGAAATAGCCCTAGCTGGCTGTTTAAAGGCCATATGCTCTTCTGTCTGTTCAAAGCTTTCTATACCACTTCCCCTTAAACATCCAGTCTGCAGCTGAGGGCTTTGCAGAAAAGAACGGTGTCTGCAAAGAAAGAAAAAAAAGAAAATCAGAATTTTAGAGACCAAAGCAATTAGAAAAGTGGTTTGGTATTATTTAGATTAGTCGCCAAATTGGCTTGGTCTGACTCAATCAGAAAATATGCCTTCCAAGGAAAGGGGGAAAAGGAACCAGAAAAAAAGAAGAAAAAGAGAGATCCAAAAATGAACTTATCCACGATGATGCTAGGAAGCACAATGTCCAGCTGTTTTTGTAAAAAATGCCTTGGCTCTGAGAGTGGATTACACATTGCTGGATCAGGTACCAAGGTGTCCTGGGCACAGAATGGTATATGAAAAACTTAGTCCACTGAGCAGCTAGGTCTGGTTTTGTCCTTTTTGTTGATCTTCTTTTTGCACTTGGACACGTATTCCACTGAATTTAGATGTTCGTAATTCTCACCTAAAGCAACCCTCAAAACAGTAGTCACATCCGTGCCAACATCACTTTTTTGTCTTTGTTTCTGTAAGGGATTGATGCAGAGTTGCAATCAAATGCATGCTTCCTACCTCTTTCAACAAGACAAACACTACGACCTGTCTTACGACACAGGAGACAAAGCTTTGCAGTGTGGACGGCATGTTGATGTCTTCAAGCTGTGGCTGATGTGGAGGGCAAAGGTAGGAGTGCCTGTAATGTATTTGTTAGCATTAAAATAATGCACACCAGATACAGTTGTGGGTTTTTTTCTGTAATCATCATTTTAGAAAAGATCTGACCTGCATTTCCCATATATAACATGAAAGAAAGAACATTATTATTTTCTGGGTTTTTTTATACTTTTAACAATATAGCTTCAAAGCAGCACACGTGATTTTGAAACTTGAACTCCATGGCTTTGCATAGCATTTGCTTTCTGTAACTGTAGGAGTCTAACAGCATAAATCATATACCTTGGAATGTTGTTGTGAATGTTTCTGGAAGTAAGATGTTTTAATGACATTCAGAAATTAAACATGACAAATCAAGACTGGAATACCTAGTTTCATTGCATGCAGTAGATATGAAGTCATCTTTTGAAGGAGTAGAGGAAAACTCATCAAAATCTGTTCTCTGGGAAATCTGAAAATACCAGCTTTAATGATTAATTCATCTGTATTTGTTGAATTTTGCTAAATAAGCTCTTCCATGTATTTATCCAATTTATTATGTCAAGCTGCCTCAGGTTTGTTCAGAGGAGATGACATCACTCTTTTCACTTCCAGAAAGCCTTAAAGATCCTCATGTGCTTCATTAGAACTCTGAATACAATTCTGAGACAGGCATCATGTAGCTGAAGGTGTGGGAGTCTGTAAAGGAGGATGCAAGTTTCTGTGGTTGCAATAGCTGTTGTGCTGACTGGGGTCTCCAGGGTGGCAGGCAGTTTCAGCCACATGTCTCTCTCTTAATCCAAGCCTTTCTCCTTGGGCTGTGCTAGCTCTAGCCTGTTCTGAAATCTCTATACACAGAGGGATAATGACATGGGCTTTTAAGTCAGTTCTGCATTGCCAGAACAGATTTAGCAGGGACATGTATCCATTACTCAGAGTCATTTTTTCTTCTAAACCTCTTTTTTTCAATATGCGTGGTACTGCTTTTTCTCTTCTCACACCCTGCTTATAATATTAATGTTACAAAATAGGATGTGTGTTTCTTAAACAGTTTATCTGTTCCAGCTGTTTATTCCCCTTCCTCCTTCGTGAAGCTGGATCCTTTGTTTGTGGCATCACAGCTGGTGATCGCAGGAGCAATTATGATGTCACAGAGAGAAGATTATGACTTCTGCCAGAGAAGAAAAAGCAGGATTTGCTGCAGCTCTTAAAAACACAGCTTCTGAGCCTATGTGGTGTCTATTAGAAAAGAAGAGAGAAAAAACACTGCAGAGGCAGAACGGCATCTGAACAAGATGTTCATTTTCACAGGCTGGACTCTAAAAGCGTATCTGTCCATTCTGTGTTTAACTAAAAAAGAAACATTATTCTTGGCAAAGCCCCCAGCACATCACCCCTGGAAGATTAAAATCCCCTATTCTGAAAATAGCAGGAGACTCCCCATGTCTTGAGCTCAAGACCTTCTAGAGACCCTCCTCTGTGCCTGTCCAGGCTGTCCGAAACTGTGCTCAGCCTCTTTGCAAAATCTACCGAAGGCACCCTTCATTGGAGGTGTTTGCAGTATTTTGCCAAGAGCCAGGCTAGTACCCAGTGCTTATTTTGCAGAGGTGGCTGTAGCATAGTCAGTGGCAAGAGCTGGAGACAAATGAGCTCTGCTTAGCAAAGTGTCCTTCATCTTGTAGAATCAGATCCTTAATCTGTCCCACAGAGGCTTCTGAAAGGTGACTTGTGCTGATGCTTTGGCGAGTGCTGCGTGGTCCTGTCACCCTTTCAGTTCACAGAACAAGATAGTCATGTAACTTCTTTTCTCTCTCTCTCTGTACAGGGAACCACAGGATTTGAAGCACAAATTGATAAGTGCTTGGAACTTGCAGAATACCTATACAATAAAATAAAGAACAGAGAAGGGTATGAAATGGTGTTTGATGGAAAGGTATGTATTGCAACTTCTTTTTCCAAGTTGGTCAACAGCATGTGCCTTAGTCACCTGTTGGGATGCTACCAACAGGTCAAACCAAACAACACATGACAGAAAGCAGTGTCCCTTATAACAAAACCTGTTGTTTTGCCAATAACTCTTTTTTTCCTTATGGGATCCAGGCACAAGGGAGATGAGGCAGCCGTTTTACGAGTGCATGAGTGTGCAGTTTGCTCAGTTTCACCCCACTGAAACTAAACACTGGCATCTTGGGCTAACATGGAGCACACACAATTAGAACCAGCTATTAAGTAATAACAAGTTGCAGTTTCCTAATAGCAGGATCTGTTACGAGTGGATGTTACAGTGCCCCACACAACTCTGGGGGGACGTCTGTGCAAAGTGCTTTTATCGGTGTTCTCAGGTGGGCAGTCACAGGAGACCTGGAGGGACCATCTGCACTGCAGTCCCTGCTGCAGTGGGGTGCAGCACAGCGGGGCAGGGGCTAGTGTTGCTCAGGATCCCAGCTGGTTCATGTAGCAGAGGTGACACCACTGCGTGTGGTGCAAGTATCTCTAGGCATGTTGTTTCTGTGGAGGGAGTCCAGCTGAGACGGGACCCCTGGGTACCACATGCTGCGCTGGAGCACAGCGCCCAGGGCAAGGCAGTGCAGCATGGGTTGTGTGGCTGTGCCTCTGAACTGCGCTGGGCTGTCCGGTATCTGGCCATCCCTGTGGGCAGCCCTCTCCAGCTGGGATGGCTGGGGACAGGCCTGGTGGAGACCTCTAGTACAAAGTTAACTGGTGTTTTCCCTGTAAAAAAAAGAAAAAAAACCAATCTAATTTTAGCTTTGTTCCTCCTGCTTGTGATGGCTTTTGCTCTCTGTACTTGCCCTGGGAGGTTTTGTCTCTCAGAATGTTGCTCCCCGGTAGTGATCACTTAGTGCGTGCCTAAGAGGAAACATCACTATGGTTCTTCAAACAGAGATCACAGGCTCATACTTACAGGCCACGATGTGATTTATTTCCCCCGCGTCACACATCATCACTGAATTTGGTCCACTGGGTCTGATGGTGAGTAAAGGAACTGGCAGCATTAGGAGTTGCTGTAACCCATACGTTTAGCATCCAGCAAAGAGGAACATAGCAAGGCAGGCAACTGTTGGGAGGTTGCAAAAGTACACAAAATGTCAACTAGTTCTTACTTTATGCCTTTCTACTTGGCACTCCCATGTAAGTTAAACTAGCTAAGACGCTGTGGTGCATGCATATTAATACAGCAGCTAGGTGAATCAAACTGAGAAGAAATAATTTCATTAAATGTAAGAAAATCTTACACTGTCTTATGCACCACCTGCGACTCCTGTTTACAGAACCAGATTCTATATTCGTCTGTCATGTAATAAAAGTAAATGACACGGTCCTCACCTCTAAATGATCTGTAATAGACTCGTAGCCACACGATCCCTTCAGCCTCTGGAGGGGACAGCACCTACAAAATCTAGATGCCTCTCAGAAGGGCATAAATATATTTGCTGAGCTGGATGATGTGTTTCCACATCACATCCACCCTGGGATTAAATAGCCTAAAATTATCTTTTCTGCATTAATAATGATGATGACTCTCAGTGGACCACAATAATGAAAACCATTGACTGCTGTCACAATATGATGTATGAGAAGGAGAGAAGGCATGAACTTCATTGCAATGGAGATATTATGAGCATTTGTTACAGTGTAAACCATTATTATTCTGTGTTTAGCCTCAGCACACAAATGTTTGCTTCTGGTATATACCTCCCAGCTTGCGCAGTATGGAAGACAATGAAGAAAGAATGAGCCGCCTTATGAAGGTAAGCAACACCCTCTGGGACATCGTGCAGTGAACAGTGAAACCCTTGCAGGGAGGCATCCCCGAAAGGATCTCCAAGGGCACAGGGCAAGGTCACCTCATGATATTCTGGCAAATGACACTTCTGTGGTCATTTTACTACAGGTTTGTCTGGTACCACATTTGCCTCATCCCTGTGGCACTTACCTGCCCTGTGTGTGTGTACTGAAGTTACTGTGAACTGCAATTGCTAAACCCAGCAAGTGCCACAGAAGCTCAATAATACCGTGGCACTCTGGCATATGAAAACAAGATGGAAAACGATTCTAACAGTATGTTTTGAGCACTGCAAAAAACAGCTGCTGTGTCCCTGTCAGCAATGCCGAGAAAGTAGGGAGTTGAAATTCCCCAGTGATTTTAAGAGCAGGACAAAGAAACAGGGTAAACCCAGTGTCCCTTCAATGAGACATTTATTCCTTATTGGAGGTTAACATTTTTATCAATATTGGATGTAATTTCAATTCAACTGCTTCTTGTAGCTGTTCATCTTTTTTAAAAAAAGAAAACATACTCTTGTGTTTGTTATAATAAGGATGATAGTAATAATGAAAATAATGATGATGATCAGCATCATCCTCATCATCCTCATCCTCCTCTGCTTTTTGTTATGTTGCAGGTGGCACCAGTGATAAAAGCCAGGATGATGGAGTATGGCACAACCATGGTGAGCTATCAGCCCCTGGGAGACAAAGTGAACTTCTTCCGGATGGTAATCTCAAACCCCGCAGCAACTCACCAAGACATTGATTTCCTGATTGATGAAATAGAACGCCTGGGACAAGATTTATAATAATTGGGTGTGAAAGTCTGTTCCTGGACCTCTAAGTAGACAATTAAGTTGTCACAAACTGTGCGAATGTATTTGTAGTTTGTTCCAAAGTAAATCTATTTCTATATTGTGGCGTTGGAGTAGAGTACAGTTTAAAATCAAGAAACATGGCTCCTTTAAAGTCCTTTCCTGAGTTTTAGAGTACCTCCTTAATAATTAGCTGCATTGAAACAAATAAGAACAGAAGATACCTAAAATTTTATCCCCAATTTTAGCATAGCAATTACTTTAAATTAAAAGCAATCAGACTGAATTGTGCCAAATTTGCCCAAAATTATGACAAAATCAAATTTGGGGAAGTGGGAGGGGGTGGTGAGAAGCAGAGTATACAAGCTGTATGTTGAAAAGTGAAAGTACTTTGCCTTTTTCGTAGTATTAGAACAGAATTTCTAATTTACCTATAGCAACATTTCAAATGTATTTAAATAGGTATAGTTTTACAAAAGGAAATATATATATATATTAAAAAATCCTATTTTGTAAGCTATATATTTTTATTTTATATGGGTTATAAAACTGCAAGAACAGAAGCTGAAAATTAACTAGGGTTCTTTTTCTTTTGATGGAGGTGCCTCAAATATTTATTACTGCTTATTTTAAAATATAACCCCACATACTACATTCTTAAGAGGTACCAATACCTCATTTCTCCATGTCATACGGATTGTACATCTCCAGGGTTGATTACTGAAAAACCTCAAGAGTACTGCAGCTCTTAAAACCACCTAATAAGATCAATTACAGTACAACAATAGGATGCTATTGTTCCTAATTACGTTTCCCACTTGGCCTAACTAAGCAGACGCACAATCAATATACAGTGCTAACCAAGACTGAAATAAGGTTGTATTTGGATGGTTTCTGTGTTCTGTGATAAATAAGCCTATCCCCCCCAAAAAAGTCACATGTCTGAATAAATGCTTAGCTCATAACCATTTCTGCTATGAGCAGTCCAAAACTACATTGAAAATTAAAATGGACTTGAAGTCTTACTACTAAAGAAATAGCGCGAAACCTCACTGCTAAGGCAAAGACTTCTTACAGATGTACATGTCTGCAAGACAAGGCCTGAATTAAATGTGACTGCAACCTGGGTGACAGGGATGGGGTCTAAGTATCAAACTGCTTTGTCAAAGATTTCTCCCAGTGCTGGACTCTATCCTTGTCTGCAGCGGCTTTTGAAATTGCAGAAAAAATTGTGATAAGGCTACATCTGCCTAAAACAGCCCACATGCAGCCTCACAGCCTTTTTAGAAACCATGGGCACAGCTCCACAGAATTCATGTGCTGCATCATTCCTTAACATTAGAGGTGACTCTGGCATGGAAACTGAAATTTACCCTCTTTCCCCCCAACATCTGGAAGTGTTGGTAAGAGTTCTGCAGCTCAGGCCTGTCTACTTATAACCCTACTAAAGTTTTGGTTTTGACTTTGCCTAAATGGCCAGCTTTTGTTTGTAAAGCAATATTGTTCTGCTGTCTCTAAAATACTTGAAGAGGGGAAAAAAAAAAGGGAAGTGCAATGTGGTTTTAATTTCATCTAAAATAGATAAATGGAGTATTGATTCAATGTAATGTCACAAGGACAAGAAGTAAGAGGAAATAATTGTGTCTGTAATTGTGTTGCCTTTATTATATTGATAGTACTGTTTTGTCACCTCAGATTGAGGCTGTGCACTTTAGATTTAAACTGTACAATGTTGCAAATCAACATGTGTTGCTGTATGAGCTTGTACAATATATTATTGATATGTCATTATTTGTGTGGTAGTAGTATTGACTCTTGATATTGTAAGAACTGCATTCACACCGGCCCCTCTACTGTATCTTTGCTTGGTACCAACCTCTCCTCGTGAGCTTTTGGGCAGACCTCTGACCTCACTTCGGTGGACTCCCATTGCTGCCTGCGATGCATAGTGTTGCAAGTCAGGCTATAGAGGAGATACCAATTCTTTAGGAGGGCCTTCAATGTGACCTTGGCTAAATGTCTCAAAATCAGCCGACTAATCACTGAAATACTGAGTAGAGCAGCAAATTATATTCTTTTTTTCTTGCTGGGAAAAAAGCAAGCAGAGAGCTTAAAAAGTAAAAATAGTACAGGGACAATGATGAAGGTGATCAGTAGCCTGGTTACATCTTGCATGTGCAATTCCGTTTTAAAGTGCTAAGTGCAAACAACATATTTATTAGCTGTATGTGCCAATCCAAGTTTTACATTCGGTGTTCCAGGACAACCAGCATTATTTTTTTTTCCACGTTACTGTACTTATTGCAGCCAGGAAAGAGCGGCATAGCAATCTGTTCTTGTGTTTGACCAAAGTATCTTATCTGTGGTGTTGATCTAAATCCAAATAAAAGTGTAAAACGTGACTCTGGGTCTTTTCATTAGCAGCACTGATGGGCGCTCTGAGCATTTATCATGTGTGCCATTTCAGAGCAAGGCCCCAATAAAAAGAATGTTTAATTGTAACTTTCTGTGTCTTCTGGATTTTTTCATGATGAGATGCATTCTGTTAGCTATTGTAACATTAAAAAAAACCTCCATCACCAGGCCCTTTCTGAGGTGATACTCAGCACCAGCATAGAAGTGTAAACCTGCCATCTGGTATTCCTTTACCTTACCATTACAAGGCGGTGTCGGTTGTTTTATTCTCCTCAGACAGGCTCAACAATTTTTTCTGTTTTGCTTTGTCTTTTTATTGCAGAAGCATTTATACCCAGATTAACCATAGATTTTAATCAGCCTCCAGCACAGCAGTGAAAGCAGTCAGGGCACTTTCCAGGACAACACAAACTTGTGTGATGGCAACAATTTAAAAGGGCCATGAAGTAAAGACAAAACAACTGATAGAAAAATTAAGATTTTAATCCTCGTGTCTCCCCTGGCCCAGGGCCTCATTCCTCCAAAATCTGCCACCTGTCTGCTCAATTTTCCTTCCACCCTCTGAAGTGCTGGCCAGCGTGATGCCAGCAGCAGAGAAAGAGAAAACTGTGCTGTCAAAGCAGCAGCAGTCAACAAGCTTACGCCTGAAGTGAGATTTTCTGTATCATTTCTTTAAGTCTGCAGCAGAATTTGAGATGAATGCCTGCGACAAGTACCTGCACAGAGTCCAGTTAGGAGATCTATAAGGAAATAGAGGAAGAAGATGTGGGGGTATTATCCTCGCTCCAATGAAGCTCTTTGTTTGGCACTTGGAGAGGAAGCACTGGTTTAGGATTTTTGAGTACTACCCCCACGGGAGTGCATGGAGCTTGGGCTCTGCTGTAAACCTGTTGCACCCAGAGCTGCATGGAGTCTCCCTGAGAGACGGGTGGCTGGAATGGATTTGCCCAACCAAGTTGAGCGCAGAGTGCTGGATGTGCTCAAGGAAGGCAAAACAAAATTGCCAAGCAAGAGGGAATTCACACGGCAGCCTGAGTGCCTGCTCTTTACAAAGGCTGGTGCCTTTGGCATTCTCCTAGGAGAACAGCAGCTCTGGTTTGCTATTTCTCTGCTCCTTACCACAAAACCCCCAAAAGAGCGCCCTGCACAGGGAGAATGGTGGATCTGGAAGAGGAGATGACCTAATTCATTGCAATAGCATACCAGCATGGCAATCTTGTGTCTGCAGCTGGTAGGTTCCCGTGCTGCTGTACAGTCCCATAAAAGCCTGGTAGCATTGCCACCACAGGACACTCTGCCTGCCCCTGCCACCCCACTGTGCTGCTTCTGCCACTCTGCACCAGTCCCCTGCTCCACCTTTTCACGCCTCTCTTCCCTCTTGCCCCTTTCCCGTAACGTATGCATGTGAGCATCTTATCCATCTTCATAACTTGATGGGACCTTTTTTTTCCTAAAGAGATTAAGATTCCTTTGAAATGCAGTCTACAAATTCAATTAAAACCCCACCACAACAGAACTGAGGTCCTCAATCCAAGACATGGCTGTTCTTTCCTTTGTCATGGGGTGGTCCTGGTCCAAGCTAACTCCACAAGAAGCACAGTACCAGTGGGTGACCCCATCCCAGAGCCAGGCTGCTGTGAGAAGAGGCAGAGCACCAAGGAAGAGCCCCACAAGGATGCCTCAAAACCTGTCTGGAGCCATCCCAATTGACTCACAACCACGATCCACTGTGTTTAGTGCGCTTGATAAATTGTATTGCAGTTCACTTCTTAAATCTGAGTTTAATAAAATCTGGCTTAGTGAATCTTAGAAAAAACAGGTTGTTTGAAGCAAAGACCGGCTGAATGAGCAAACCTAATGGTGCCTGTACACAGCCTCGTGCAGCTTTGACACGCTGGTATCTGGTATCCTCTGGGATTTTACTCTATGGTGCATAATTTCATCCAGAGACACCTTCTTCCCACTACTGAGGAAAGCCATTCTTACCTGAATGGGTGCTGTGTCAGGAAATGGACAGAGTGCAAAACTGTATCATGTCAATAAAATGCAGCAGAATATTTTACTAATGATGCCTATGTGCTATGAGGAACCAGGGAATAAATCCAGCTGTTGAAACAGGTATTATAGGCACCGACCAATGCCAGCAGAACTGCAGACCAAGGGCTGTGTCTGCACCAAAGCAAGCCACATCTGAAATTACATAAAGCCTGTGGGATTTTTTTGTTCATTTCAGTTATTATTTGGGGCAGAGGGGTGCACAAACAGTGACACTATTGTAAAGTCCATAGCTATAAAGAACAGCAAGACAATATGTAAAAGCAATTTCTTGACATGGTATTTGCCTCGATACTCAGTAGTTAGTAGCTGCTGCAGGGGTTAATGCAGAAACAACAGTGTAGGTGGGCTCTCCTGCAGCTTTTGCAAATCCTCAGCCCTGGGACCATGTCGGTCAGAGCATGGGAGCAGCTGAGGGGCAGATGAGAGGCAGAAGTTCTCAGCCCCACTGGCCTGACAACACAAGATGGACCACCCAAAGACATGGCTGATGAGGTGGTTGGATCTCAACAATTTTGACTGTTCTGTTCATGAATGCTGCCTGCTCTTCTGCAAATGGCCTCCAGGAGGCACCCAGAGAGAAGACCTCACCCTACAGCCCCTGGCTCCAAGGGAAGCAAGTTTAAATATCAAGTTAGTTGTATTAAACTCATATTTCAGCATGGTTAAGGAAGGAACAAAGCAAGACAGAGCTCAAGGAAATGTGTATTTTTTCTCTGACTTAGCCAGGCTAACTGCCAAGTAGAAAATCATTCTAGGTAGAAAATAGAAAGCCATGGGATACTGTCTTTAACGTGATAATGTCTGAACTTATGTCTGAACTATCAGCTTTCTACCTGACCAGCCTAACTAAAGGGAGCAACTCAGCCATCAAGTGCTGCAGCTGGAAGAATTACAGACCTGACTCTGCTCTTCACTGAGAAGACAGAACAGCGGCAGGTTGTGCCACTGTTCATTACAGCACTGTAGGATGCAGGTGTATAGATTTTACACTTACTCTGGAGCAAGAAATTGGATCTGAGATTAGAGTCAGAGGAAAAGGAATATGTACCTCACTGTATTAGAATAAAAGCCTATGTATGTTGCTGCTGAAATTCTTGCAATACAAAGAAAGATAAAAAATCTGTTCTCTAAATTCACATGGCATGAACAGAGCAAAGGCTATTTTCTCAGGGCACAGATAAGTCACAGGTCAAGCAAGGATGGAAACCTCCAGTTCTCCCACTACTCTGCAACAGCTGCCCCTGGGCATGTTCTCACTCCATCTGATGCCTGGTGTTGAGTCTTGCAAAGGCATTCAGATACCTATATGATGTGAATCAGACTGCTTAATCCCAGTCCTCTAGACTACTCAGGTTCAGCCTGTGAACTGTAAACCCCCATAAGGTTAATTTCCCTGGGATAATTTCCCAGAGATCTGTGACCAATAACTGGGAAGAACAAATTCATGTACTGCTCTTACGTGAAATTTCTAAAGGGGTCCTCACCTTCCACAGAGAGATTTGAGAGGCTCATGACTCAAAAGAAGTTGAAAACCACACAACTAGGCAAACTTTTTTTCTCAAACACTTCATTTGGCATTAAAATTAACTGTCTAGTGCACTACTGGCATCTGACCTGCACTGAGCACTACAATTGTACAAGATTTTAATTATATAGCAGCCGAAAGATATGCTCTGCACAACAAGCATTAAGCTAACCTGCAGGACAGGGAGTATAAGAATAGTTATACATAATTTTCCTCATTACCATATAAACTTTTATTATTTTATATAATCCTGTATCAGTAAATTTCCATTTTCTCACACTTCTGCACTGCCTGCATGATGGACTTCTGTTTTCCTACCCATCCTCCTCTGTCCTGGTAATGAAAGCGGTTCTGGAAGAAAGAACAGATGTTTGGGATTTGATGTAAACATGCTTTTGCTGCTCTGAGAAACTAAAAGGAAATGGCTTGTGTTAAAATAGTTAGCTGCAGACCGCAGCTTTTTAAAGACAGTCTATAAAGAGTGATGAGGCAGCGTGGCTGAGGACTGCACACACGCCGGGACTGCCCCACAGGGCTCCCCAGGTGCTCCTGTGCTGAGAGGCAATGCCCACCATGGGAAGCGACTCCACAACAGTCCCTGCCAAAGAGCTTACTCTGCTAATGCTAATCCAGCTAATTTCCCCATTCAGATGAAGCACTGCTGTTTGTATTACATTGGCAACCAGCTAAAGCCCAAGCTTTGTAGCATTAAGAGCTATAACACTGTCAGTTCAAGACCTGAAAGCCTGGAAGAGACGTGGTGCACAGAGCTTGTCTCAGGACTTCGTAACGTGGTGATTTATCTTTCACCAATCTTTTCTTCCAGCCAGGAGAGACTGTGGAAATAAAATACGAAGCTTTCTGGCAATTCTCTGTTTGGATTCATCTTTCAATGAGCTTGTCTTTGGGACACAGGGTATTCAGAGCTGCTCCATTTCCTTTCATGAGTTCCCAGAAGCATGACTTCCACCAGCATGTTTGATAAATCCTCCTGGCTGCAGAAAGCTCAAAGAAACCAGGACAACACCTCTGCACAGTGCCTGCAAAGAGGGTTCCCAGACACTGGGCCAATAAAGTTGTCCTTCCTGAGGGAGGTGGGATAGTGCACCTTCCTCCTGCAGTGGACACTGAGGTCCCACCTGGGAGCAGAACACATCTAGATGAGTTATGAATCCCCTGCAACAGATTTATTTCCACAAACCTTCTCCATCCCTGATTCTATGGCTATGGCTCTTGCACCAACCGTCTGGGCTGCTACTCCAGACAAGCCTGTCTGTATTAAATTTGAGATATTGAGAATTAAACTGTATTAATAGTGATACTAATGAGAGTTGGCAAGGGTGATATTAATAAAATGCAGGGTGCCTTAAGTAAGCTTCTACTACTCAGTGAGATTTGTGACAGCTTTGAATAGATGCTTCAATAGAAATTTTTGGACTGCTAGATTATCGCTGGGTTATTTTCTGTAATAACTTTGTATAAAGATATAATAATTTCTTGTTTGCAGTCTACAGACCCAATAAGCTACCTTGGAAATCAGTATCCAACAGGCAAATGATAAATGGCAGGGTTATGAAATAGTGCAAGTGCCTCCATATCTCACTCTGTCCTTTTACCTTCAATAGAAATGAGTTGCAATACTGCTTACTACAGAGGTGTTTTCCATGCTTAACCAAAGAGAAATCTGTCTATTTACATCTCACATTTACTAAAATTTCAGTAGATGTCAGTAGTTGAAAGAAATAATCACATTAAAGTGAAATACAAAATACGTATGATTAATGGTAGTGCTCAAAAATGTCAGTTGATGCACATGCTTTACTTAGTGCCTTGTTTGCGCATAATACGGTTCAATTTGCATTGATTCATTTCTCCCTTTGCCATTTCTCTTAATTCACAGTGTCATGTTTTTATGAGCTGGTGCTGCACGAAAATCTACAAGCAAAGCACGTATTGTTGATATGACACTGGCAACCCAAGAGGTATGCATGGATCATCTCACTAGTTTGCCATTGCTTCTGAAACAGTCTCCCTTTTATTTACCACTGTGATAGACTTTGTCTTCTACAGATGACAATTTGCAATCACTTTTCTCCTTTTCTTCAGCTAGTTCAGCTACAGTCATTATGAAAAAAGAGATAAAAATAATCAAACTCAAAAATGCTTCCGGTGATTGGATGTGATTGTAGATGCCTCAATTGCAATGCAGCTGAAATTACTGGTGTATTACAGTTCTTGAAAGCAATTTTCTTGCAGTAACTTTGGTAGGAATCTCAAATAAATTGTAGCTATTGATCACCAGCCTTCATATTTCCCACACAGAAAGCCTGGCTCTTTGTTCACATTGTGGGCAGCCTTGCTTGCTCCCAGGCTTGTTTTTAGAGTGAACCGACTAATCCTTTTCTATGGGAAATGGGGCACATTTGACAGGATAGGTCACCACAGAGTCTGATACAAGCAGACAGCATAGATGCAGACTGCACCAAGTTTGACTTCTGCATCACAGAGGATGTTGCAATTTCAAAATTACTCCTGCTCTCTCTCAGGCACACAAAAAATACCCCAGCGTCATGCATAAAGACATCATTCTGCGGGCTGTACCAGAGCCTTCTCAGAACTCATAGAATCATGGAATTGTTTTGATTGGAAAAGATATCTAAGATCATTGTGTCCAATCATAAACGTAACACTGCAATTCCACCACTAAACCATGTCCCTAAGTGGCGCATCTACACATCTTTCAAGAAGTATTGAAAAAGTAATAATTGTGCCTCAGGACTACGCCATGGTATCCCAAAGAGACCTGGTGCTATGCACTGTGGATGTGGGCAACATGTTGGCCTTCAGCAGCTTGGATACAAATCAGCCCAGCCTGGCAGCGCAGGATGTCTTTTGGGTCAGTCCACAGAGGTACAACAGACACAATGACAAGACCAATGTGCTAGATTAATCTGAGTGCTCTCCTACTCCAAGACAAACACCTCGTAGCAGGGGTTAGGATATGCCAGGATACCTTTGTTCAAGCATTTCTGAAAAGGCACTACAGTAAGGTGGTGAGTGGCTTCATTTTATCTCTGGCTGTCTTGGGGCTGATGGAAAGGAGAACCTCAGAAATAGAGAATGACTTGTCCGTGTGGGTGACAATGGCCTCTCTGCAGGGCTCTCACTGACAGTACACATCTTACAAGACTGCAGTGCTGCTTCTCAAGGGGATCTTCAAATCCTGGCAAGCGGCTGTGCTCCATTACCTGGCACACGAATATTTAGAGCAGAGCAGAAGGGACGGCTTTTTGGAGCAATGCCATAAGTAGCTCTCTTCTCTGTGCTTTCCTGTTTTCGAATCCACCCAAGATGCTCCCTGCTCCCCTTGTTCTTGGGAGAGAACTAGTGCTACCCAAGCACTTCTCACCCCTGAGAAAACTCACTCTGTCACAGGACCTTTGGTCATATATAGCATGAGCCAGGCTCTGTCCTGCAGTGATTGCAGCACCCCTACTTCTCCACCCAGCAAGGACTCCAGCACTTTGCTTCTTTGTTGTCTTTTGCCCCTTCTGTAGGAAGATGAAGGCATACAGGCATTAGCTTCTGGATTTAGCTTAGTTTCATAAAACAATCGGATGGAAACAGATGTGGTTTTAGCTGCCTTACACAGTAAGTCCCAGTGAGGAGGCAAAGGTCTCTGTTACTGCTTCGGCTGATATAACCCTACCCTGAGGTTCTTACTGTCCACAGTAGTTCCATAAGCAGAAATTTAGAAAACTACGGGTGGATCCTCGTTTCTGGTCCAGGACCACGCACAAGCTGTTGGTCATTGTCGTCCACCATCCTTTGTTGTAGTATTACATAGTCATTGAATGTGAACTAACTCAGAGTTGACTCCCACAAAGGATTGCCACAGGAAGAACAACAAACAGCAGACTAAACAGGCTGAAGATCAAGAAAGGCTCACTTCTTGTTCAGTGGTTATCTGGTTGGGACCTTCAAAAACACTGCCATGACGTCTCAGGTCCAAACTCTAATTTTGTCTAATGAGACCTGAATCCACACCAGCACATTCCAATAAAGTGCTCACTGGTGCTTACAGGGGCAAGAAATGTTCTTAATCCCTTCTGCTGACATGTGGTCTGGATGAAGCTATGATGAGGTTGGTACAAAACTGGTTAATAAATGTGCCCAGAGAGTTTTCTGTAGGTCAGAGAGTGGCTCTGCAGGAGCCTGTTCCCAGACCTGATTTTGTTCAGCTTCTCACTAATGACTTGGACAGTGAAATACAGGCTAGGTCTATCAAGTGTGTAGATGGTACAGTGCAAGGAGGAGCAGAAGTCTGGGAAGAAGAGGGGAAGGGCAACAGCTGAATTCAAATCAGTCTTGACAACCTGGAAAACTAGTCTGGAAAAAATAGGTTAAAACTCAGTACAGGCAAGTGAAGGGTGTAACTTCAAGCAGGATTAATCACAGTCATAGATTGTGGAGGTGGGTTATGCAGCAGCCTTTCAAAAAAGGGGCTCAATTATTAGTGAACAATGTGCTATCAGAGAGAAAAAGGATGTAGTCATTCTGGAATATGAGTGGGAAAATGGCTTGCACCACAGACTGAATCACACCTCTGATCTGATCACCACTGGTGACTGGTACAGCTTCAATGGGGACACTAGTTCTAGGCATCACACTTCCAGGAAGCCATTAAGACAACAGCAATCATAATTATTAGCAATCTGAAAACATACTATCTGCAAGGAAATACTGGAAGTTGAACTGTCTGCCTAAAAAACATGTCAAAAAATATGATGAAAGTCCTGTAGTATCTAGAAGTTTGCTATAGGGAGGAAGGGCTATTTTTTTCTCTGTAGTTGTGAGGGCTCAGAGAAGAAATAATTTGTTCACACTCTAGCAGAAAGGATTCAATTCAATATTAGAAATAGCTTTCCAGTGGTAAAGGTAATAAAGCCTCAAAACAGCTTACCTTAGGAGGCCATAGGATGCTGGAGGTCTTCAGAACAGGGTGGACAAACATTAAACGAGGAACAGCTGATCCTGCTTTGAGCAGAGGGGTGGACCAGGGAGCCTCCTTAAGTCCTTCCTGCTGGTTTTTTTTTTTTTTGTGACTCAAGGCAGCAGCCCTGGGTTAATCTGTAATAACCTGTAGCTCCTTTCAATGACACTTTTCAAGACCCTGTTAGTGCTGTGGATCAACATGAAGTTCATTTCTAGGAAATCCACTGTAGCAAGAGAGCTGTAGAGATCTCAGGCAACCAATGTCATGATGGATGTAGGGAACTGCACTGATTACCCTCCTTTGGTGAAGGCAGTGACCTTCTTAACTACCAGCTCCCCAGACCTGCTGCTACCCTATGTTAACCATATAGTTAGTTGCCTCCTTCTAAATCATTAACTGTTGCAAAACACAGTAGAAAATTCCTAAAAAAGATTCTCAGATCTAAGCTCTGTGAGAGAGGTCAGGACAAGAAATCCAGATCACACTTGCAACTGAACTTTGAAGGTAATGAAGTAAAAACAGGAAAAGAGAGAGAAGGGGATGAGTTCAGATTCGCTCCCGCTAGCTCTGCTGGAGGAGTAGCTTGGGTACTCATCTTGACCCCTTAAGACCAGGACTGGGGAAACAAACTCAGTCTTCTGTGTTCATTTCAGATTTGGCAGCTTATTTTGCCTATGTATTCTCACCACACTATGTGCTGGCACATTAATAATTTGTTTATATAGATATGACAAGATTTTAAGCAGATAAAATAGGGTGTGGAGCTGTCAGCCCTCCAACACCAGGCTGTGCCTTCAGGGCATGGAGGGGGACAGGTGTAGGAGCAAGGTGGCTGGACCAGGGGTGCGATTTCCCTTGGGCTGGAGAAGGGGGACAGGTGCTGATGCTGCACATCGCAGGACAGTCCTGGTCTAGTCCCAGCTGAAATGCAGAAGCCAGACCTGGCTGGTGGTGATTCCTATTTAATTCATCTTTCCAGCTAAGTGATCTTGGATGCTGTCTCACCCTGACATGCCTTGAAAATTAACCCAATGCAGTGGTGAGCAGGTGATAAAATATCCCTGCAGCCTTAGTTACTGACAGAGGAAGGTAGCTGTAAATCCCACTCCTCTAAACCAACACAAGCTGAGTTCGATCCAGTCCCTGACCAAGTCCATGGCAGCAAAATTCCCACTGACTACAAATGGACTTGGACCGAGTTTATGAGCCACATAATTTACAGGATGTCTTGGCTGCCTGAACTAATGTCCATCTGTTCCAATGCCATTTACGATACCTAACAAACCAGTTGAGCCCAGGGACTAGGCAGGGCCTGACAGGCAAATGCCAAATGGAAACCTGGATCGTCACTGCTGTTGCAAAGTAGCTCCTGGGACATGGCCATTTCTCAGGGACACTTCCCCAGAGCAGCGCTCACATGCTTGCACTTCATCTCCCAGCTGAGGGGTTACTCAAGCAGGGGGTGCCTTTAGGGTCAGCTGGGGCAGGAGGAAGCTGCCCATCCTCGCATCGCCCCGCCGGGTCCTCATGCTCTGTGGCAGGCAGTGGCCAGCGATGGGTGTTCAAGTGCTTTCTAGACAGGTAAGGTGCTGCCAAACCGTTGCAAAGGTCTACAGGATAAGAAAACCTGGTTCCTGACCTGCACATATTTTTGGAGGTAAATACTCAGTTTGTAGGCATGAGGAAATTAAAATAGGCATCAGAAACTGGGTAACAGCTACAATACTCTGGCGGTCCAACTAAGAAAGTATTTTCACCTTTAAAAATGAAAAGGGGAAAATTAAGAAATAAGAATTAAGAGACTTGGAAGAGGAATAATGGATTTTTCAGTTCAATGGTAAGAAAAAGATTTTTTATAAAACCTATTCAAGTTGACCTGAAATTATTTTTTGTTGTAGAAAGAAAAGCTATATATGTGTCCCTCCACAATTTAATTTCTGGTCAACTAAGTGGTGTTAAAACTAATGTTATGCTTTCTTTTGGGATTATTTGGCCTCTTAAACATGACATTTTTTTAACACAGGTGAAGTTTTCAACAAAACCTGCTATTTCAAAATTAATGTTACACCTTCAGCTTAAAAATGCAGAAATTACATATCTCAAACATGTTCAGATCGTCACTGCACTTCTGCACAGCATAACTAGGTGATCAGTCAAAGCTGGTTTGATCCCAGTTGGAGCCCACCCGGCCCTTTTCTCCCCCCGGCCCTCACTTTGTTTCTGGAGGGGTCTTTCCTTTGCCCCACACACTTGCCAAGCCCTGGGGAAAGGGCCGGTCACAGCCGTCAGGGAGCGGGGGCTGAGGTGGCCTCACACCACCTCCTGACGGGACCACGCTTGTGCGTTAGCTACAGTAAAGTGAGCCAGCGCTCTTTTTCTGTGCTCTTTTGCCCGTGACAGGTCAGTGAGGGTAAGGCGAAGGTGTGGGGATGAGCAGCAGTTTAAACCTGACCAGCCGCGGCACCGTGGCGAGGAGTCCGCAGCAGTGTGGCGGATGTGGCTTTTCCTCACGCGCGCCTCAGTCTGGAAACGCGGGCCTGCAGTAAAAGCTTCCACCACAGCGGAGCTACCGTGCGTGTAACTTCACTCATTTCAGTCTCATCAAGTCATAAACCTGTTTCTCGCTCCTCGCAGCAATTACCTTGAAGGTGTATTGGTCGAGGCGGAGGCAGCCGACCCGCACGAAATGGGGGTGTTGTGGACCCCTGAGCATGGTGTGAACACGCCGCCTTCCCTCTGCTCAAGCTACCAGGTACTGGACCCAGCTTTTTAAGGCTGACAAAAAATGAGAGAAAACTAACCAAATGCTGTTGGTTAATGTCAAAACTTCTTCTCAGGCAGTGGAAGAGATGAGGGGTAGAAGCTGAAATGCACAGACACAACCGCTGGCAGGAGGCAGGGTGGCTCCGAGGGCAGCAGGCGCTCCCAGGGGTGCTGCCGCTTGTTAATGTGTTTTTAACTTACCGTAATTTTTTTCTACTAAATGGGGAAAAGTGCAGGTGGGGGAAGATGTCTGATTTTTCTGCAGGAATCTTCCACTGAGATTTGAGGCACTGTTTTCTAGAATTTGGCCAAAGGAATAGAAGGAGGAAAAGCTCATATGACATAAAAACGCTGCACTATCACATTATGCTGAGAACACTCATTTACCAAGGAAGAAGAAAGCTCTCCCCTCACAACTGCAGACCGTGAAGTGTTCTTAAACTGTGCATTGGGACAAATGACAGCAATTGCCATGTGAGTGTGTTTGCAGCACTTGGTGCGGAGGGAAACAAAAGGTGTCACGTGCTGGCCCTGCAGCTCGGGCAGGTGCCCTTGTTTTAGAGCTGGCCTGTTCTTCACATCGCACCAGGGCTTGCAATAGTCTCTTCAGCTGGCTGAGATGCGTATGACGGGCTACAGAGTCCAGCAGTTGCCTTTTGTGGGGACATCTTCCCTCTCTTACGGTGCCCTGAAGCAGTGAAGGAAGCAGCATGACGCCAGCTCTGCTTCTGGGCAGCACAAGAGAGCGTGGGGTCATTAACTTGAAGCCAGATGCCCTATCCCAGCCATACATGTGATGGTTTCCAAAAGTCTTCTGCCTGCAAGCAGTGTTTTCAGGGTAAAACATCAAAGTACCAAACAGCAGTGTGGTTTGACCACTCCAGTGTGGTAATTCCAGCTTTTTTTAATATAACCACCTAAACACCCAAGTTCCTCACATAGCTCATGGAGAAAGGTAGGTATCTCTTCAAGGCCCCAGAAATTGCCCCCTTGCTTCAGACTGGCAGCCAAGTTAGAGGGGCAGAGAAGAGTCAGGTGCACAGAAATGTATTTCATACAAATGCAAATCTTTGGCTTTCCTGCAGCCAAGGGCAACATACATTTGTACAGAAAGAGTAGAAGGTGCAGCCCTTACAGTAGGCTAGATATTTTAAACCTGTAGATCAACTGCTGGTCTACGACATGGAAAATGAGTAATTTTTATTGACTATAAAAGTTTCAGTTTAGAAAGGGGGGTGGGTGGGCGGGGGTGGGGAGGGGAGGGGAAGAGTTACCAATCTAGGATCTGTCTTCTACATGAGCATTTACAATATTCCAGGTTGTGGCACCCTGCTATGGGAAGGGATTCTGCAATCCAGCTGCTAGGTGAAATCCCAGCCTTGCAGCAGTCAGCAATAAAATTCCCATCTATTGTAAGGGTTGCAGGATTTCTCTGATACCCTTGCAGCATTCTGAACTTGATCGGGTTTTCTCTGTGGCAAGGACAATGTTTCCAGAGTAGGAAGTGATTTTCTACATCACACAGCTGTGATCTGGTTGTTCTCACAAGAATCAGACCTCCAGTGAGTGGCAGGTTTGACTGCTTAATAGAAACCTGAATTTGACAGGAGAAGGGACAGAAAGCTGCTGTAGACATCAGATATCAGTAAGACAGATCTCCACTGACCTAGAAGAGCTGAAGGATTTACCTGACACAATGGTACACATGTGGGGAGGCCACTAAATATGGAAGTAACTGCCATCATTAAGAAGATGGATTTCTTTGTTAGTTTTTCCTGTAATTTCTCCGTACCTCGGTTGTATTCAGGAGACCTTATGATTTTTTTCCCCCAGTGGCTAATTTAACAGCCTGATATGTTTTGTTTCCTTCTCACCTTGGATGTCATTATTTTTAAAAAGAGACAAGCTGACCCAGGACTGTGCAACTAAATTGTTAAATTTGTAAACAGACTAATAATACATTGGTAGCAGTTGGGGTATACTTTACCTTTCATTACTAGCTAGCTGGAGAAAGCTGCTGACACAATTAAACAACATTTTATATATGATTACAGTGATTCCTATTTTTTTCCTAGTCACGTATTCTCATCTAAGCATTTTTATAACCAACGCTTATAAATTCATTAGATGAAACTGTTCCTCTAATTTTCTTATGTGCTTCTAATGTATGAACCTGTGTCTTTCCTCAGTATCTCATTTTCTTTTATTTCTTTTTCCTCTCGTGCTTATACTTATGTCATACTTTGCCTTCATCCAGTTTTTACTGCCATATGCCTGTAAAGATAATGTTTTTATCAATGCGGCACACATCAGAGATGAATAGCAATGTGGAATTAAACCTACAAAGCTGTAAATAAAAGAAACCTTCGTTGTACTTTGTAGTTAACTTTCTGCCTAGAAACTTTTTTTTTCTGTAGAGGATATTTTACATAATGTAGATTAAAAAAAGAAAAACTCAAAGCATAGGTGCCTGGACTGGTTTGGGGAAGAGTGAGTCAGAGAGATTATAGTAGGGCATGAAGTCAGGCTTTCACATTTCAGGCATTAATTGGCCACTGAGAAGGAATGGCTGAAGCGTAGGAGGGGGATTAATTTTGGTGGGCACTAACAAAGAGCAGAGAGCTTCCCGGTGTTTTTATTTCTCAATCCTGCTCCAATACAATACAATTCAATAAAAAGCCTGTGAAGGTTTTTTAAAAGTCAAGGCAAGTGGATGTAAGGATGCTCTGCTGGGATGAGGAGATGATGTCTGTTTGCAGTCTTCCCACCTCCAGCCAAGTCTTCTGCTGCAAGTACCATGTGCAGTGAAGTGGGGCTGGGCTGCAGCACCTCTGAGCATCCTGGCACACCGCAGAGCTGGCGTCAATGCTTTCCTCTGGATCAGGACAGTGTATGTCAGAAGATCACATTAAAAAAAAGTTGCAGGCATCGGAGGTGCTCCAGAGCTAACTCCAGTTCCTACAGCTTGTATAATTCAGTTGGTGGCAGAAATCCTGACCATGCTGAAGTTAGAGATGAAAGTGCTGCTGAGTCCAGAGGTCCCAGGAGCCCACTGGCCATCTTTGCTGCTTGCCCACCGCTGAGCTGGTTGGGTTCAATGGTAGTTTTTAGCATGCTGACAAGCCACAGTGACAGAGAGGCTGCATTTTGACAGTGGGTGGTACCTTCTCCAGACCCTGCACTTCTCAAGAGGACAAGCTTGCCACAGATTGACAATTTGGCCTTTTTAGAGGTAAACTGTAAAGCCACCCTGGGCATGCACAGAGGATAGAAAGGACCTGAGGCTGCAAAATTAGCTGCTTCCAAGCAGAGTGATGGGCAGAAACTTGCAGGCTAGCACAGAGATGGGCAGATTGGGGGTCCATCCTTCAGGGCTAGAGCTAAGAGAGGGCTGCCTCCAAAAAGATGGATGCTGATTTGCTCCCCAAGGAAGTCAAGGAGAAAGAAGAATTTCAACTGTATACATTTGTCCAGCTCCTGGGCACCACAGCTAGTCGTTGGCTCTTATTTTGGGTGCACTGTGCCACGACAAAACAATTCTTCACCAAAAAATAAGCAAGGAGTTTGTGTTTCATCTGTGTGTGAGCAGAATGCATGCAATGGCTTTAAAATACTTATAAAATGATGATTCTATAATGTTTTCAAAAGTATTTGGAAAACTTGGCAAATGCAGTATACAGAAGCACTGCACTGCTATATAAATAAATAGACACTGGAACATTCAAAGGAGAGTGCAAGGTCTTACCCGTGTTTATTGAAGCATCCCACAGACCCCGATGGCAGGGATTACATTCTCTGTTAATTCTGCAGCATGGTTTATTTTCTGCAAAATTCCATAAAGCAAGAATAACAGAAGTGATTTGAAAATGTATCATGAACAGGTATCAGCTCTGCTCAGCATCTAAGATACATATATATACATAAAATGTACATGGAAATCAAGCATTTGTTGAAAAATGAAAGTAAAGTAATTCTACCAGGGTCAATGAGACATTGTCTTTCATTCACTATCCTAAGCTGATGTTTTCTATTAGAAGAGCTTTAGGTGGAATGTGCCCAGGATGTTTTAAACAGAAGAACAGGGATCAAGACAAGATTAACTAGCATGATGAAAACCTTGAAGTACACATTAGCCTATGCTGTGTTAGCTTGTGCCTTTCTGTATACAAAAAAGTGGATTATACAGGTAAGTCCTCTTATTCAACAGGCATTAATGTTTGTTAGCATTCACACAAACTCCATTAAGACAGCTGCACCTCATGGTTAGTGACAAATCTGCTCCTTTTTCTATATCTTCATAGAAATAACTTGGAAAATACTCAAAAGTATGCTATAGATTTCTTTCCTTTTATGAGCTGCTAAGACTATAAAGAAATTGCTACAATTTCTAAGCATGAATTAAGAAAGAACAAGGATTTTTTGCCTAATGAAAGAGTTTTACATGTTTTTAGTCTAGCTATTACTGTGAGACTTGTAGTTTAAAAAAAAAGAAATAAACACAGCTGCATTTAGTCATACTGTTTAGTAAGCAAGAAGCCTTACTACACAGATGCAATGAAAAAAACCCCAAACCTGAAGTTTTAACAACTCCCCAGTTCTAAAATTCTGAAAAAAACATGTGGTTCAGTTTTTAAATGGTGTTTGTAACCTCATTATAGTCTTCTGTAAACACAGTGAAGATATATTTCCAAAGTGGTCATGAGCTAGTTTGCAGAATAAGGATTTGCTTGCGTATGTAGTTGTACATGGAAACTCCTGTGTTAATCTGATTCTAGTACAGGAAATTTCTTCTCTCAGACAGACATTTATTTTTTTTAATCGATTTCAGGTTGTTTAATCTGCTTTGTAAACTAAAATACTGAGAAAAGGTGCATGGCAAATATATATTTTCAGATTCATCCCCTATTTTACAACAAGTCTACTGTATACTTTTTTTCTTCCTTCTTATTTGGATAACGAGCCAGAAGCAAAATCTGCTTGCAAAACTCAACACTTGAGTAACCATGTGGCCATTAGTGTATTCACATGGATCCTTATTAACCACAATTATCTAATGAGAATAGATACTCTGTGCATGTCATTGACACCCACAGAAAATGTGCAGGCACACTATGTATAGCAATTTGCTTTATAATGCTTAACATGTTAGGAGTGGTCACCAGTCCTCATTTTCTATCTGGTGCTTCACAGTCTTTAATATTCTTCTACAAATAGGAAGCAGATAACCTCTGCTTTCCCTAAGGTACAAATAGCTGTTTAAATGAAATCAGTAACATACCCCACCTTGCAGCAAAACACTACTGACGCTTTTCCTAGCTTTCCTTTCCAAGCCCTAAAATGACAATATGCTGAACATTAAATTGTGGGATATTTTAATATTTGGCAAGAAATTGTCCAGCATTACTTCAGCTCACTTATTGCTTCTGTGTATCCTGGAGGATCTCTGGGTACTGCTGCAGTTAACTCTGGGAGCTCGAGAAGATCTTGCTGAGGTCCACACTTAGGTGTGTTTCCTCTCTCAGCTGGCATGGCCATCAGTGCTGTTGATTTTTTTAGGATACCAATCAGAAAAGCTATTTCTTCTCACAAGTACAGGCTTTCCTATTGAAACAAATGTCGACAATTTCAAAGCTATCAGGCAGCTACTGCAATCAGTCTGAAAAATGCTGTGTCAACTAAACTACAGTGTAATGACAGATGCGTAGCTAAAAATATCAGTCCGACAATTTTTTGAAAAGTCAGACCCTACTGAGAGATGTATTGCAGGCTCAGTCCCTCTTGGTCTAGGCATGGACATGGACTAGTGAGCAAGAAAAGCAACACTTGGGAAGAGGCGAGGCTGGACCATCTCACTGCTCCCTGAAGCACGGCCCTGCAGGTGGCTGGAGCACTGCGGGGTTAGAGCAGATCTGTTGGCCCAGCCATGCTGCAGCAAGGCCTGGCCTTGTTTTATCCTCTGTGCCAAAGGTCTGGGTCCTCATTCCCTGAGAATTCCCTTGTGAAAGGAGAAACTGCTACTGTCTACTTAAGCCACATGAGATTTAGCACAAAGCCAGACAGCTTTACCCTCCATAACTCATACTCATGCATACTAAGGTATATTTCCATCATGTGCAACAAAAAACCACGGGCACTCTGGCCCTGGCAGACTCCTGAGCTCCGATTATTTCATTATTGCATTATAAATGTTTACCCAAGGAGCTTATCTTCTGTTTCTGCCTCTGAAGATCCCCCCTTTCATTAAACATCCCTCCCAAGCACTATCTGACTCTCCTTGCAGTTTTATCCCTACTACGATGCTCACTTCCGTATCATTCCTGCAAATGAATGTGGCAAATTGCTGTGAGCTGGACATGAGCTTTTTTCCACTACCAAAAGTTGACCTTTTTTTATTTCATTTTTTTATACTCTGCTTTCCTAATACACACAGAGGAAAGTGCTAGAGCTTGAATTCCCTGGTAGCACTATCTCAGATTTTCAGTGTCTCTCCAGAAAGGTGTGATTAAAAATAGACAAAGGAATTGCGTTGCAGACCTCAGCATCTTCTGGCTGTTTTCTCCCACTAATTGCTGAAGCTGACCACTAAAGCCAGGTTTACTGCCTGATGGGCCATTTCAGTGTTTGAAACAAAGACACTTACAAAAATGCAGTGGCCAGCTTTACCAAATCATTGTGTCAAACCCATATAAAGTCACCCTACTAATAAATTTAATGAGATTGAACTAAATAGCTTTCTACTGATGTAAAAGGCTTTTATTTCCAGACAGAGCAAGGGACTTTGCTATACCACGCTGCTGGAAAGTGGCTGCTTTTGTCTGTCATTTTCCTTCTCTGGACTCTGATTTTATTATCATATTGCTGTAATGAAAAGCACAAATCATCCGGACAGTGATGGCAAGGAGCCATATCTCACCACTCTGATGTCACCCAGTGACTATATTTCAAGGCTTTGCCATCATATAACTTTTGTGAAAAATACCAACTGGTTTCAGGACTAGCATTCAAATAAAGAGAGGCTGGCTACATGGGTCTCCTCTGAGTCTTTTCAGACAGGTATTTCAGCCCTGCCTTTGCCTGTGCCCTTCACTCCTGGCTGGTTGCGGCAGCTTCCCGGCACAGTGGCTCCCCATGGAACCTTCTGGCCTTCCGCGCTCCTCCATGGGGACCGGGGTCCGGGGCTTGGGCTTTCCCCGAGGGGAGAGTCAGACATTACAGCACAGCAGGGAAAATTCTGGTTTCCCTGTAGTTTCACACACTGCAAACAAGTGTTCCATTGCTGTTGCTCTATTTGTAATCCAATCACTTCGTGCATTGATCCCTCCCATCCGACAGCAGGAAACTCTGCTTTCTGAATTGCACGCATTTAGTGCACACATTTATTGCGACATCTACGTAAAACTCCCACAGTAGAAATAGTGCTGTGACAGTGTTTCCCTCTCCTTCAAATTAAGACGGCACTGGACTGGAGCACTCACCCAGCATTGTTTCAGCATTCTGTCAATATCCAAATCGCCTCCCAGCAAACTAAGCCCACTCATGTGCTAAGAAACAGCTGCGAGCAAATCTTGAGTCTTTGTGTAAAAAGCCACAGGGTGGAGATCAAATCTGGAGAAACTGAGTGACCTTGCTTTAAAAGGCAGCTAAACTTTAATGTCTTCAGATGAAACATTTCAGAAAGAGCTAGTGATTGAGATATGTAACGTGATGTCTGGCAAACTGACCCCAATTTCTGGTTACTGACCCTCATCTTACCTGCTGCTGCTGCAGAAAGCTCAAGTAGCTGTGCAAAGGCAAGTGTGAACACACTCAGGCTCTGCCAAAGGTAATGACACATTTCTACCAACAAGAAGAATTAGGTGGGGGAAAACGGATGGGTTTTGTTTTAGAAAATTTTGCAATTGCTTCATTAAAAATAATCAATCCAAAACTATGCAAAAAAACAAGGCGATTAGTCACTGCAAATCTTTCTTAATTACACTATTATGAAAATTATATTTTGGGCTGAGATTTTTCCTCTTGGAAGTTGTTATTGGTGCATGGAAGGAGGGCATTCCTGCTTGCATTCCTGTGCTTCAACAACAAGAAGATGAAGTCAGAGGGGCACCAAGAAATTCTCACCCATTAAAAGAATGTAGGGTAAGAAAAGGTTATGAGAAAGGGCATTATAAAAAAACTCCACTTTCTCACCAGAAGCTGTATTAAGCTACCCTTATTCAAGTGGCTCTCCAGGGGCTCTGTGTCCCCACAAGGCAGGCACAACCCTGCCAGCAACAGCTGCTTGACCAGTGCTTTCCCTCAAGAAGGCATCTTGGATCATCACTACAAGAACCAAATTGCTCTTACTGTTTATAAAGCAAAACCTCTCGTACCCAGATAGTTATGGCATGATATGAACTCTAAGCGGTGTTTTTTGTGAAAAAGTGACAGTGATATCTGTACACTTAATGGCTGTAACAACAACTAGCATTTGAAATCCATGTATCTCAAAACACCAGTGTGATCCCTAACGTGTAGATGGGTTAACAGAAATACTTCTGTGGCCAATGCAGCTCTGCAAGCTAGAGGCTTATTTTAGACTGAAACATGGGACAAAAGCAACTAGATCTAATCACCAACAAAGCCTCAAAGTCTGCAGCCCCACCTTGAAGCATAAGAAATGTTGAGGCACACGTGTCCTCACTACAGCCAGCCTCTAGGAGCCTACGAGGTGGTGTCCTGAGCATGCCTTGAAAGACCTACATATCGATGCAGCTAATCAGGTGAGTGTTTAGCTCAATGTAGTCCTTTCTGGACCACAAACTGGATTTCTTACCATCTCATTCCACAGATTCCTCCCGCAGATTTCCCTCACATACAAAAACCAGACGGGGTTCAGCACATACCCACAGAGACGGTGCTCTGTCCTTTATTCAGGCATCCATGGTCAGAGATGGGGCAATGACATTTCATTCGCTCCTCTGCTTCAACAGATTCAATCTCATACCTCAAGGAAAAGTACTTTGCAGTACAATTTTTTTTAGGTGCTTATCGTTGGACCATTTTGTTTTGAACCTCACTCCAGAAAAGTATATTTATCCTAGGGGGAGATGTTTTCTTCTAGCTCAGAGTAATTAGTATGACTGTGTGCATTTCCTAAAAATAATTAGCACATGCTTATAAAAATAAGGCTTTGTCTTTTCAGTCACATGTTATTTTAATGTGTATATACATATATACCACATGTTCTGTACCTACACACACCTGCACATACATCTTGCACTGTATTGACAGCCCTCTCAGAGTTTCTTACCCACGTCACCCTTTGGAGTGCATCACATAGAAATAGTAGCAGTATTGATTATACAGCAGTACAACAGTCTAACCAATATACAGCATATACAGCATATGATATATGAATATATGAATATACAGCAGTACTATTGAGTCTAACCAATACAAACCAATATAAACATGTTACACTGTGAACAGTGTTACATGAGAGGTGGCTGCTACACCGTGCTATCAGCAGTGTTCCTGCCAAATTCCAGAGCTGTTCCAGTACTCCAAGGAAGGCCAAAATGTGGCATTAAATGCAGATTGTTAATGTTTAAAATTCCATTGAATAATGGTATTGACATAATGATTTCAAAAAAGCTTTAAGAAAATACAATTAAATCTGATTCTAGTTTGAGCAGAGCAAATGACACGTAAATTTTTTCTTGTTGGTTTTTAACTAAGTACAAGGAGTCTTGAATTTCTGAGTTCCTGAATGTTGTACAGCTATTCTAGCAGCTATTTGTGCATTCATGATATTCACTGCAAAACCTCCTGCCTTTAGAAGACACAAGATCAACTACCCAAAGCCAGATTATACCCCAGTGGGGTCAGTGGTGACCTTGCCACCCATTTTGTTGGAAGCAGAATTAAACTTTTATGTGTTGCACTACCTTGTTTGTGAAGGACTGAATTAGCAATTTGTTTTAGCACTTCTTTCAAAGCTTATTAAAGACAATGAAAACCTTTTTTCATAAAAACAAATTGCATCACAATATTTTAAAAGTCTGTGTAACTATCACCATCATGAATGCCACCACTAGTTTACAGAGATACCCTGAGGCAGCTCTAGGAAACTGAGAATGCAAATGCGAGGAGAATGGTAGGTGAGTGCACAGCTGTGTCTCTGAGGTGTGTGTATCTCCGGGAGGTTTGACTGTACAGGACCAGTCAGCAGCAAAGACAGATGAAAATGCAGGACTGGTCCACAATACAAGCCTTCAGAGTCAGAGATTTCAAATAATTCATCTAGGTATCATCTGCGCCCTAATGCAGTTGCTCTTTGTGCGAGTGAACATTGTTGCCTCTGTCTGAAGTCAAGAAGAATTAGGTTACAGAGGATAAGTTCAAACCCATAAAACCAAGAAAATGTAACTTCTGTGATAAAACCCAGAAGAGTTAAAGTCATATGCTGTTTTCTGTGTATTTCTACTACACCACAGAATCTGCACATCTTCCAGTGGTGCATCAAGTGATGCAGCTAGTATTTGTTACATGTGTCTTGCTTTCTCCCTTTACCACTCAAGGGCTCCATGTCTGTCTGTGAAATGTCATGTCCTGTACTGGTAGGGACTCTACCTGACTGGACATTTAGCCTCCTTATTGCTCTGTGCTGATTTTAGAAAAGCGAATTGAAGAAACACCCTAACAGAAATTCTGCGTGACTGTATATTTTTAGACTTGTCCCCAGGGAAGATCAGTCTTTACCCTTAATCTAGAAAATGAAGATTTACCCTCCCATCAAGTTTTTTGGGTGCCCCTTCAGAGACACTTTCAAACAGTGGAAATACTATGTACATTTTTGGCTTTTGGTTTTGGTGAAGCATAAAGCATCATTTATGTGTTAAATGTACACAGACACTGCAGCTCTCCCCAAGAAAGCTCCTGTTACACTTAATTTGTTTCAAACAAAATTTTAGTGTTCTCTCCTTCTGATGCCTGATGGTCACAGCCCAAAAAAGTACAAGGTCTGTTTTTAATCTGTTTAAGGCAGAAAAGCACTGTCCTTTAGCGAAAGCAGATGGGAAAGCCTGGGATTCCAGGCAATGTCACACACGTGGTGATCCAAGAATAGAGCAACTGATGATGTTAAACTCTTTCAGCTGGGTGGAATGGATGAGTCCTCTTTAAGGACAGACTCAAAGGAGTAATATTTTTTAAATTGATGGATTATAACCTTTGACAGTCACTTGAAAAGAATAGGAATTTAAGGAAAACATAGCCTGAAGGCAATATCTCTTGGTACATGATCAAATTTCCATTCTCAATGTGCCTGTGATAACCTATCATTGTAATTGGGCACACTCACAGACAGTGACCTGAGCAGCCCATACCCTGCCTCCATCGTACCCACTGAAATCTCTCTGAGACATGAAGAGTTCTGCAGCCCCAGCAACAGCAAAGGGCTTGTGTTACCATTGCATGATTGCAATTATAATCATTAACCACCAAGCACAGCAGGCAAGAAAAGGGGAAAATACTGTGAATCACAACAGACATATGAGATTTAAGTCACCTTTTCAGCCATCTAACACTGAGCTGTCATGCACTCCATAGTTCATTTAAATTAAAGCAGACCAAGAGTCCTCTGAGGTGTAGAGTCTTGTGTACTGCTACTGAGCAACCCAGAGTCCCCATGCTCTTCGTATCAAGCAGCCCATTCTGGTCCAGGATAATGTCCATCCCAGAGATTGTAGGTTATGTCCTATGGTATACCCCCACTGAGTTTGTACTAAGTGGTTCCTGCTCTGAAGGATGACAGAGCTAGTTGACTTCTGTGCTCCTCCAGATCTGCTTGTAGGAGCAGGAACTCAAGTAAGAGTGTCCCAGAGCTGTTTTCAGTGTACATTTCTAGGAGTTTGGCAGAGTTGCCTGCAGAATCAGAGATCTGGACACTATGACTACATTCCTTAATTCTACAGAAGCATTTGAGTTCTGCCAACAAGAGGGTTGCTATGCCAGATTATTATTTAGAAGATGCTGAAATCATAGGTCAGAAGTATAAGTCAATGTATTAAAGATCACTGCTGAATTTGCAAGAAGGCAGTTTTCTGAAAGAAGCATCATTGATCTCCATATAAGAGGGATTCTACATCTGTTTTTAAGCCCCTCCTTCTCCAAATAGTTGCCAAAGTCTATCAGCAGAAGGGTGGGGATGAGCTGGGATGAAATGAAACACCTTTTTAGATGTAAAGATGTTTTAAGGTTTCTGGTTCTTCTTAATTTTAAATAAATTGAAATAAGATATTTTAGTAAAATGGAACCTTTTCATTCAGGAATAGCCAAAAAAGACCATCCTGAGGATGATCACATAGGGGTTTGCCCACCAACAGTCAAACTAAACTAAACAACTAAACAAACTAAAGTCAACAACTGAAAGTCAGGATGAAATTGTGAAACAATTGCAGGTTGCTGACAAATCTCTAGCTGGCAATAATGTGGTGTGATCAGATGTGCTGTAAATAACTAAACTGAGGGCTGGATGCAGCTCTGTTTCCTCTTTGCAGCTGTGGCCAGTAGCTGTTTATCATATAGCTGGAAAGCATAGGTAGGCTGCATTCTTCATTCTTCATGTTCTTTCACGGACTTGCACTCGGCTACGATATTTATTGTACAGTTATGCAGTGCTGGCTGCAATGAAAAAGCTGGCTTCAGAAGTACCTGCCCTGGAACCTCTGGTAACTATTTTAAACATTTCAGTGACCTGGTTTACAGCATGGCCTCAAAACCAGCCGTAACTTCACAGCTTAGAGGCAGTAAACTTCAGCACAGCATTGCAACACTTGCTTATAGCAGTTACAAAGAAAGGAAAGAGCTTCCCAAATCCACTTTCGCACTGGAACCAGCACACGGGCTTACCTTGATTCCCTGCAGAAATGCAGTCTGTTAGGCAAGGCACAGTGGAGAGTCCTGGCCCTTTTATTGACTGGAGGCGATCTAGAAGTCCAATCAGTCTGAAACGTAGTGCACAGCTACAGCAAACTAATATGAAGGGGCGTATTTCCCTGCTTCTCACAGTTTGGCCATGACTCAAATATAATGGGCTAATTGGTGTGTATTGAATTTAGGACTCTGTTTCTTCTTAGAGACAAGTCTACATTTGCTTCATTAATCCCTTGCAGAAGCACCTACTGAATCCTGAAGTTTATTTTCATTGAAGTCTCTGTCACATTTGAGTCTTTTTCCCAGTACAGGGAATTGCTGTGTTTCCCCATATGGCTCCCATATTTCTGGAGTATATTTTTGCCTGTAGATATATATATATATATATTCTCCTACCCTGCCCTTCATTAAAGTAAACATGTGTACCATAAGATCTCTTTGTCACGTAGCCAATGCTTTCTTGGTACCTACATCAGATGCAAAGAACATTCTGCTGTTCACTGTACGCTGCCTATAGAGCAGCTCTGCTGCTGTGTCCATTTCAGCTGTTTAAAATACCTGCTGGGCATGAAAATGCTCAAGTCCCTTCACAATTTTCAGCGAAATTTAACATCCCTAATGAAAGTCAGTATGCCTGGAGATCAGAGATTTGCATGAAACAATAAGAAACAGGGAGGAGAGAAGTTCTATCTCTTCCATGAATTTTAACGTGTGCATGAAAGCTGCAGAAAGTGCCTATTTTCAGTTTGGATCAGCAACCCTGAGCCCTGTCCTGGAATTAGACATCTGTGTCAGTGCTTTCTCACAAACACACATAAGGGGGTTTGTGATTTTTCCCAACAGCCCACTTGGGATGTTTTAGAAGATTTGGTTTCAGTGAGGTCCTATACCTAAGGGGAATTTCAACTCACATCTGCTCAAAAAAGCTAAATCCCCATTGGTTTTTTCCTCTACTTTAGGTGTAGATACTCCATGTGCGTCTGTGTGTTTACATTTATGTTTATGTTTATGTAAAAAGAAAGGCACTTAATTAACTTGCACAAAACACACTGAGGAAAGATCTCATTAGAATCAAGGAAAATTATGTTTTTAAAGGTATTGGTAGCATGTAAATTTGGAACTGATTTATGTTAACTTTAGAGTACATACACTCAATTAGCATTGATTTTAAAATGGAAAATGGTCTCCCAGGATACTGTAGAGCAATTCCTTCTGTCTTAATTTGCAACAAATACTACTCCAAGAAATAGACTTCAGTAGGGACCAGCCTATTTTAGGCAAGAGGAGATGTATAAACTTGGAAGAGATAGAACATGCACTGTAAGGAGGAACTGTTAGGGTAATCTTCCTAGATCTCACAGAGAAAAGTCTCCTTGACCTGCCTTCAGTGCTTGTCAAAAATAAGCAAGGTTCTCCTTTTTTTGGCATCTATTCACATTCCAGCTTTTAGATAATGGATGGAGGTCTCACTTGCACTAAAGATATAATTATGTAAATATCATGCTTGCATAAACAGTGAATGAATGGGCAGATTTACAGGGCAGACTGTGGCCCACATTCTGTGCTCCCTTTTCATTTTAATCATTAAATGTTTCTTAACCAGAAATTGATTTTCACATTCAGTTTTGCAACACCTTAAATCTCTTGTGTGGCACTTTTTCCTGGGACATCACACAGTGTAAATGCACAGAACTGCAAAGCTGTTCACAAACAGAGATGCAAGCAAGTGAAGTGTTGGTCAGTGCAATGAACCCCTGGGGAATTGAGCTGCAGAGATGTAGGTGCTGAGAACAAGCAGAGCATCAGAATTTGAACGCAGATGCCTTTCCACTACTTTGTTGTCTGTATTTCCCTTATATCTTCACGTGGTAATCGGGCCAGACTGACAGTGAGAAGAACTGACCTCTTGAAACCTGAAGTTTTATTTTGAAATTGGTGACAACTGCTTAAACACGACATGTTTGCCTGTCTCCATATGTAGGATTCGATCTTTGGCAGCCACAAATCATCTTAACACATGAGAAATCAAAGGAGCACACAAACACCGGCTGCATTAGGAGGATGAGGCTGCACAAAGTTTCTGCACTGTGGTGAGCACTTTCTCACCTGAGCAGTCCTTGGGCTTTCCGTGAACTCTCACCTGTCTATAAACAGTGACCATATGCAGCTCAGAACTGCAGAAGATCTCTTTGATACCTGTTTTATGTAAAGGCATTCGTATAACCACAACCCATGTCAAGATAAAACTGTTAGATAATATCACCTATCTCTGCATTGCTAAAAGGAAAACATTTATGGGTAACACAAGGGAAATACACAAGCTCTTCCCAAGGAAGCGACCACAAGGTTACCAAGTAGCTCTGCTGACAGTAACAGATGGCAGCACTAATTGTTGTGCAGAAAGTTCATGTTGTTTTAATTTTCTCAAGGGCAATGCATGGACACGAACATGATGTGTTTCTGTATTACCACATTTGTGCATCGCTTAGAGACGTGCTGCTGCTTCCCACCTTCCCACCTGAGGCTTCTGCTGCAAGCAGAGAAGAGGGCTAAGCTGAGCTCCCTCTCCATGGCTCTCCCATCTCCTGCCTCTCTTTGTGCTTGCATGGTCCCTGCTATCCCTGCAGCACAAAATGACCCCTCTGAAAGGCAGCTCAGCAGAAAACTATTCCTTTAATTCCTTTTTGCACAAGGTTAGTTTGCTACCAGTCAACTGAACCAAATTGGCCTCCTGAAGGGATGAGCATGGATCCTGACGGTAGAGAAAAAGGGAGGGCAGCACCCTGGGGCAGAGAGAGGAAGGAAATGAGGAAGAGGGAGGAACGGGCCTGCACCCTTCAGAGCAGCACACTGTCAGTGCAACAAACAGAAATTTTTTAACAGCAGAATATGAGTGGAGCAAAACGTGAGCAAGCTTCAGAAATGATGCTTGGCATTTCCACATACGGGGGAGAGCAGCTACAACGGTACGCATGCAGAGGGGTTGTCAAGGAAACAGACATGTTTTGCTTCAGATGTGCAATGAAGCACATACTCCAGACATCCACATAGCCTCATTACCACTGCATCTGAATACCTCACAGTCATTAATAATGAATTTTACCTTCATAACACCCCTGTAGTACAGTGGCGCTTTATCCCATTTTTAAAGGAGTGAAAGCAAATAGATTGAGCCACCTGCCCAGCCATACCAGCACTCTGCAGTCAGACCCCTCAAATCTAAACAAGAACACAGCAGCTGTACCTGTCATCCAGCCAGTGTCGTGACTTTGATACGGGTCAACAATAAATTACTAGGGAAGAGCATAAAGATAAAACTCCACCTCCAGATGATTGCCAGGGAATGGTGCTCGGTTAATTTCCAAGGATATGTGACACTTTATTCCCTAAATGTAGCAGGGAAACATGGATGTGGTCTGGGGCTCTACACTTCAGAATCAAATAAAGGTATAGGAAACACCTCTTATCATAAGCATACTGGTGATTTTATTAAAAATTTAACGGAAAGATAGAGAAAAGGAAATGAGCAGACATTATCCATCAAAATCCAACTGTTCGTCATGCTCCATTCACTTCTGCCTTCAAACCAGCACAGCTCCCTGTAAGCTTGGAAGAGAAGAAAAAGTGGGAACTCTTCCCAGTTTAGGGAAGATGAAGGAATGGCCCAGTCATAGGCAAATAAACCATCTGGTAAGCTACCCAACACTCAGGCTTTATTTTCCTTGCCCTTTATTGTCATTTTCTTTTCCAGTCTATCAGACGTTCAGAAAACTTTGCTCTTATTAGAACAAAGAAACAATTAGAACAATCACAATCATTATTTCTCATTATTCTTACAGTAGAAACTGTTATGCTGAGACATGCATTTTTTAGATTCCTAGTGAAGAAGAAACAGCACAGGGCTCTCAGGGTGAGCTGTGGATGACAGGTAATACACTGAAAACACAGACCATGGTAACAGGCTTTCAGCCCCTTTTAAGAAATCTGGAGATAAGTAGCAACAGCACCAGAAAAAGCTAATTGTCCACAGTGAATAGAGTAGTCCATAGTGATTTCAGGATGTACGATGGGTTCAGGGTCAGTGTTATGAGCTCTGTGTGTCAGAGCCTGTTCTGAAAATCTGTTTCAAAATCTTGGCAACATCTTGTCTTCAAAACAGGGGGGTTCTCCGAGCTGTGGCTCAACTGCACAACACAAGCTACGGAAAGGAGCAATGGCACGTCCTGTTCTGCCAGTCTTTGGCTGGTTTGTCAAAGATGCTGTTTCCTTCTAGACTGCTCTGGAAGAACAGGTAACAGCATTAATTCACTTAGATGGTTGAAGATGACACTTTTGTCATTATTTAGAAACACTCTTAAATACCTTTGCCATGAAAGTTTAAGGCTCAAAACATTTTCTAGGCCCGTGATGCAGAAATTCCCAGATTTCTTCCCACATGTATGTTTTTTCTCTCTAATAAAGCAGATCAACACATCCTATTGTATCAAATGAAGTCAAGAGTTTAGCTGGAACCCACAGACATTGAGGGAATGGAGCGACTGTGATCTCTGTTTTCATTCTTACATCCTCTGTCTGAGCATTTTCTTATGTCAGATTAATGCAGTCTTTGAAGACTTCTGTGTTGACCTCAGGGCACCTAAGGCAAGTAAGTATGGACCTTCACATTCAGCAATAGACTCAAGCCCAAAAGAAAAGCTACCTGAAACATAACATTTATTTTTACAATTATTTGATCATTCAGAAACATGAGAGGAGAAATATAAGAAAATCTGAATTGCTGAAAAAATTGTCTAAGACAAACTGCAGACTGTGTATTCCTCCCCTTTTGAAAATGAGTGTGTATGGGGTGTTAACAGTCAATTACCACTCATCTAAATCTGTACAGAAATTTCTAACAAATGGTTACAGTAAATATCAGCTGATGCATATTGTGAGAAAAGACAAGAATTTGTCAGAGCAAAGACTAAAATGAAAATCTATCATGAACCGATTGCAAATCAGAGGCCCACGTAACCTGTAGCAAAACAGCTTGATGCAAAGACTTGTTGCAAACACAGCTGTTTCATGTGTGGTACCAAAATTAAAAGACATCCTTTTCTTTGTGCCCAAAGAGCACATCACTCATCTCTCACTCCCTGGTCTCTGAAGGTGTCTTTAAAAGAAAAATGAGTTAACTATGGAGGCAAAAGATGCCAACACAGTAGATAAAGAGATTGTTGTAACTACCTCAACTATGCCTACAGTAATTTCTCTATCATTTACCTGTAGCGTTATCTACCTTCATCCGATGAGCCCATCTGTCTCCAAGTCAGCAACACTTCCAATCTAGCAAGCAGCCATTTGTCAAAACCTTCCGGAGGGTTGGAGACCTGCCTTTTCACTGCCCTTATCAGCTAACTATTATTGCCACTTTTATGACTGCTAAGCTGAGGCAGTGATCAATAAGACTTTCCCCTGCTCAAAGCTTCCCACTGGAATGAGAAAAATCCTCTTTAGTAGTCAAACCTGCTACTGGCAGCCTTGATGGGCACAGAAACACTTCTGGGGCTATGAGAAAGCAATCAGCACTTAGTGGCCCTGAAATTAGAAAACTTCTTTCCTGGCTCTGTTTCTCCATAGGCTGCTGCAGCCGCCCCATCCGCAGCCATCCCTGGCTTACCGGGAACCGCACTGCGTGGCCACACGCTGCGAGCAGCGCCCGGCTTGGCTTTCCCCTCCGCCTGGCTGGCTGCAAGGGTGGGAAATTTGGGGGGATGTTCCTGCGCATGGGCTGGGGTCACTGCGGCAGAGGGAACGACAGCATCACGTGTGTAAGTTTCTGCTTTTGAATGGGGTCACCGCGTGCTGCAGGGAGGGGTTGTTACTTTTTGCAAGGTCCCGCTCATGTATAGCTACTGGCTCTCCTGGGGTAGAGGCAGTCATTGCTGCTGCCCGGCTCCTAAGACACTGCTGTTAACAGGACTGCAGGGCTACAGTGCTCCTTTGGTGATCAGCAAGGATATTTCAGTTTTGAAGTCTGGACAGAGAGTTTAAATACGGATTGAGTAGCTGTTACTCAAAGCAAGGATCCAGACCTCGGTGGTGTAGCTTGCCAGTTAGTAACAGTAGTGCTACTGAAGTAAGAATTCTCAATTTACCAAAAATACTGTAATTCAAATACCTATTTCAAAGTGGTTATTTATTAGAAGACAGCAGATCCATGTGGATCTTTTAGATAGCTGAAAATACTGATTGCAGAAGGGATTTCATAAGTTTCACTCCATAAATTTAGATGCATGTGACTAGGAGCCCTCAACACTTTGCCATCAGTCAAGTCCAGTGAATTTATATCCACTGGTTTCCTGTGAGGCACTGTGGTATGTAGCAAGTGCTACAGGTCTGGTGAACTACAGCACAGACAGAATGAATGGTCTTCTTTGAGTTATGTCAGAACCAGTTTTTATTTATTGATCAAGGACTACCCACAAGATTAGCCCCATACCTAATATAGACCTCAGACTGGATCCTTGCATAGTTTTAGCGTGCCACGCTGAACCCCTCAGAGCGGCATTTTTACAGTACAAAAATTAAGGGTATATGTTACGGTTCCAGCCTAAGTCTCTGTTGTCAAGTGACATGTCCTGTGCCCCTACTGACTTGTGAAAACTCAACCCACTTCAGCAAGATCTCCACGCTACAGCCTCTCTAATTTCTAGGTGTTTTGCTCAGATATTCAAACAAGGTCGAGCTCCTGGAACAAATATCCCTTAAGCTGCAGTTAGATATAGCATGGGCAGCATGGGCATGAGCATGGGCAGGCTTCCAAGCAAAGCATCGCTTACCCTTAGGAGTACAGCAATCAGCAACAAAATACTACAAGAGCAAAATAGCCTCAACACCCTCCTGCCATACCTAAAGCCTAGCCTAGCCTACCCTGGAAGCCGGTCAGGTCCCACCTACTCCTGCTCCTGTGAGGGCCAGGCTGCAGTGGGACCCTCCATCAAACCAGCTCCCGAGCTTCAGCAAGTGGTCCCTCTCACAGAGCCAGCCTGGCCTGTTTACTTAGTGTTTCCATAAGCTCTCTGACCTGTTTGTGGTCAAAAAATATTGTGTCCAGCTTGGACAGAAACAAAACTTCAAAGACTTTAGTACCCACATTGTGATTTAAATACTGCCTGCAGAGCTGGCCAAATTCATTACCCTTTGTGTCCATAGGCGAAGTTACAGGGAGCGCTTTAACACTTAGGTGCCTTTTAGCAAACAACATTGTCAAGCCAACAGATCACAAACCAGTCCCCAAAGTTCACTCCGAATCTTACCCCAAGCTATGGAATAGAAGAAAAATGACAGCGTGCTTTGTCACAACAGCAAGCACATTGTAGGCTCTGGATTGACCTTTATGGCTGACTTTACCAGTTATCATTTCCATAAGATGTTACTGCTCTTAGAAGCAGAGTTGTATGATGTTAATGGATAACCTAAAACTGTGCACTTGATTTTTCCCCATTTCACTTTGGGCTCTGGCTTAATTATTCTGACCATGAAGTGGTTCTTCAAGGCTCACAGCAGGCTGGCAGGATTAGGCTTGTCAAAATGTTCTCTAAGCTTGCAGCTTGAAGCACAGCGACACCGTACAAAAGGAAAGCAGGCTGTTTGCTGCCTTAGCTTGAGATATACAAGTAACAGGGAGAAAAGCTGGGCAGAGAAAGATATACATTTGTTCTCAGCATTGTAAGAGTTTTTATCTCCTTTTTTAACCAAAGAAAGGAACTCCTGAGGACAATCAAAATACAGAATATCAAAATTCAGTCTTGACCGGACAGGGCTTCTGCATGCTTTCACTGTCTTGTGCTCTTCACAAATGCTGCTGTTACAACTCCCACCATTCCTGCAGAATGCCACTACCCTGGTCTTCCAAGGGTGTAGGCAGGTCCAAATGGGAGAAAACATCTCCGGTTATGCACATGTCTAAGCCTCTCGGAGGTATGTGGTGTTTAAGTGTACATGGTATTTCACAGACAAGTATGAGAGGGAAGCCTACAGCCAGCAAAACGATTCAAACCACAGTCACACACCAAAACATGAGAAAGCAGAAGAAAAGGTGCACATCACAGTTGGAGATGTCGGAGCAGTGGATTTTCAGCCTCATAGCTAACCATGAAAGGAGGGTGGAAGGCAGAATGGCCGAAAAACAGCAGAAAAAAAACATTCATGGCCGATCCAAAACAAGTATTTGCAGCTTCCCAGGCAAGACCACCATCACTGCACTCCTCTAGCAATGCCAAAAGGTGAGGGAAAGCTTAACCACCTCGGGACAAGGGCTGCAGGAAGCTGGAGCAGCTGAGGATAACAACTGCTGCCTCAGCCAGAATCACGGGGCTCACATCTCTTGGGAAACTTGCAGTATTGGGCACTATTTTCCAAGGGTTGATTGGATGTATTTGATATGTATTATGTTTGTCTGGCATACAGGGGGAAATGCCCTCGAAGAGGTTTTAGCACAAATCAAGCCTGTATTAAGTCATTGATATCATTGATACAGCAGTGGTTTGAAGCAACAGTTTAAACAAATCTAGGTACACGTTCAAGAAAAAGTGAAGTACAGAACATTTTCAGGCATAAATGTATCTTAAGCAGTTTGTCTTATCTACTTGGCATAAAGCACAGGTTTTCATTCTCCTTTCCTAATAAAACCAACAAACGTGCTTCTTCAACAAACAGTGTATTTTACAGTATATACTAAATCATTTTACTTTTTTGACCTTCTGAGTATGAAGCTTGTATTTGAGTTTGACGCAAAGCATCACCAGCTCTTTAGTCAAGACACCTGCATTTAATCTATGAATATTCTCAGAATTTTTTTATACTCTGCAAGAGAAGGCTGCATTCATGCAACTCAGATGTGGTCACCAGTCTAAATCACTCACCAGGTCACATTTGCTTTGAAAGCCCGTATCTATCATACAGACTCCTGAACTGATTTCAACTTATGATTTAAAACAATGAAGCAAGTCAGGAAAAACTAACTGTGACAAGAACACTCTGTCAACATCCCACATGTACCGAGGTCCTGAAAACACTTAGTACACGTCTACACTATTGACTGCAGTATAATAGAAAAATACCCAAAGGAGGCTTAAATGAGCAACATTAGGTACCATTAGCAGTCAAGTGATGATAATGGGGAGCTCAGAGAAAGCTCGTTTATCTAATGAGAAGCAGTTCCCAATATAAACATAGTTAAGAGGTAATGATGAAAACTGAGGTTTGCACGCCAAAACCCACAAGTATATCCAGAGGTTTCCCAATATAAGTTGGCACTTAATTAACCCAATTACCCAATTTAATGTTCCAGCTCAGCAAAATACTTAAGCATATTCAGGATACTCTGATGTTACTGAAGTTTACAAAAGTTGGTGGGTGGGAAGTGTTTTGATGAAGAGATAGAAATGAAGCCAAATGTGATAGACATAGTTTTCAGTTGAACAAATTTTCAATTACAACTGGTCGAAAAAAACAGAATTTCTTTCAGAAAGTTCTGAAGAAAACTGGTTTACATTCTCATACGTTAAATTACCTAAACACTGGAGACTGCGTTTTCCTTCTCACACTTTTCTCCCCTTCTATCTCCATTCCCTCTACCTTTATTTTCTTATTTTTCTTTCTTTCCCCTATCTTTCCAGTGGAAAAATGGCGAAGTGGAAAGTTAGAGAAATGGTTTTCATAAGATGTAGAAACTTTTGAAAATCCTTTTTCCACAGTTCTCCTTTTAGAGAAAACTCTCTATAACCCAAGGGTATATATGTATTTTAACATACTTCAAGCTTCTGCTAAAGCCAGGCATTAACACCCTTCTAGTGAGGAAATTACATCCAGGTTTTTAAGGCTACTTTCAAGAGATGCCATTTAACAAGATTGCACTAGACTGTCTAGAGAGCAGTTAGTTCCTTTCCTGGAGAGCCTATAAAAAAAAGATGCAATCAGCAGGTCACAACACGCCTGCAGAGCTCCAGGGAAGGACTGAAGAAAGCTGCACAAACTGCAGCTGGCCAAAAAACTGCTTTAGCAGTAATGATTCCATTATTTAATGCAAACAAGAGTTTATTGGATCCCCCTTTTGCAGTCATTTGGCTTTCATACTTCCAGAGCCAGGCACTGAAAGGCATGTATGCATGTCAGGCAGCGCAGGCACTGCCACTACCACAGTCCATGTCTTCTGAGCCTTATTGCAAGGCAAACCCCCCATGCAGCACCAAGCTTGGTCGCACAGCGTGCTTCTAGACAGGTATGTATGGATGTCGTACAGGTGAACATCAGATACCTGAAGAGAAACATAAGGTGAATATGGGAGAGCCATTGTACACAGCAGTCAAAGGTCAAGATGGTTTGGGCTATTGGAGAAAGGTCATAAACCGTATCAGCTGCTGAAGGCCAGAAGAGCAGGGGCACCTTTGGATCCAGCCTGGAGGAGGATGGTTCTGTTTGCAGCAGTATTTCACAAGCACTTCTTTTCTCCTTCCTCTGAATTTCATCCTTGTCTAATTTAGGCTAGGTTAATGACATTTGTAATTCCCTTCTTATGGGAATTATTTATTTACGCCCTCCAAATCAGTACAAATGCAACTGGTGAAACACACATCATGTAAAATTCCTCTTTCTTGCTTTTCATGGAAAAGGCTGGAATAAATTCCAGTTTGGTCTTAAACTGTTTTTTGGAGGAATCTGTTTCAAAATGATTTCTAAACAGAGCTCATTTGACAGCACCTCTCTTTCATTCAGATCTAACAAACAGTAACACCTCCAAAAAGAAGGAACAGCTGTACAACTTAAAATAATTGTGAAGAGTCTCTACTGACAACATGTGAGCTTTAACTTGCACAGACTCTGACAAAAGCACAGCTGTGCTACTGCAAAGGTCTGATCAGGACCCCCCACAACACTGTCAAAGCTTCCATGTATGACAGCGAGTCTAAGAAGCACCAAGGCAGGACAAATTTCTTCTTTTAAAAATATGTATTCTCATTTTTCTATTCTGTATTACTAGGCTGGTAGCAATGACCAAGATAAACCATACTGCTCTGTTGACACGAGTATGTATTAGTATAGTAGCATCAAATGCAGTTTTCATCTTCTCAGACCTACAGTTACAACAGTGGGAACGTAAAACAGGTAGACCAGATGATCTCTAGAAATGTGTACTATTAGCGTTCTTGTTTAGTGCCACTTCAGCAAACACAGGTAACTAATTCAGGTAACGCCTGTGAAATCCTGGCCCAAAAAGGGTCAGTGGTAAAAAGTACAATAGCCACAATTAGTCTTCCTCAGAACAGAACAAAACCACCAGTGAAGCCTTATTGTTTTATTTATTTCAGTAAACTTCTCTTAAAACATATTACAATATAATATTAACAGAGGCAAGCATCTAACCAGTATTTTTAAAACAAGGTAATATTTCAAAGTAGGAAATTTAATAAAAAATCACCACTTGAAACTAGTGGAATTTTCATAGTGTATTGCAATCTGCAGACCACAGAACAGAGGAAGCGCCCACAATATTAAAATAGACTTACCATAGTCTGCCCAGTTTTGACTTCATAGAAAGCATAAAAAAATTGTATAGGTATTAAAAAATATTCAGGTAAAATCTTTGAACTTGCAAAATGTTTCACAATACAAAACAATGCAGGTTTTTGTAAGCAAAATCCTTTTTCCTCTTGCATGAGGAGCAGGACTATACAACCTAAATTATTTTCCTTCTGTAATGGTCAAGTTTTCTATAACAACCTGTTGCTGATTATCTGCACAATGTAAGTGAAATAACCACCTGCCTTCCTGGATGTATTAACTTCAACTCTTTCTGCACAGCTGGATTCTGCCAGCCTCATACTTATTCTATCCCTTCATTAAGATCTCCATTGGAAACACTCTCTGGCAGAAAGGATTGGAGAGACTGTCTCCAGATATTTTAACCATATTCATGAATGTGGTACCAAAAGATGCAAGAGAAAGTCTTTCAATTAATTATGTACTTCACAGTATTATATTGTGCTACTAATAGAAAGAAACCATATGCAAAAAAAACCCCCAAAAAAGTTCAAATGTTGAAAATACAATTAATTAAGATATACCTGTCAATAATACATGCAATTTATTACAGCAAATGGGGTAAGTGCCATAAAATTCGCATTCATTGTACATTGTCTGATTCCTCTTCAACTTTATCTTATTTAGGATCATTGTGCACCACTTAATGTTGCATGGTATGAAGCAATATATATAATTTTCATAGATGCAAAGACTATATACTATGCCATTAATTAGGCTATCATAAATCCACACTGATTCCAACACACTCACTCCAAATTCATGTTACTATAGCCAAGGTCAGTGAGTGGCCTGAATTACGGATTCAGGCCTTTTTTTTCCCCTGAAAGGGAGAGATGCAAAAGAAGTTCAAATGATCAGCCTTTTCTTGCTTGAAATCAGGCTAAACTTGCTGTAAGTTGCAATTAATACTACATATTTAGTAAGAATTTTTTCATCACATGAGTACCTTATCACAGATGACATTAGCAAAACAGTATTAGATGCATTATGACCACCAGATGGATGCAAAATAATGCATTTCTGCTACTGTGCATCTAAAAATCTATTCTGAATTTAAGGGCAGTTACAGGTATTCACCCCAGAATCCTCCAAGATTTACTACATTAAAGAACTCATACTCTGAAACCTCTCTTAGCTGTAATAATGTTCACTTGTACCTCCCTGGTAGTTTCTCCATCCTTTAATAATGGTGCCTTTAAATGCAAGTACCACCAATGTGCATATTACTGAATTTGAGCATCAGTCTCTTCCATATTCAAGCAATTCCACTGATAACACAATCTCACTCAAATAAAGCATACTCATAGAAATCATGTCATCAGATTTGCTACATGCTATATATAGGCAAACGCTTATTATATTCAAGTAACACCAGCACTTTGCTGAAGATGTACCAGATTATGTCTAACATCAGATTCTGGTATCTGCTACCTGCCACAGAGGTTTAAATCTAAAATGACTCTTTAAGTTGTCATTATACTGGGGAGTAGCAGCCTTTAACACAACTGCATAGCACAAAACAGCAAAGGGAAAAAAAGGGTTATGTCTGTGAGAAGGTGACTTTCTTAGCTGCCTCTAAAACAAAACCATAAGCATATCATTTCGAGCCTTCTCTAACATTATCTTCTCCTGAAATCTTACCTTAGAAATACCCAAGTCTGCTCTCTGCAGAGCTCCTCTTACATCATGTGCATCCTTCTGCAGAAAGCAGATGGACATATCAGAAAACTTTTAACTGCTGTGACATTTCATCTTTGTTCAGTCTCAGTAGACTTCCAGAGTGAAGTATCCAGAAAAACTGCTCTGCTCCTAGGTAATGCAGCTCTTCTGTATATAACAGATACACATGCTCTCATTCCAGAAGTCGTCCTCTAACACTAGAAAATATACTCTGTAACAATAACAGTATTTTGCAAATGTTGAACACCTTTAACATTAGCTTTAATTCATCCTTCCTTGTGACCTGGTGAGAACAAATGAGCCTGGCTACACACAGGCACTGAGATGTGTCACAGGCATCGAGGGCACCAGGATTGAACTTACTGTGGTTTGTGTACTTATTCTGGCTTCAACACAATGCTCAGTGAGGTATCTTGTGATGGACTACTTAGACTTTGCAGCTGAAAGCAAGAAAAACTCTATTTGGACCAAGAGAACAATTTGTCCAAAGCATGCATCTTTTGAGTATAATCTTGAAGAAAAAAAGATGATGGAAAGATAACAACAGTTAAGGACACAGTTACGAAGTTACAAGTAAAAACAGAACGACCATATAGAAGTCTTGCACTTGGGTTCATTCTTTTACAGAAAATTATAGGAGGAGACTGTACAGTAAAACAGTGTGACAAATTCCAAAACAGGTGAAGAGCATAGGAAAGTACATCTATTTTAGATACACATACTCAGGCAGACACCTACATTAAAGTTGTATCATGCATAATATTCCTCCTTTCGGTAAGGTTGACGTAAGACAGCCTGCAAGTGCATTATTAATGTCCCACTTCTATAATTATGTATGTGACATACATACATCTATGTATGTATAAGAAGGCTGGAAGGAGTTGAGCTACATGACAGGGCATACCATCATAGGCATATCCTAACAAAATAAATGAGAAAGGAAAGTGAAGCAGCATTTGTGGAGGAGAAAGGAGAAAATGAGAGAAAACACTTCACATAGATTAGAAAAACAATGCAATTAATAGTTTGATGGAAGAGTTGGAAGAAAACAAAAATCAGTGTCACTGAATACACCATTTCATTGAATAAACTGAGTGATTTAATAAAAACAACAAAAAATCTTTTTAAATTAAGTACCTGTTGGGCAAAATAAATATGCTAGTGAATGGTGTTCCTTTTTGGTCAGAAAAATATTTTGTCATTTATAAGGAATGGAATAAAAATTTGTTTCATTTCCAAAAGTCTCATTTTCAAGACATTCTTTTAATGCTAATTTCTTGTCTCCTATATACTCTCTTTTTAGAACAAACTTCCTTCCTTCTCATCCTGCAACTTTTCACTGGCAAAACTAAAAAGGGAAAAAGCCTTCCCAAATTATTTAAATGCAGATTATTTCCAAATGAAATTAGAACAGTTATTAGTTCCAATGGGTTTTGTTGTAGAAAGTGTTCTATCTTTGACCCAGGTACACTTCCATAATATCAAGCATGTATACTCCAGTGTTACCATATTAGCACCTCTAGTTTAAGGCATGTTCTTTCCATTTATAGAAAGCACAACATTTTATAAGATGTAGACAAATTAGCCTCAAAGTGCATTTAGTCTTGTTGCAGCGAAGAAACTGAAAGCAGGTTTCCATTATGTGGCTATGCTGCTTTCAGTTGCAGTACTAAAAGGTATGTGTTTACCCTCACCTGCAATTTTTTGTGGTCCAGAAATAACCAATTTGAAGAGACTGCTTTATTAAAAATAAGAGAGTTTGATCTGAATTCAAGGTTCCCCTGCCTGAAGATGTTAACAGAAGTAAAATCTTGGAACACTGAAAGCTCTTTTTTCTTTAAATACTGATGTTTCAATTAAGCTTATATTTAAATATTCCTATAACTGAGAGCATTTTAGTGGGACAATCTGCTCACGTCAACACAGTATAAGGTGTCAAATATGTACAGAATCAGAGTATAATCCAAATACAATTTAAACCCCAATTCTGTGCTAACTTCACTGTACAGAAATTAGGAGGAAATCCATAAAATAGATATACTGGTTCCATGTTCATGAGTGATCTGATTGATTCTTCCACGCACACAGTCAAGAGAAACTGATATTAGTGTTCCGTTACGTACTTCAAAAGATGCACGGAGGGACACACTGGTCCATATGCTTCCCTCTGGCATCTGACCTCCAATCTGCTGAGCAATTGCTGTGGGTTGCATGTGATCCATGGTCAACTGATTGAGAGTCATTTTGAGCACATTGCACGAGTGGATTAACTTTAAGTTAAATGCAAGGCTGGCAACTCCCTTTTCAGTAAAAATGAAATACTTGTGAGCAAGCTGTCCAGAAGAAACCAGCTGTATCTGTTTCTCATTGGATGAGACCTGGGTGAAATCCAGTAATTTGTTTCTCACAGCTCCAGTAGGCAGACCTGTAACAGAAACTGTGGCTGATATGGCACTAGAAACTGCTGAAGGGATCCAGATGAGGCTAAACATACTAATTCCAGAACTATCTCCAAAATACCGAACATTACACTGTGCAGGAGAAAGTATCTCAAAGCTAATAAGATCTCCAGCCCCAACTTTTGTGGCCCCAGAAGCAGATATTGATGTGTCTCTGTAATTTACCCCCGATTTAAATACATTAATTAATTCTCTGTTGGTACCATTCCTATTGATATAAGAAAGTAAGGAGAAGCCCTCCCGGACACACGTATGACCCATGGAATACAATGCTTGGTGGAACACAAATTTGACAACACCAGTTTCAGTGAACTTTATAGCTCTGCCATCATGAGATAAACTTAGCATGTAAGGGTCGGAAACAGAAATTATTTTAAAGGCAGGTCGATAGTTGGTTTGGTAATGCATTGCTGTTGACATCTGTGCACTGAGTGCCACAGCACCTGTGTCGTGGGACAACCAAAACAAACTGAGTGGGGTATTAAGATCATAAATATTTAAGTCTTTACTTTGATTGCAGAATTGATTTGGGCTCCTCAAATACACAGAAAGAGTTTGGCTGGGCTCCACTTCAGCAGCACTGCTTAAACTAGTGCTCTGGTAATACTTTCCTTCTGGCTGTTCAATGCGAACACCGCTCAGTTCATAGCCTTCCTCGCTGCCATTGAGCTTTAAGGACAGTTGCAAAAAATTCCTGCAGTTGTGCTTTACTGCAAAATTGAGGTCAGTCCACAACAAACCATGTTGCCTGAATACCAGGCTGTTATCTTCAACAGACAGGATTTCACAGGGAAACCTTCCCTTTATCTTCAAGTTCAAGCCAGAGTAGACCTGAGAGACGCCAGACTTTACAGGAGGTAGAACCATGTTTGCAGCCCAGGACTCTGAGAGCTTGTTTTCACTGGTTGCTGAACAAACCGTATCACTGACAGTGGAACAAGGCATGGCCACAACTCCATCTTCACATTTTAAACACGCTTGGCATTCCTGCATTTCCTTATTAAAGAAATACTCCTCTCCACACATTCCCAAAGCTGCATCTTTCTCAGCAATTCCAAGGCATCGGAAACCACCTGTTCACAGGAAATGGACAATTTTTATTGACATACCTTTAAAATACTACAAATAAGAACTCTACAGCTACACATATCAAGTATCTTTGATAACTTATTCAACCATTAAGGGAGAAAACGACGATGTTAGATCACTTTGTGCTATTAAACAAACCTCGACAGCAAGCAGAAATATTAGGAATAACTCACCTTGTTCAAGCCAAGTCCAGCGGTTTAGAGTGGGAAAGGAGCTATACTGGGGCAATTCTAACCACACCTGTAATGGATCAGATACAATGCTACTGCTCCAAAGATGCTCCCTTCCTTCCCTGAGGTAAAGGGCATGGTGACTAACCGATGCACTGAGCAGCAAAGATATTTTCAGCTAACGGGGAGTTCCCCTATACAAGGAGAAATGTGCACTGCCTGCCCAGCCATGTTATGGTATAGCACTGCTGTAGCTGTGATTGCTAGAGCAGAGCTTTTCAACCCATTGACCCCACGCATCCTGTGTACAGTTTTGAAAAAAAACCTTCAAGAGCCAAGTAGGAAAAAAAAAATTGTAAACAGCAGGCTTAAAATCATTATGCAAAAGTCCACACATTTAAAAGGAGGAAAATCACTGCCCTAAGACACAGGACAGCAGTGGTTGTGATACTCTGAAGTTAAAATAACACACTGCTGCAAACAGTAAAGAGAACATCTAGAGGTGCCATTTGAAATTACTTTATTTGACACAAAGCAATTTTGCACTGTTAAATGGTACACCATGACCTCAGTGGATCAAAGAATGCACACCCAAAGAGCAGGTTTTAAAAACAGCCTGTAATTTTCTATGGCAATTTTCCAAGAGCACTGCCAGCTGCCAATGCCTCCAGCTGGAGCGACTAGTGCCCGAAACCTTTGTGCACAGAGCCTTCAGGATCTAAATCAACACAAAAGATTTGAGGCACCCTAGAGAATAACCACTTGCAGTTTGTGCCTCAAAGCTTAATCACTAGTGCACTTGCTTCTGCTTTTTTACCACTATAATCAAAACTTAATAATCTTCTTTGTTATAGTTCTTAAATATCCTTTACTATCTGAATACTGTGTCATACATTTGCTTTATTTCTCAGCTGGAAAGTTTCTATATCTGGTCTGGGATTTGCTCTGAGTCTGGGAGTAGGAGCACTGACATGGACCCCAACAAGCCATTTTACTCCACTGCTAACCCCAGGGTGGAGCTGGCTATGCAGACTGCTGATGCAGGCAGAAAAGCACACTACACATACTGCAAACTGCAAGACAAAGCAGTACACATGCACCTGGCCCACAGGGGAGGTCAGAATATTGGCTAAAATTCACTTCTGATACTACATTATTCAGCAGAGAACACCAGACACTGTGTCAGTTTATACAGGCTTTGTATATCACCCTCATCTCTCTTCGTCTATTTCTGTTTCGTTTACTTAAGCAATGATTTTCCTCTGACATGTAGGACCATACAATTTATGATGTGAGAATGGTCTTTCTGAGATCAGGTATTATTTTCTCAAAAGACCTCACTGCAGAACAGTAAGATTCTTCCATTTGAAAAAAGTCACTAGAAACTTAACACTTTGTTCCCCCTGAAAGTGTCTGGCTTTTTTTTACAAGAAACAAAAGCCAAATTAAAAGGACCACATTTTTTTCAACTAAGAACATTCTAGAGGGAATACGGCGGGGGGAGAAAAAAAACACCAAACTTTCCTTTTGAAATCAGTTTTAACCGTGGTGTAATTGCTCACATGACACTTCACCAGTTCTACTTCTCATAGCAATGACTCCCCCTTCACGGAGAAATACTGGATGGACTGCTACTGAGTGCACAAATACAGCTGGTTCACATAGCAGAGAAGATCTGCAGTAGTGCCTACAAATTTTTTATGCTATTTGCTTCTTTAAAATATTTTGAAGTATATGTAGAGATTTTTATAAATATCAAGTTTTACAAATACATGTGGTGACTAACCTCACCAATTTGCTGTCTAGTCTTTTATTGGTTAGATCTGCAGCAGATGTTCCCCCTGCATGTACTTCAGACAGGTGACTTCAAAGCAGCACACAGGCCACTTTGTACTGCGGACTCGGTGGCAACAGCAGCATCCTACCCTTTGCCCAGAAGAGGTCAAGCAGCAAATGACAGCCAAGTATCAGAAAGCCAGCACAGCAGCATGCTGTGACTGCTTCCTACTTCTCTTTACTGCCTGACAGCCTCTCCCACCTCTTGTGTCCTACTCTGGGCACTCTGCACCGTTTTAACAGTGAGCAGCCCAGCTGTACTCAAGCCGGTTTTGTGAAATTGAGTGTCTTTGCAGCACATTCACCAGCCCTCACCACTCGTGAAGGCCTGGCAATTTCAAGGCAATTAGAGTAAGCCATGCATACATTTTTCTGCTGTTACTACTCATAACTGCCTGATGCAAAGGTGACATTCGAGCAGATTAAGTATGGGAATCCATCTCTTTTTAAACCTTCTATGTCAAATTTAGATCATCACAAATCAACATGGCCAATTACAAATTGGGGCTATCTGTCCAGGTCCTCATTTCTCTTCCCCCTGCATCCCACAGTAAGTTCTACAGTAAGTCCTCTTTAGCTTGCGTGGTATTGTAGGGAGGGTGCCTCTGGTTGCCTCCACTTGGCGGGTTCACACCAAAGACAACAATCTGACCACTCTCCCATGATTGTCTAAGAAGGAAATGATGCACTGGACTCCATTTTTGCTGATTAAGTACCTCCAACTGTCACTTCTCCGTGATGACTAGCCTTTAGCCAAATAACCTAACAACTCTCATCCTAGATAAAAGCAAGAAAAAACAGCAGGGAAGAAGGAATGATGTAGAGGAAAGTGGAAGGGTGAAGAGAGGCTCCTAGTTGCATGGTTCTTTATTGTTATTTGCTCTGTCTCCCTTCACACTGTACAGTGAACATGAGTTGCTACAGATGCAACAACCTTTGCGTGCAGCTCAAGAAACCACATACAACATCTGCAACTCGTATGTCAGATCACATCCGTATCTCTCCCACATTACCCAAAACAGACATTCAGTTTCAGCCTCCCTTTTGACATGTTAATTGCACTTGTATAAGATAATGAGCTATCATGAACAGAGGACTGAAAGTAGCAGTCCTCTCTAACAAAAAAATAAGTAGAATGCTCTCTTCCATGACAGGCAGGGATGACATTGACAGGACATTGATTCCCGATCCAGGTGATGGGAACTAGTTTTCTTTCACATCTTTACAAACCACCATTAGGAGAAAAGGAATCAAGGGAAGAGTCCTTTCCTTTCAAAGACATCGCTACTGCCTTTCTGTGGTCTGACACACCACCACTATCTGTCTTTGTCTTGGCAGTATTTTGCCTTCACTTACTTTCCTCCAGCAGTTGTACAGAGCCATTCATGGTCTGGGTCCCCCCACCACAGAACCCACTGGATAAATTCCTTACAGCCTTCCTTCTTCCACAGACTAGAGCAACATCAAATGACTACCACATTGGTGGCTCTCCTTTCCTAGGGCTGGGGCCTCGTGGGCTTCCTTCCACAAAACCAACTCAACCAAACCCAGTCTCACATAAAGAAGAGACAAAGCCTTACGTCCTTCCAATGCTCTGTCTCAAATTTTGTACCCTAAGCTGTCTTGCCTCTAACTGCCCACCACTAAGGCTGTCTAAAAGTGTCTTGCCTCTTCTTTTGTAAGGCTGATGGTACCCCCCCTACAGCACTCACCACATAAGGCGACACTAAGTGCTCTCTTCCTCTAGTCATTTTCAGTTTCCTGTGGTGTTTGTAGTTAGTGTGGTGTTTGTAGTAATACCATCCAACCCACCACAGTTCCTGCCCAGAGGATGTAGGGATAATGTAAGTGAGCCCATGTCCTCTTTTAACCCTTTCCCAGGACCAATTACCTCCCACTTTTTCTCCATCAGTGGCAGGGCAGGAACAGTACAAAATCACTCATCATCAGCTGAAAACAGCCCTTCTCCCTCAGACAGGCCACACTCTTTTTGCAAGTAAGAAGTCTAGAGGAGGAAAAACATAAAACCCAATGAAGCCCTCCCTCAGTTATTTGACTGGAAGCCCTCACATAGAGGTCACAACTGGTGAAATGCTCTATTTGATCACAGCATTCCTTTCAATATTTTTTGGCTGACCAAAAATTAGACAAGTAGAAAGAAACCTAGCACCTGGATATAATTTGCTCAGTATGTCTATTAATTTTGCTTTTTTGTGTCTGACTGCCATGAAAAGTAATGAAGGCAAAGTCTGCAGTGCAGAACTCCAATCAAATCTGTTCTTAAACGCCTGAAAAATTCCCCCAGGACCCCGCAAATGATGGAAAGTGTTGATCGTTCCTCAGTATTTGACAATATTGTTGCTAAAGGAGAATAAGATTAATGGAGGAAGGCCTTATAAGAACCTTCATTAGATCAAATCAAATATCTACCCCAGTGCAGCAGAAGGAAAATGACAACTATTTTTCTCCATTAGGAATAATAGCTTTGATTTTGACCCCATTTGCACCAGCATAAACAAGAAGAAAGTCAGGTCGTAAGTGAAAATTAAAACCTAAACATATAAAACCCCACAAAAATAATGTAAAAGGGACCATCCAACAGTCCTAAATAGCCCAACATCAACTTACAGCTGAGTGTTTTTCAACCCCTTTGATTCTAGCAAGCTGAGCATGTCATTACTCACAAACATACAGGCCTAAGTTCCTATCTATCTTTTTGGCTTGTTTCTGAAAATCTAATTATCTTCATTCTTTAATTACCGGAGAATATAACTTACCTGGAGTATTCAGGCACTTTATCCTCTCGCCACAAATGCTTGGAGATTCAGTGCATTCATCTCTGTCCTGTAAATCACAAGAATCATATTGAAACACTTTAACACAACAACTTAAAATGTGAAACAGGCACTTCTTCAGGCTCTGTGACATCTGCCAGTAAAAGGTGTATGTAGGGTCGGAGAGGGGGCTGATCCCGCAAGCATGTTGGAGCAAGACAACTCATTTTGGATTTGTCAGATGTTTTAACAAGGTATCCAAAAAGACTGTGTGGTGTCCACAGAAAGCTAGTAGTGTGCAGATGATGAGCTAAATGGATTGGTTGTACAACTAATGCTTGTTACGATGCATGATCTGTAAGACAATACCACATCCTCGAGCGATGCATCACTCGATTATTACAGTGTCCTTAAGACCAATTGAGACAGCCTTAGGAAAGGCTCCTAAAGAGGTTTAGTCTGGGAGGGAGGTGCTAACCAAAAAACACACAAGAAAGGTAAATGATAAAGTAGTATTTCCCGTTAACCAGCCCTCCTTTCACCCTATGGCAAGCAGACAGGAAAGAGTAACAGGCTACATTTACATTTAAATGCTAGCATTAAAGAAAACTGAGACTAGCAGAGAGGGAACCAGACAGACTCTCTCAAGTTGTCTTTCTTGGTATCTTGGGCTTAGGTCACCAGCCGTTCAGGCTCACGTTAAGCTAAGAACTGGGGACAACACTTGGCAAACAAGACACTGCTTTACATATCAAGCTCCCCATATATCTTAGGACTTCTAAACAACAGAAAGTGACTGAAGAGCCAGCTTATTTTGCTTACATGCTGCTTTTGCATAGTATAATAAAATGTGTTCTATAATAAAATGTATTTAACAGTAAAAGCACCCATGTTCTATATTTTTGTATGTGTTCATGTTATGTTTAACCTGGAACTAGTTTTTAGATTTGTTTTAACCGACAACTTTTATTTCCAAACTTATAAATAAATATCTGACCTCTAGTTTTGCTTAGTAAAGCTTTCCTCTGCTTTTCACGGATGTCTAGAAGTTCTTGTAGAGTGGATGGGGATTAAATAAACAAATTTAGCATGCATAAGTGTACATGTTTTAGGATGTCTTTTCCCACCATGATGAAAAGAATGAAAGTCCTGCCAGCTGTCAGGTTTGGGAAAGCATCACACCCAATGGGCACAAACTAGTGCCCCATTTAGAGCAGTAAATGGTAAAGAGAAGACACACAAAAAACTTCAGACAGACTTTGAAGTGCCATAGACACATTCAGTAAAACACATGCTTCAAACCGGATCTTTCTAGCTGTCCAAGTAGTTATTTCCAGAATACTATCCCAGCATGTCCAACACAATACTTCATAAGCAATAACTGAAAGATACAGGATTATATTTCACCTGGCAAATCCGATCAGAGTTTGCAGAACACTCAGCCATTTGGAAAAAACCAGCAGGACACAATGTGCATTTTTCACACTGTGAAGGTGTCTTTTGGAAGTTGCAAAATTCATCGCTTTCACAAAGGCCACAGTCCAGCAAAGACTCCCCAACATTAATCACTTTTGCATCCACTTCTACTTTATGCACAGAGTATGACTTCTGGAGATGATTTCTGACCTGGTTCTGAAGTCCTTGGAGATGACTTTCAAAATAGTTTTGAATATCTTCTTGCAAACTCTGAAATGACATTTGTTTCACTGTATCAAAAAGCATGCCATACTGGACTTTGATCAGGTCCATTTGCTCATACATTTTTCTTTGCTGTTCGAGAATCTCACGTTGCTGGCTAACCAATGTGTGCTGCTGTTCAGCAAGTTTTTGCTGCAAATCGACAATGATCTGTTGTTGGCTTTTTAGCATTTCAGTAAATTTCTCATGCCCTTTTGCAAGGTGCAGTTGTAGTATAAGGGCATCTTCAGATGGAACTTCATTTTCTCCTGAAATACAAATGATCAATTATTGTCCAAGAAAAGTAATTTTCCAGCTTGCCCTATTATCTCTTAAAAGGCACTCAAATTTTAATAAGTTGATGAAAAGTCTCAATAAATTCAAGTCATGATTATAAGGCCAGTTCCTCTACTATCTTTGTAGCCCCTTCATGGGACCACAGGGTCTTCCATTTCATCTGTAACAACATTTATAGTTGTAGACATTAAAGAAGTCGTAATCATAGCCTCTTGCTTCAGGGCATAAATTAATTATTTATGTTATGGGGTTCCATAACAGAGTGATCATTCCTATATACATGTTCAAATACAGTAAAGACTAAATGGTCAATTTTCACTGCAGAGGCAATAAAATGAGGTGATAAAACTTGCTGAGAATACTAAGCTATTAAGGCTAGTAAAAGTAAGGGTCAATTGCAAAGAGCTGCAGAAGGAGTCTATGATACTGAGTAGCAGCAACGAAATGGCAAGAAGAAACTCAAAGGAGGTAAAGGTGAAATTGAGGCATCCACTGGAAGAAGAAGAAAAAAACACCTAAGCTTTTTATATCAGATGTTGTACTTGTAAGATTATTATTACTACTTGGAAATTATATATATCTAGATACAGATGTTGGGCTACAGAGCCACGTAATCATCAGTGCAGTGCTCAACACAGGTCTAAAAGGCAAATAAAATGCTAGGACTAATTAGAAGAGGAATACATTAACAGAAAAGAATGTATCATTATGACATTATATTAATCAATAGAGCATGTTTAATACAGCATGCAGTCTTGGTTCCCCATCACAAAAAAGGGCACAGAAGAACTCAAACAGATCACAAAAGGGCAGGAAGGAAAATCTAACATATGATACTGCTACAATATGAGAAAATAGGTAGGACTTTCCAGGCTTGGGGGAAAAAAAAAAAAGGAAACCAAACTACTGTGCTATATTACAGGTGTCCTAAAGACCCTTCGCTCTTTCTTCCAATACAAGCATTAGGGGACATTAAATGTTTCAATACATGTTAAAAGTTCAATCAGGTCCAGAAAGTTGCTGGCTCAATATATAAAATACAATCAATTTGGGGCTAAAAGCTACACAGACATCAATCATGTTCAGGAAATCTGAACAACAAACTGTCAGAGCTGGGAAAACGATCTAGGCAAATATCATGCCATGCTTTCCACAGTATCCACTGCTAGGTGCTGCCTGAGAAAGAATCCTGAATCCCATATGGTCACTCATCTGTTCTTATGCAGCACTGAAATTTCTTCTTTTAAGTGCAGAACATCAAGGATGAGACAATGAAAAAGACCATAGCCGGTTCCTGTTTACAGTTCCTACAACATTTTGCTGTTCAGTTACTTTTATTCACAGCATAAGGCACACATTAATTTTTATTTTTCACTATTCACTTCAATATGAAGGTAGTTTGCAGGGTCCTGGACTTGAGAAAGTGAAGAGCAGGATCCAGGAAAGCCCACACTTCCCATACAAGTTGAAAATTCCAGATTTTTAAGTACGTGGTAAATTATGCCCCAGATCTCCTTCCATCTAACGTGAACAAGTAGTTCTGTGAAGAGCAGAACCAATGTCATCGGATTGCTGTGGATTTGTGTCTTCCATTTGACTGGCTAAATAAGTAACACTACCTTCGTTACCTTTCTTCTTCAGAATACAGAGCAACAACCAAGCTGCTTTTGTCCTACCAGCTGAAAGGATTAACAGCTAGAGGCAAACTTTCAAATGCTCATATTCCACTCTCTCCTCTCCTTAATCACCTCTTACAAAGTTTACACAACCTTGCCTACTTCTAATACCTCTGCTCGTCAAATTTGCCTGAAATCAGCCCATATTTGACAGATACTGGGCAGCAAAACAGTTACAAGAACACTGTGACCGCCTATCAAGATTTTTCATCAGCCTATACAAGCTCCATTTGTGCTTGAGGCTGGAAAGACATTAACAAATTCCTTTTCACAAAACTTTTGCTCTCAGAAGTCTGGCTTACAACTGAGAATACAGGTAGAACAGCACAGATCTTCGCCAAATATTTTGGCCGTACAAGTAATAACACAGTGCAAAAGGACTACGCCATGTATCACTTCAAAGCAGATGGAAAGTCTGTGAGGAAACGGGTGGCCCTTACCTGGCCAAATAAAGCATATGCACCTAGAAAAATAGCTGATCAAAGCTGGCATATTGAGGCCTTGGCTACCGTGTTGACTACCATTACTTAATTGTTTCTTGGTAGATCTCCCCATAAGTTTTCTTCATCCTCTTGTTCTGCATCAATATTCTTACATGCTGGGATCACACGTGAGAACAGGGCTCCATGCTAGTACTGGAATATAATTATCACTAAATATAACATAAACATAGTAAATAATGAACACAATATTCTTGTAATATCAGAAAACCTAAAATCTAAATGCATTTCCCTAGGAAACTGCTACATTGTACTAACAGCCATCACATCTACTGTGGAATGAGCTATGTACGTGTCTGCCTTTATCAGTAACTTCAAAAAGAAAGGATCTTGTCTTTATGCTTGAAATGGTAACAAATCCAGGTTTATAAGGAACAAACAGTAATGAAAGTAACAGCATTAAACTCCCCCTTTCTAGGCCTTTTGACCCTCTTTCTCAATGAAACACAAAAAAAGAAATAACCTTCACAGGGGTGAGGAAAAGTCCAACTGCACCCCTTAAAAGTCAGCCCAGGGAACCACCTTGGGGGAACTGTGAGAGGGAGTAAATCCTATAGTCAAGGACACATTACCAAACCACTTTTTTCCAAAACCACTTTTCCTCCCAGTCCTCAGTGACTGAGATTCAGGAACCAATAACAATAACATTTTGAATTATTCCAGCCATCACAAATTTATAGATGGGGAGAATACAGACTCTTCTAAGACAGGGTTATTGGGCTCTTCTCATCCTAGGAATACAGGCTTTTCTCACGCACACAAGCCAAATTATTAGAGCAAAGAAAGGTTAACTAAAGCCCTGATTCAGTAAGAGACAAAGCAGAGCTTCTTTTTAAGCACGCACTTAAGGAGCATTGTCTTCCACGAGTAACTGTCTGACTTGCTGGCAGTAACAGCTATAATTTTAAGTACTGACTGCAGTGAAGCTTACTCACATGATGGACCAGCTTTCTATTATCTCTGCCCTAAACCGCCTTCCAGAACTTTGTAACAACGGCTACATTCCAGTCAGTCAACTTAGCTTTGCTTCTTTTGGCTGTCTAAAGCTCAGCTGGTGAGAATACAAGGACTAAAAAATCCTTTGTGACTGGTTTTTTCTCTCATTTTTATCCATTTTGCAGTAGTACAACTAAACTTATACTTACTGGTACAAGAGGCCCTTCACTGCACAGTACAGTCGGTGCTACTGGCAGTTCCCAACGCCAGAGCAACAGAGAAGGTAATAAAGCTCTTGCACAAGAGAGGACTCTACTGAAAATAAACTGCAGTCAGTTAAGCAGAAGGGATATCTTGTTTGCCAGAAGAATTCTGAAGCAGAAATCTAAAACAGCTCAGATGCAGAGTGCACTAAATGTGGCCTTGTTTCTCTCCATTCAACTATATAAAGGTAAAGCACGGTGAATATGTCACATGGGGATGTCACAGGCATCAGAGATGTCTAAAATTATGAGAATTCCACTGCAAGTGATCTTCACACATTAGTAGATGCCAGCAATCCCACTTCAGTACCTTCCCACACTGCCCAGACAACAGCTACACCCACTAGCAACACTCAAATGTTCTCACGACCACAGATGCAATATTACTTTCCTTGCACATGCACACCACACACAACCATGGCAAGGTCTGTTTTGCCCACATCTGCTCCATGCTTCCAGGATCAATCCATGGTGCAACACATTATCATATATGGACCTCTGCTACATTTCCCTAGTATGCCTGGAAAGGACACATCTACCTGAGGGCATGCTGCGTAGACAAGGCAGCCCTCAGGCACAGCCTGACACTGCGCAAGGAGCAGAGGCTAAAAGCAGGCAGTCATCCTACTGCAGGGAAGGGAAGGTGAGATCTTGATTGGGACCTGAGAGCACGGGCCATCTGACAGTGCCCGTCGCTCCTGGTAACCACAGGAGATGACAGCAGTGGGCTGCAGGCACTGCTTAGTGCACAGATACCAACAGCATGAGAACCTACAACCTTGTTCACCAGGTTTGGCACGTATGAGATGTGGCAGCTGCACATTATTTTGCCCATATGCAGGTGTTCACAGCTGCAGCGAAGTCTGCCCAAAAGAAAACAACAGGAAGATGGGTCTGATAGGAAAAAATAAGGATTTAATGGCAATCAATGAATGAGGAGAGAAACACAGAGGAATACAAAATGATAAGACAACAAAAATAGATCCTGTGCATTCTTCTTTAGGGACACATGTCTTTCATCTGAAGGTGTACTCACTGTGCTGCTGAGAAATAGCAGTGACCATCTTGCAAAGGAATGGGCTCATCTGACTTCAAAAGGGAGTACAAGTCTGCACTCCAGCATCTTCACCTGGCCAACAGAAGTGGTGGTTCAGCTGCAGTTGGCAGGAGCTTTCCAGCTAGTAGCTGTGGCGCCGGTGATACTGGCTGAAAAGATGATGAAGCTGTTTGTGTGAATCCCACAGCAGGGCTGTGCTGGTTCTGGCAGGCAGCTGGGTGAGAGCAAGTCACCTGCCTCATGCAGATGAGCCTGCAAACACACAGTGCTGGGAATAAAGTGGAGCCCCTGATACTGGCCTGCACCTTGGAGGGCTGATACCAGACATGGTCTTCAGGAACCATTCAAGTAGACTGCACCTCACAGGAATGGGGCTACACAACAGGTTGAACAAAAGATTATTCTGCTCACCAAAACACAGCCTTCCCCAGGTAAACTGGAGGGGAGTTCTCTCAGTGACTGAAGAATCATTGCACATCTCCTCATGCACTGTCACAGACCTGGTAGTCATAGGCTGGGGTGGACTACCAGGTCTCCACCTGTGGATGGTGAATTAATACAGGCAGAAAAATAGCCTTAGGGTCACCTAGGCAGCATATTCCAGCTCCCCTACTGTCTGAGGAGAGGTCAATGGCAAAGAAACACCCCATAAGGCTGGCCTTAGAGTGATGTGCTGAAATGGTAATGAGACAGAAATGTTCCCCTAAAAACGAGGAAAGACAGGAACAGTCACTGACCTGCTTCTTCTTGAATAGATGGTTTCCTCTGTTTTCAGCTACAGCACCTTAGGTGTGAAACTGAAAGCCTAGACGGCCTTTCTTTCTTCCACCAGGAATTAACCGTACCTTCATCCTTGATCTAAAAACACTAGAAATCTCCACGATGAATTCTCTGCACATGGCTGCCAGAGAAACCTCCTCTTTTGGGGTGACTGAGTAAGAGTTAGGAGTATGGGTCAGGATGCAGAGGTGGCAGATAATCTGTCATAAACTTGTGTTCTTTCCAACTGTGTGACAAATTCCTGGAGGCTAAAATAAATGTATGATTGCCTGGGCTGGAAGCATACACCTGCACTGTCCGTAAAATGTATAGACATCACTGTGCAAAAGATGCACAAGATGTGCTGTGCACAGGAAAAAAAATATGATGGTATTTTCTTTGCCTCCTGCTCAGTTAAGTCACATGCTGAGCACATGGAGCAGCCTCATCTCACAAGACACTGCAAAGAGGACTGGGAACACATGGCAGCCACTCCTGAGTATTAGACAACTCTGTACACTCTGTCTAACCTCCAAAACTCTGAGAGCTCAGCTAAGACTGTCTGCAGCATATTCACTGCTGCACTCAAGAGGTCCCTAGATTTCCTTCAGAGGGGCTCTTGCTTGTTCCCACACACTACTGACCATCACAGAACAGACAGTTCTTCCTGAATCAGGTTCTTCTTCATGAAGTTACATCTGTGCTGCACATGTGTAAGACAGACTCCTGCCACACCTGCATAATGAGATTTATCCACAAAATTTCATGGCAGGAAAGCCACCATCTGCACCACACAGACTGGGCACAGCTCTTCGGTGAGCTCTCAAGTCTCCCCTAGCTGGGCTCTTTAGTAGAACTGCAGTATGCTCTTCATGATCCTTACCTGTATTTGCCATGTCACGTTCACTGCATACTGTTTGAGTAACAGCTCTCCCCAGACAACTGTAAATGCAGTTTCCCTCATTAGATGTCTGATTATCACATTATGTTGTTCTGTTTGTTCTAGCTGACAAGCCATGCTGGAATTGCTACGCTGAACCATGCTCATTTCCAAGACGCGCCACTCCAGCTGCAAATGAGGGTTGAACAAGGTATTATCTGCGCTAACGCAGGAAAACCACTGACCTGCGTTCAAAAGAAGGTCTCAGGCAAACACAGAGAATGTTAAGAGACTGCAGGCAGAGCAGAATACTGGATGCTTGTTTGTACACTGACTCAAAAGCAAATCAAAGTCTGTCAACATGGCTTATTTTTTTGTTCCTGATGCCAAGAACATGGAATTTCTGCTAGATGTTTATGAATCCAGTATGCTATTCTTCCACTCCTAGGAGAGAAAGCTGCCTTGTGAAGGCCTGGGTCCAGTCTTTGGAATGGGCAAAACACGTAGCTATGTTCTTTGTCCAGTCTGGACAAAAGTATGTCTACAGTAGGTCTCATCCACACCAACTGCAGCCACGATCATTGCAGCAGGCCTGGGTGTGGGCTGGTGCCAACTGATGTCACTCGCTGGCTGCAAGGCAGAAACAGTGAGAGGGGAGAACTTCTGAGGGCGCAGTTGTCTTCATCTGAAGAATCTCTCTCACACATAGAAGCTCATGTGTTATCACAGGTTTGTTCACTGTGTGCTTCCATGCTGACAGCGCCTTCCATGAGATTATGCGGTTTAGTGGGCAGTGCTGTACACTGCTTTCCCTGCAACATACAGGATGCTTCAGCCTGCCACAGGAAGGAGATGACTGCACATATCCATGACTGCCGTGGCCATAAGGTATAATCCATTCTGGAGGCATTCAAAGATTTTCTTAAGGGAAACTTCTAACTATGCTTCCATTCCTCCAAGACTTCACCTGGCACCAGGCCTGCAAAGAGTGTAAAATTGAAAAAGTACAGTGAACTCTGCGTCAAGTCTCAAAAATCCCCAGCATCTTCACTTTCCAACCCTTTTGCTTTGATTTCCCTTACTCCATTTTTCCCTGACCCACCCATGTCAGAGGGGACAGAGGACCTAACCCTAAGGCCTAGGAGATGAGAGGCACATGTAACTCACCATGTTAGCTGGAAGGGCTGATGGTACCGGAGACTGGGCAGCACAGACTGATCCGGGTCCTCTGAAGACAGCCAAAGAATAAGAGGATGTTTGGAGACAGGTCATGCTCAGCCAGATGCTCTTTGTAAGACCTTCATGGAGATACAGCATGTCTGTTTTCAGCACCATCCAAGAAGGATTAGTCTCTTCTGTCCATGCAGAATGCTCTGATTATTTGCCAGGGCTTGTATTACATAGAGATGGATTTTGGTAAGGACAAAGACAATGCAGATATCCTGGGTTCTTTTGCAAAAGGGAGGCATGGCAGTTATGATGATAGTACAAAGAATGTGCAAAGAAGCAGAGAAAAGGGAGGTTAACCATACCAACTTCTCTGTTTTCTGTCCACCTTTGGTCACAGAGCATACAGAGGTTCTGTAAGATGTCTGGGAGCAACATCAGGCAAGATGATGGTAGACAGCATCACTACATTAGGCATGGGGTGGGGGAAATCTCAGTCCTGGGACTGAAACTGCCACTAAGTGCTCAAGTCTGCTTTGGAGGAGATGTCACTTCACTAAGTAGACACTGGTAATGAGGTTTGGCATGTGCTCTCGTGTCTGAAGCAGCCACAGCCCTCAGATTAGCCTCAGGGATGTGACAAAGTTTAAATTACCGTCTTCGTGCTTTCCATTAGCTTTTAACATCAAGGGAATAAAAAAAAATCACCCTTCCTTGTACATTTTGTATCTTTCAGATACGGCATTAAACCAGAACCCAGACTGCTTTGTGGTCATTAAAGATCTGCTGGTGCTTTTCATGTGGGTATATCCACATATCCCACGCAATTCCACAACACCTTCTGCTGACCTGTGAGCATAACCATGGACATACCTGGCTTCCTGCAGGGATGCTGAACTGACCAGAGCTGTGCTCTTGTCATTCAATAGACAAGTGCTCCGAATGATGCGCAGCAAGAGCGGCTCTGCAATTGTTTTTTGGTTTTGGGGGGTTTTTGCTGGCTATTACAGCGAGACAACGTGTCAGCACGTTTCTTACCAACAGCACCATCCTGGCTGTGGAAGACACGCACGCCCCACTGAAGCCTTGTACGATGTTGCTAGAAATTAAAACCACCAGAAATACCAGACTGTGAGGAGAGAGAGTTAGAAGTCTTACACGTAGTTAAACATAGCGCTAAAAAAGCTTTGGCCACGTTTCATCCGCCGTAGGTCTCCTATGCGGACAAGTGCGTGTGGAGGGGAGATGAAGGGGAGACGAGCGGGGAGCCAGGGCGGCCGTCCCCCCACGCACCGCGAAGGCCAGAGCCCATGTGCCCCCCAGTGCTCCCAGATCGAGGGGGCCGGTGCAGCCGCCCGGGCCCCCAGTGCTGCTGACACCCGGCGGCTCGGCCGCCCGCCAGCCACGCCGGGA
>JAVJGI010000050.1:68528305-68538540 GCA_035590275.1 Ibycter americanus | reverse complement strand
TGTGCCGCCCCGGTCCTGTGCCGCCCCGGTCCTGTGCCGCCCCGGTCCTGTGCCGCCCCGGCCCCGAGCGAGAAAATCGGCCCCCCCGCCTTTCCTCTCTGATTTTGCTCCGTTTGGCCACTGGCTTGGGGTCTCTCGAGGCCCTACAGCGGTGCCGGCCCCCGAGGGGGGACACCCGGGAGGAGGCACCGCTTCCCTAAAGGCCATTTGCTTTGTCAAAACCCCAGCAGCGCATTTTTTCTGCATGTTTCCTTGTTTCTAACCAGCTGAGGTAGCGGGATGCTGTAAGTGTTCTTTTTTGTGTGCTTTCTGCATGAGCCAGCATTTTGCAAAAGTCCGGACAACTTGTATTAAGCATGTTTGAAGCTGGACAATATTTTGCAATATGGATAACAAAAACCATCCAAAGCAGTCATACATAAACGTGATTGTTCAATAGGATTAATTTTTCTTAAATTCCTAGTTTAACCATGCAGCAGTTTTGGAAAAATTCCATGCCAGGTGTCATCTAAACCCCGCTTTGTTTTCCTGCCTTTCACAATCTCTTACAATAGCAATGTACTACAATTATTTGATCCTACAGGCTTTACAGACACGCTTAACTTAGCCATCTGAATTACTATTACATCCAGCAGGACTGCTTACAGTGCATACCTTTCAAGATATGCATTTTTCTTTAACCAAAACTCAAACCAGAACAAAATAAATATTTCTTGGTTTCAATTATTGATTTTTTACAAGTCTTTTTTTTTTTCCCGAGGCTAAAATTCCATGTATTATTGTAGTTTTTAGTAAATGTTGGTTTCCAAAGAATACTGCTAGTTAAACAAAGAGATAATTATGGTACCAGATGAAAAGCATGGGAATGGTTTTGAGTTTTTCCATTAAAGCTCCTGGGATTTTTGCATGATCATTAGCTAAGAAAGAAGGAAAAAGAAAGTAAGAAGAAACAGGTCCTGCTAGAATGTATCTAACTCACTATGGGCCAGCATCTGGCACACCCTGATTTTGCTCAATGCCTTGTATCCTTCATGGGTTTTCAAAGCATCATCAAATTTGAATTCCAAGGTGTTTTCAGTATTTTCAGAACTGCTAAGTTTCCTGGTTAGAAATCCTTTCTAATGTCCATTAACCTTCAGCGTCTATTTCTTGACTGACTTTCAAGCAATTTATTCTGTACATTGTAAAAGGATTCCTAATCAAAGTATGGATGAGCTGATTAATAGTACATGCTTAGGGATTGACAAGTTTCTCCTAAAAAAGCCATCACCTACAGTTGCTGATACAGAGTGAACAGACCTCAAGCTTTTATTCCTTCTTTCCTTGAATAATTTTATGTCATGCAAAATGGCATGCAATGATACCCATGATGACTAATTTGCCTGTAACTATACCTTAGAGGACTGAACAACTAGATAAACAGAGAAGACAGCCACATCACTGAAGTAGTACTGCTCTTTGCTATGTCCTCCATAAAGAGCTAACACCAAATGTTACAAGATGGCCAAGCCCCCTTACATGTCTAGACTCTCATCCCTTTACAGGGAATGGTTTACCATCTAGTTGGTATGCGGAAAGAAATGTAAACTCACAGCTGTCCAAAGTGAAAAGATGCAGAAATCCCACTGAATAAGGACAATAATTAAACAATAGCCCTGCAAAGATGCTACATTTTCATGCAAACAATAAAAAAGGGAAATAATGTAGTTCAAAGGATATACTTTAGTGTTGCTAAGTTGCACACAGAAGTTGTCATTACTTTGGCATACAGGTACAGAGAGTCAGAAAAAAGAAGAGTTATTCTGTGTGAGAAGATCAATGCCACAGATCTCAGACAACCCATACTGCCAACCCCCACCTGCACAGAACCAATAGCAACAATTCTGAAGTGTAGCTACAAACAAAAGAGGAATCCCCTTTCCTAAGTAAGTTCAGGAATGACCTCATTATCCAATTTTAAGGTATCACCTAAAATAATTTTTGTATAAGTTGATAAGGAAAGCACACAAAATTAGGTTGGAAGTACAAGTTTAGTCTTTGTAGGTTATACTTCTAAGGTTAAAATAGTACAAAGACAGGAAATACAAATGTTTTTTTCCACTAGCTGAGAGAAATCCAGTCCCTTTTCACAATGTAGTTCTTGACTGTACTATAGCTGAAACGGAGAATGCATACACCCCAGCTTGAAAAATTACTGATATCATTGCATGGTTTCTGCAACTCAGTGTAGCTTCTCTGCACAACAGTGTTCTGCATCATACTGGTGGGCTAATTTGCTCTGCACTGGCTCACAGGGCTGCACACAGCTCTGCAGACATGCTCTGTGTTGCAACTGCTTCCTCCAAGTGGGCTCTATCTGCCCTGTGGATAAGCCTTCAGATTGTCAGACTCTGCCTGTTCGAGGATTTTACAGCTGGAGCACACTACGAACACTTAGAAGTTACTCATGATTGGTCACAGCTCAGAATTTACATTTTCTGAGAAATCTCGCTACTTTGAAATTTAATTTGTCCCAATTTTGAATAAAAACTGTTAAACATTTCCTAAGAAATAGACATACCAGTAACAGTGTAATTTGGGAAACAAAAATCCACAGGATTTCCAAAAAGCAACGATTTCTTCTGGAGCAGTGGAGCCCTGAAACCCAGGAGGTCCTTGTATTCCCTGGATCCCTGAGACGAGGAAGAGGCCATCATACGGGAGTAGATCTGACAGAATGGAAAACTGGCAGCTGACCTGCCTAGCGGAGAGCTATCAAAAGTTATCTGTATTCCATTATAAGGCTTGCTGAGATAAGCTTTCATGAAACATTTCACTCTCAATGAACCAGCAACTTCTGACAGAAAACATGCCAGCAGAATGGCGTCTCCAAAGAGATGCATTCATAGCTGGATGACACAATGATAAAAACATCTCAATCTTGGCTACACTAGCTGATCAGCATTAGTTCGGTACTACAAGTCTCAGCCTCCTGAAGTAACAATCTTTGAGTGACCCTCTGTTCTCCTGATTGCTGACTGCACTCCCTCAGTAATGCACATGTGAGCACTAGTAATGCAGCACGTAGTCCTTGTTCATGCATTCATGCTTGGATAGAGGAAATCTCTTGGAAAGAGATTTTTGCCTTCTACTTTGAAGGCTTATAGTTAAATACAGATCACCAGACTGCCCAGAAATTCTCCTAATCAAACCACCTTAACAAGGGGTCTCTCTCACTCCACAGGGCTTCTATATCATGGTAGTGGGAACAGCACGCAAGTGATGAGGGAAGATGTCTCTTGAGCAACTCTAGAGTTACATTTTGGAAGACCCTATTGTTTTTACAAGCTTCCACACAGAAGGTCTTCTACTAAAAGGAGGTGTGCTTGAGGTACATCACGCTAACGTGCATTTGGGCTACCACGAACTGTGGAGCAGGGTCTCCTGCTGGACATAAATAATGTTTTTAAATAAATGCCATAAATAAATGTGCAAGAGGTACCTAACAATTCCATGTTAGCTGCTCTATTTCCTTCCATATGTTGTTTCTAATGGCTAAAGGACAACTTCAAATCTAACCTGTTGTCTCTCTCATTACAGGAGTAGCAGAAACTATAACTTACTAGTAAAACTGCCTCAGATTTTCCCATTATAAGATCTGGTTTGAGTTATTTATATTTTTGCTAGTTTCTGACTGTTTGGACCAATACATACTCAGGTAGGCTTTTGCCTCTGGCAGTGGTCTTTGGAAAGAAGCACAGAGGCCATATAAAAAGCTATATACTGTATGCAAAGAATGTGACAGAAATTAATTTACATCAGCTGTCTTAATTCTGGCATTTCCTAAGTCATTAAAGTTTTATTTTGCAGCCTTAATAAAAGCTTTGGGTTTGTATATGCTTATGTGTTAAATACTTGGTATAAAAGAAATCACTGGTAGGTTACCACCTATCAAAACTCCATGGCCCCTGCAAAAGTAAACATATGTAACTATGGTATAGGTTGGACTAAAATGTACCAGCTACTACTCTTGGAACATCAAAGAGCCCTGAGGGAAAAGTGATGGTGGTTAAAGAAAATATTTTTAAAAACTAATAAGAGTGAAAAATGAGGAAAAGGTCTTGGATCCACTAAAATCAATGGTAAAGCACCCAGAGCTATAAATGGTGTCAGGATTTTGCGCAGAAAACCAAAGCAGGAAAAAACAACCCCCAAACCCTAGAAAATCTGCAGCTAGCTGGGTGCAAGACTGGATTCTTTATCTTTAAAAAGTCCTCAAATCGCAAAACAATGTTTTTCCAAACCAAAACATATTTGGCTTAGTACAGAGTGTATGTGTAGAGGCTTTTGACTTGTGTTATGAAAAAGAACAGACTAAGAGATCTAACGTTCACTTCCAAAACTTATGGAACAGGACTTGTCAATATGGAAGCAGGACAAGATGGTCCTGTTTATATCTTACTTTAGTTGCTGGATTCTGTTAAGATTAGTCTTCTTGAAACTTCAAAAAAGCAACTGTATTCGAAATCATATACTTAATGTTTTGAAAAGCTTTTGGCAATGTTCCTTCTTATCAATTTACGTTTAACAGAAACAATGACTATTTCAAGCACTGGCCAACAATGAAGAAAGGAAATCTAACCAAGGCAAGTGTTGGCTGTGAAATCTTTCAGTGAGTACTCCAGACGACAGACACATCAGGTATGAATCTGGTAATGTTTCTACTTTGTTTTAGACAAGTGTAAAATAACTGTTACAAATGGGGGCCTCGGATCTGGAATTTAGAAATACAAAATCTTGAGTGTTGTCTATATTTCACTAATGCTGAAAAATACCACCATTCAGTCTTGAGGCTGCCAAAGAGAACAAGAAAGAAGATAGCTAGATCCCAAATAATTTTAATGCACACAACTTACAGCAGTGTAATTTCAAAAAAGCCAGGCTGCAGAGTTACAAGAGAGATGGGAACACATCTTGGTGCCTTTAGCCTTTAGGGTGAAAATGGGGAGAAAACTCCAGCTGTAATAATTGCTACGGCCACTTTTTTCCTTTCTTTTAGTTCATGAGAATTTTTAGTTTTCCAGAGTAACAATGGGAGAAACAGCACAGGAGTAATACCATGAAGCATTTATAGGTTTCCAGTTCTTTACCTTTGTTCACCCAAGAACACCTGAGGTTTTTCATATACAGGAAACGGTTTTTCAGACATACCCAAGGAAAGGGCATTGCCATGAGTGGCTTCTGCAAAGCTAGGCAGCACTGTAGCAGCTGACAATTTAGACCTGTGCATTCCCGTATGCAAGCTTAGAATTTTAAGAAAAGGGGGGTTATTCTTGGAAAGATGACTACATTAAGGCTGTTTAAGATACTAAATACTGTAGACTTGATCCTCATTTACCCCATGTGAAGAAGCTTTACTGCAGATGTAAATCAGGTGCCCTGTGTTTTCCAACTTATTATAAAACTTCTTACAACAAACACCCCATATTTTCTTATCTCAGTGCCTTTCTATCAATAAGAAGAATTCAGTTTTCTCCTTAAGAGAGGAACTACACTCTTGCTATATAAGAGAAAAGCAAATTAGCTTGGTTCCTAGCACAGAATTCTGCACAGTAACTCACAAGGTTCTTCTCAATAATGCTCCAGTGTCTGGTGGTCTCTCAAATACCCTTTGTAAACAGTTTACATTGATCTTTGCTCCAAGCTGTGAGATGTTTATGGATCTTTTTTCAGTATGGCTATTTGCCCACCATCAAGACCTTATTTTGGTAATCCTAAAAATAGGCTAAGATCAATTACAAAGACTTTTCCTCAACGATGTAGTTCTAAAATAAATTTAAAGCCTAAAGTTTTGGCAAAAAACCACATTAACAGTCAAACTGGAAATGTTTCAGACACTGATTGATCAAGACCCAGCTGAGTTTATTCTACTCGAGATAGATTTTCGTCAGATAGTCCAAGAAGAGTGTTTGTTTTGGCCTCTGTTTCTAGAAATAATATTAACCTGGCAAAAATGTTGTTTCTATAAAGAAAAAGGCCATTGAGCAGGCTAAATATCTGTGTCTTTCTTCTCATGTACTACACTAGTTTCACTTACATCCTGTGTTTGCTCAGTATTTTCAGGAGCTGTGTTAGAGTTTCTGTGCTGTGGTTAAATCACCTATCTAGCTCTGTGAGGTACTTACCTGGCCAGAGTTTGTGAGAAGGTCACAGTCCAATGCAGGTATGCTCAGAACACATCTAGGACCTGAAGAAGTGTTCCCTTCCCATTCCTCACCCATAAGGATTTGATTCACAGACAGTTATGGTGCAGATTTCCAGGCGTTTAGGCACAGTCTCACAGCTAATGGGACCCAAATATTTTTACAGTCTGAGGCGACATTTAGCTCTTTTTACATTTTTAGGTGGCTTTAAATGCCTTTAGCAACACGATTACAAATGTCCAGTGGCAGACTCTGGAAACCAGCTCAGGTCTTCCAAACCCTTGTTTAGCTCCTTCACCTCACTCTCCATTGCTCTATTACCAATCTTCTGTGCTTTTAAGGGAAAGAGCAGGCTTCCTTACCCTCTAGAAACATTTGAGGCAGATACATTGGAGAATGTGAGACCCAGAGTTACTAGAGGAAAAAAAGACTAAAAGAGATTAAAACTATGGAAATTTTCATTTTTAGTTGAAGAGGATTACACTTTTCATTTCAAATGACCCTTATAGAGGAAAAGTGGTATATATTGTGGTCAAGCAGGACTATCTTCACTTTATGAGACAAGAACATATTCGCAAAGTTGTAAATGTTTAAGACTTTTTTCTGGAGTATATTCACATACAGAAGATGTTCCTTTTTTATGTCTGTATCATAAGACAAGGAATTAATTCTGCATAGGAAAGGAAAAGAAAACGGAATACAGAAAAAAATTATGATTAAAGATTTTGCATTTGTCTCTGAAAGTCCTATTACCTTTACAACGCTCTACCATCAGAACAAAGTGTAGCGTTTGCTTTTCACAGTCTTCAAAAGTAACAAATCAAGCGCATACTATGTACATGACAATACTGACTGCTTCAAAAATCAGTGCATGACAGTTGCAGAATTTACTTGGAATGCACATTTATATGTTCCAGGTTCACTTGCAATGTATGCTTTTCAACTTCTCTCTTTATCCAGCCGTCAGCTCAAGCTCAAGTTGAGCCAATGAAGATTTAAGAAAATACTTGCTTCCACATGCTTTCTTTCCATGCGTTGAACTGGGCATCATCTTTGACTCAGACATACATCCAGATCCTCCCAGATCAGCTGTGTCTAGAGACTGCTGATTATTATTTTGCAGCACCTCTGAAATAGGTGCCCTCTTTCCATACGTCAAAGCTTGAAGCAAGGCTCTTATTTCATATCCTTATCCTTGGTTTCCAGATGTGGTCTTTCCCTTCTCATTTATTCTTTCTTGCTATGAAGATTATTTTCTAGGCCCAATACTTTTATTGTATCACAGTCTCTGCATTCCTTAGCTGGCACTGGCTTCCCACTTGTATCAAACGTATGCTGCTGATCTTCACTTTCAAGTCCCTCTACAGACTCTGACATTCCACACTACCTCTCTTTCACTATAGACTCTCATCAGCTCTGATCTCTCCTTTGCCCATTTATTAAAATTTACAAGAGCCTTTACATTTTATTCTTCACATCTGAAACTTCTAAAAAGCCTTTTCATATGTTTTTTTAAAATCCAGCGACAATGTAGTATGCATACTTGCTACTCTACTACTGCTACCAGTACTTCAAAAAGTCTCTGTCAGCTGGGGATAATCTAATGCCGCTGCAAAGGATTTTCATTTGAAAATGAGCAAAATTAATACCGAAGACTGAAATGTGAAGAGTACACAAACAATTTGAACTACGTTCAGAGATAATCCGAGTGATTAGAATAGTGTTACTGAGGTAAAAAGGGAGCAGAAATAGAAACCTCAACATAAATAAGAAAGCACAGAGTATAAATACCAAATACAGTGGACTGAACATTGGTATGGAACAAGCACTCCCTTAATTGCTTTGCTGAAATACAGCCGTAAACCAAAAACACATCCCTTTTCCAGAAAATCCTGGACAAAATTGGCTAAGAGCTTGAAGTTATTTGTTAAGTCTATTTGAGAAAATAATCTGCTTATTTTCAGAGAAACGTTATCAACCAAAAGATCTTTCATGCTTATTGTGTTTTTAGAGCAGGAGGAACAGTTTTCTCAAAGGCAAGCTACATTATTTCAAATACTTTCTGCAAAAATTTTACCCAAAACCCAAAGCCACATCCTGCCTTAATGTGTCCTGCAAGAAACTCTTACAATTGCCACTGACATAGCTAGTACCTAGGAACCCTAATCCCCAGGAAGAGAAAAGACTAGTAAAGCATATGATTCTGGCTGGAATACTTGAGCTGTTGAATGATTTTAACTTCTGTTGCTGGGTCAAAGCTTGCTTTACCTAATTCTCATAGAAAGCTCTGTTGTGGTCAGCAGATGGTTATGTCACTACACAAGAGTACAAACATTTGTTGGCAATTGGACACTCAAGCTATCATATGAGGAAAATATGACAGTATTTAATATATTAATTAAAACTGTATTCTAAAAATAATACAAACTGTACATTGCAACTGTGTAGTGTAGGAACTTGAGTTATTTAACAGAAGGGGAAGTGAGAATTCACTTCCTCCTTCTAAAATTAAAAAAAAAAAATGCTACCAAAGGAAGCACAATGCTATTGTCAAGTTCCTCTTTTATATATTATTGATTCTATTAAATTCAAATAGACCTCATATTCAACTTGTGTTTTATGGAAAACTATATTATCAACATCATCTGGAAAACACTGTAGCTTACTACATCTACCGCATTAAAGCATTCATTGTCTTATGTTCTTGTGAATCATGTGAGATGCTAGTTTTGAGTAGAAGTGATGCAACTGGCTATGTGTGGAGTGGTGTAATTTCTTTGCACAGTGGAAGGAAAGTCTCACCAAGAGAGAGACTTGGCTCACAGACATTTGGTTGCAGACCAGCACCTACTATAGGCCATGGGAAGCTGTAGAAAAAGAGAAAATAAAAAGGTCAAGGTCTCCAAATTCTTGATAGTAATATTCAGAGCTCAGCTGTACATTACCTGAGCAGGCTATATACTAACCTTCAGATAATCTACAATTTTATGGAGGAAAATTTTTATGGACAATATGGAAATAAAAATGTTCCCTGGCAATCTTACACTTATTTATCAGCAGCAGCGTAAACCATCAAGCATGAGCTGAGACCACTGCTGCAGTGTGTTAAGCTCTAGCAAGTAGCTGTTCTTTTAGCATTCACCATACAAGATTGTGGTAGGATGGAAACTGATGAATATTTATTTGTTTAGCGATTGTCCTGTATCTTACACAAATCTAACATAGTGTTCTGAGGTGGCCAAAACAGAGCAAAGCTCTCATGGTATGACAAAGCTCTTAGCCTCACATTTGTGTATTACAAGAACCTTTTCTGTAGACTTCACTTGCAGTGCTATGACATCTCTGGATCTGGCTCACTGGGACCTACCAGAAAGGACTGTCTGTGTACCCAAATTCCGTGTTAGTTTCACATGCATAAGCTAATTTCATACACACCTCCATTTGAGGTGGAGCAAGAAGATGAAATTCTTACCAGTTTTCCCCATCTGCTTCCATACTTGAAGCAAGTATTCCAGACTTGAAGCAAGTTCTGCTTCCTGCTTTGGCCCCTTATGAGCAGTAAGGGCCACACACCTAAAACCTATGTTACAGGAACTATCGGGATTGTCTGCTGTAGAAAAAAATAGGGCTGATGGCTGCTTCTGAAGGTTTCCATCAGTACCTTTCAGAATGCTTACACTGATGGCAACAAGTGATTGTACAAAACCTCCACTTCTCACTTCTTCGCATTAGAAAAGAAAATACAGCTAGTTTATAGTGCTACTTTCCTCATACTATCCCTCACCCTACAGGCACATCATGACTGGCCAAATATAAATATGCTCTAAGTGACACAGGTATTTATTATAAACAGCAAAGAACTTTGCAGCCTAATATTGACATGCAGCTTCAGAAAATTAAATGCATATGCAAAAAGATGCAACCTAGAATTTGGTCTTGAAAACTACCCAATGAGATGAAAAGAAGAGTAAATACATACTCAGATTTTGGGGGTACTTTCTGACAAGCAAAAAATACTGACAATTATTTCCATAAAGCTTTCTGCAAAACACT
>JAVJGI010000050.1:68421838-68522518 GCA_035590275.1 Ibycter americanus | reverse complement strand
CCCGGGGAGCCCGTGAGGCGGGCAGCCCCTCAGGCGGGCAGCCCCTCAGGCGGGCAGCCCCTCACACAGGCCTCCCGCCTCGGGGCAGGGAGCCTTCCGACGGCAGGCGTGGCCTGACGCGGGGTAGTGGGACTCCGTGCTGCCGTGCTGGGTCCCCGCGTTGGTTGTTCTCTTCGGTGGGGTCAACCTGAGTCAGACCCCCACTGTGCCCAGACCCTGAGGGGGCGAGGAGGAGGTGGATCACGCCCAAAGCGGGATGGCAAAGCATCCTTGCAGCCTCGCTGGGCAGGTGGGATCCCGGGGGACGCACAGCGCCCTGTGGTAGGTGGGTGTGTTGGGAAAGTGAAAGCAGACAGGAGAAACCGCAGAGCAGATGGCCTGGCACCAGTGGCCAAAAAATACGGCATGTGAATGTGCTAATCTATCAGTCTTAAGCTAAGCATATAAGACGATGGTGTGGTTATGGCAAAACAGCCAGTACAGACTTCCAAGAAGTGCGGTTTACGTCTCTCTGCTGGTGGTGGATTTGACCATGTGGTTTAGGGAAGAAATAGATGTGTCTCCTGACTTGGAGAAGGCCCGTCCTGCATGATACCGTTGTCTGAATACCACGGATAAGTAACATAAATACAGTCTCCACAAGCTTGGGGTGCTTTTTCAGTCCCTTGTGCACCAAAAGAGAAGTTATTAAATCCATTCATTGTCACACTGGGAAGATGTATCTAGTAGGGTCTTTTAGGCAGCATACCATCCAGCCTGTCTTAACTGTCATTAAAAATTTGGATGCAGGGATATAGCCTACAGACAAAATATTTAGGGTGCCAGCAAACTGAGACAGACAGCTTGACTTTTTGAGGTCCCTTCCTGCCCCGGATTACTCTGATGCTGTGATTAGCTTGGCTCCAGCTTGACTCTATCCCTTGAAACTTCTGTTTGCAGGATTTTAGCAGTCATTTTAGTTCTAGTTCCCCTTTGTAAATTACATGAAATGTGTTTTGTCATCAGTTCCTGACTTGCTTCTAAAAAATACTAATTTCACATATGACTCTATTGATGTCACTCTTAATTTATTACCCTGCTGCCACACAACAGTGATGTAAATGTAGTGTTTCCAGGACTCATTTTAGTACGTTTCATTAGAGACAAATAGGTAAGCCCCAGTGCTTCAGAGGGCTATACTAGATGACCTGCACCACTTGTGTAGGCTCCTACTCATTTGTCTTCCCTGAATTTACAAAGTTTTTTTCTAGAAACATTGTGAAGAATGTGAATTTAGGTTAAAACTTTGTTTAAAACAGAACATTTTAACTTTTTGCTGGACCTGTTCAGTTGTTTTCCCCTGTGGGCTTTCTAAAGAGACTATTACATTTAATTGTAATTCAGGTTTTGTGCAAGCATTGCTTAAAAATTGAGATAATTTGGTTTGAAATATAGATTACAAATGTCTTTGGGAGGTTTAATCAATGGAGCATTACAGATAGCTGAACGATATTTGTTTTGTATTCTCAGAGAATTCTGATCCATCTGGGACCACACATAACTTAAAAAACGTATGCTCTCTGAAAGGGTACTTTTATTCATTCCCTTTGTCATCTGTTTCTTCATTAAATACCTCCTGTGGGTACTACAGACTCTTCTGAGGTTTGGAGGCAGATATGACTGAAGGCTCAAAGTAATTATTGAGTAAATTGTGTTTTAATTGTTCATGCTGGAATTTGTGATTATTTGATGTGCAATATCTTCAAGCAAGGTGTGATGCCTTTGAAGTGCTGGTTGATTTTGTTATCAAATGTATTTATTCCAGCTAAGTTTGATTTTTACAGATCAAAAATCTGATTTTCACTATACTTGAGCAGTGTCTACTAGATCACACACTATAACTCATGCACCTGTGAGTCAGGCTCTAAGCTTGATCTTTTTTTAATTTGTAAAGCTTTAGAGGCTGACACATTTGCGAGGATAACAATATGCACAAAGGGGGCAACAGTATGAACAGAGGGGCCTGCGGGATGTTGTGGCAGCTTAACTCAGTATTGCAGCCTGAGGTTTCTTACGTAGTAAAGAATTTACCCAGCCTACTAAGAATTTGCTTTTCCTGTTTCACCTTTCCTTTTAGAAGAAGTGTCATTGAGCAGTGAGAGGAACAAGAGGCAGAAAGCTTTCCTTCTCTTGCTCTGCAGTAGGTGGTGAGGGAGAGGTAGGACTTGGGTAACCTGTGGATGGAGGAAGCAGTTATTGCACCTCTCTGGCCCTACGAAATGACTGAGAAAACTACCAGTCTGGAGTACTGCTGGAGCTGAGAGTAGGGTTTGCCTTGTTCAAGAGAGGACCTGTCTTGTTTGCAGATTGATGAATATCTGTCCTTTGAGACAAAGATCTGGGAATGTGTTTTCTTGAAAAAGTGTTTGTTTCAGAGGTGGCTTTACAGGAATGTAGCTGAATATGATTTTCCTGCATATCATTCAAATATCAAGGCCTCTGTCCTTTCCTGCTCTCTCTGCAAACTACCTGTGTTTTTCTTTCCCACAGACCTTCTTTTCATTTTTCATTTCAGTACGTCTTGATTTGTTTTATTGTAGGCCCATTGACCTGTTGTGATGATGACTTCACATGGTCAGGTGCTGATCTGCGATGAAAGTGAAAATAAGACCTCTTATTTGCCTGCAGCAATACAGGAGTTTTAGCTTGTTTCTTTTGGAAGGTCTACAGTGACAATGGTAACTTGCATTGATGCAGACCTTCCAGAGCACTTCTTAGACTTTATAGGCAGGATGCTCCTCACCCAGGTTTAGACATCAGCATTTTAGTTACTCACCTGAGGTTCTGAGTCACCTTTACGGTCAGGTACTGCTAAAACTTGGTTCAGCTGTCCAGTTTTAGACAGCTGCCATGAATCGTGCTCTATAAAATTACCTTTCTTTCCCTTCATTGACTAAAAAGATCCTGGGATGAGCCGATCAGATGCAGATGTTATGAAAACTCCACCATATATCTTTTCATGATTAGGAGTGATCTGTGACAGAGTAAAATTGCTCTTGGAAAAGCAGGCATTTTAGGCAACTTTCCTTATCCAGCTTATGGATTCATGGCTACCCTAGATACTAACTGTATAGCTGCCAGTGTAGAAGATAGTATGTTGCACCATGAAAGAAAGAAGCTAGGGTGCCATGTTCTTCTTGAGTTTCTGCAGGAAACTTTTTGAGCATATACATGAACATGTGTTCTTCACCACCCCTCAACATTAATTTATATCATTGCTCCTGGGCTGTGAATGAAAAGGAAACACCAATGACTTTGATCTGACTTACAGCTTCAATGTGGGCATTCAAACTGGTTTGATAGTGACTTTTAAAAAAGTTTAAGTCTGTCATTAGTTTCAAAGCCTTTCTTCCACTAAAGTGACCTTTTAGATCTGTGGCTAGCTAATTGCTCTCATAATTTTTGCTACCAGAAGCTACATTAGCCTGCACACAACACTGCTTCTTCTTTTTGAGCATTGATCCAGCATGCCATGAATTTAGGCTCAGATAAATCAGGGCTAGAGTTATTATGAGTATTTTGGGGAGTAGATGAGTTATGAATCCTAGGAGAAAAAGAAGGTTCAGTAAATATGAACCAGTTTTTTCTATGATACTCTGTTTAGAAGTGCATACAGAGACATTTCTAATAGAAGTTTTGCACTGGATGCATCTCCTCAGTTCATTCCCATTTTTACTTTTACTCTGTATTTGCTGGTAAACTAAAGCAGTGGGTGTAAAAGTGTGATGTATAACACTAATATTGAAGGATGAAACTCCCTGTGTATCTGTTATCAGTGGTGGGCAGACCCTACATGGCTGATATCACTAACAACAGAATGTTCTCAGTTGTCTTCAGACAATCCAACTGATACAATAAAAATTTTGGTGAAAATCTTGTCATTGTACCTACACCTGTCAGGGAGAGTGGGCATGTATGGGGAGCAAATCTGCTTCTAGCAGCATTGCTAGTCCATCAGACAGACACAACGGCTAGGAGCCAAAATCGGAGGCACTCACCAGATACTTTTGCTGATAAAAATTGCAAATTACCTTCCGAGTCCCCAGTTTTAGGCAAAATAATGTGTCTGCTTAGAAGGCAGCTCACCAAGAGAGTGGGCAAGATCTACAGAATTGTCACTTAAGCTGCTGGCATCAAGTCCATATAGGCAGCAAACGAAAACTTGCTCCTCAGTGGCCTTAGCTGGTCTGTTTTGGTACTGTCATTGTATCTTCAGGTAGCCCAGACTGCAGGCACGTGATTACTTTTCTTCAACTGCAGAGCAAGATTTTGATGTAATTTTGAAGATTTTTTAGTATTTCTGACAGTACAGGAAGCCCCCATTCTCTCACTTGCTATGGGAATTCCATTGAAGTACAGAAATGAGAAGGATGTTTCAGCCCAGAACATGTTTTTGAAGGTTGATGTGTTTTTTGTCTCTGATTGCGAATTTTTAAAAATAATCATTTAAATAACAGTCAAGTCTACATTACTGTTTGCTGTGCTTTTTTATGAAATCTTACATTTGGAAGATCTGCTGTATGTGTGGCTTGGAGGGCCTAAGTTGCTGAGATAACCCTGAGCAAGTGAGAATACATGCTAAAAACATGAACACAGATAACGTTCCCAAATAGCTGTTGTGGTTACAGCTTAGTTTTGTACTTTGGGGGCCATGTCTTCATGACTGAGGGGAAGCTGGCAGACCTAATGTTTGAGAGAGCAAATACAAAGGACCCAGTGGTTTTGGGTGCCAGCCCTAGGAAGGGATTCAGCATAAACTTAACTGCAGTTTTGTCCCAGGGGCCATGTTCTTCCATGAAATCCAGCAAAGCCTTTTGTATCTGTCACTAAATTGACCTCCTTTGTCTCCCCTGTGTCATGCCCAGAGAAGCTGTGGATGCCCCATCCCTGGCAGTGTTCAAGGCCAGGCTGGATGGGGCTTTGAGCAACCTGGTCTGGTGGAAGGTGTCCCCGCCCATAGCAGCGGGGCTGGAACTAGATGATCTTTAAGGTCCCTTCCAACCCAAACCATTCTGTGATTCTCTTATGGAGTTGCTATCTCTGACCAGATCAGTTGTTCCATCCTTCCTCCGCTTGGTAAGGAAAAAAAGAGGGAGGCAGTGGCATTTTCCTTCTCATGGGAAACCTTACAGAAATGGAAGAATTACACTGGAAATGTCACAAGGCTCTTCTCCTCTTGTGGTGTGTTCTTCCCATAACTGTTTCGTTGGTGTGGTTCAGGGCTTGCTGGGCTGTGGGAAAGCAGCCACAGCCATACCAATATAACATCCAGTCTGTGGTGACTCCAGGCTTCCACTTTCCTTACAGATCTTTGGCTGAAACCCACTGCTTATAGCAGTTTGTGATCACTGTGCATTATATAGATGAAAGAAACAGCTTTTCTAGGTGGAAAGTTAATAATGGGCCTTGAAATTGTACCTGACTCCTCAGTCAGTAGTAAAGCTGAGAAAAGGGTTTATTAAAAAAATCTTCATTGAATTTTTCTACCAATCGCTGTGGTACTGGACACTGTACTTTGGTGAAATACTTGTACTTTCATATTACTGAAGCATTACTTGCTTCATTTGATTTTAATACATAAACTGTGTATGAAGCAGACAAATGGGTTCAATAAAATGTATACAGATTTATTTTCACCCTTTTGCTTCACACTTACCTGTTAGAGCATTATATGCGTTTCCTCTTTCAGTCTTCCTTTCTCATACCATGTGTGCCCTCCCTTAAACATTTCTGGCAGTAATAAGAACATGTGATTTTAAGAAATAAGAAGGTGACCTCGAGCTTTTGCCAGTAACTAGGGCCTAGGAATAAGTTATTTGTATGGGTAGACAGTTCTGTCATGGATCCTTATAGCATATCTTGCACTTACCTGTAATGGCTTACTATGGGAAGGAACGAATGCTGGAAAAGATTAGCCAGTGATTATTCAACGCAGCAGCTTCTGCACTTGAATTTTGTGCTGTAACTTTTCCTTCATTTTTTCTTTTTCCTGTTTGTGCTACTATTTTCATTATTCCACACTTAACATCTCTTGATTCTATTAGGGGATTGGGGAGGGGAAGGATTTTCCCACATTTCCTCTCATATGTGGGCTTTCTTGTCTACCATTCTCTGCTTGTTAGACCACCTGTTCACGTGGAATCAGCCTACCTTATGAATTGTGAAGCTAAATATCAAAATCTTCATTTAGTAGAGAGCCACAAGACACAAATCCCATAGCTCCATGACTTGAAGATAAGGGAATTCTGGGAACAGTTCAACAGCAGCAAATGGGAATGAAATGCTTATAGCCCATCTGCTCCATTGCAGGTTGGAGTTAGGCTGGGCATTCTGCTGAATCAAAAAATTATTAATAATTGTGCTATTCTCATTTGTTGGCAATTTTTAACACTACAAGACAGTCTCTTCTTGTCATGTAAGTTCTGTACAGCAGTGTTGGGTAATTAAAAAAAAAACAGGAAGAAAAACATTACACCAACATCAGCAAACTACAGATTATGAGAAGGAATGTGGAAACAGAACAAATTTGTGCTGCTCAGACTTACGTTACCCTGTCACTGTTCTGCTCTCCCATCAAGGCAGGGTGGGGGAGGAACCTAGAACTGAGATTCATACATTCTGGTAACTTGTATGTCTGCAGTTGTTTATACCTGAGTAGAGCTGAAGCAGATATGCTGTCAACACAAGACAGATGAGCCTCAGTCAGCTGGTGGTTCATAAGCTGAATCCAGCTCAGGGGATGCGCTTCCATCCACCTCTCTGCCTATCCCAGGAGAAGGTAAGTTCGGGGGAATGGAGATCTTGTTTCTGTTTGCCAGTAATCTGGCACAGAATAGGGAATTGTTTCTACCAATCTGTGCGAAGACATAGGACTGGAAATACGTCTCCTCCTACCATTTCATTCTACACAGAGAGTTTGTGCTGCCTGTATGGCTTATGGGGAGAAAGTCCAAAATGGACCATTCTGCAGTAAATAATTCTATGACAAAGGAAGAAGATCACCAGGTCTGTAGCTGTGCAGTATTTCTGTAATGCCCTTAGAGCCACAGGCCAGACTGAAGCACATTGTCTGCTGGCAGGATACTATATGAAAATGAACAGAAGTACCATTGCTTTTGAGCCCCATAAAAGCAGTCCCCTTTGGGAGTAACAGGAGGCTACAAAGTGAAGTTCTGGTACATAGAAATTGCTCCCCAGTTTTCTCCTCCCTGCGTTTGTGCTTTACATGGAAGTTTCTTTTTCCCCTTGCATAAGGTGCTTTTAACTCGCGGTTCCCAGCTGCTTGAGTACATTTGGGATACATGTTCTGGAGCCCAGGATCCAGACGCTGTGTCTGTGCCTGAGAGTCATTCTGGAGAGGAGCTTGGTTAATGACCTGTCTTGCACCCAGCCTGCTTGCCATATCCCTCTACAATCCTTTTCCCTAGCCATAGCATACACTGCCTGTCTGCAGTTAAATGTTCTTCCCTTCCTCTCTCATCTTAGCAGGAGAGCCCTTTGCTAACCCCTTCCTCTGGGCTTGAGTAACTTCCTCCTGATATACTGTGGATAGTCCCTTGTTCTTCCTGTCAGCTTCTCTTGACTGAGCCTCTGGGACCATTCAATAATCTTGCCATCCCACCTCACCCTAAGAACAGGATCCATAGCTGCTTCTCACAAACATTGCTCTCAGCAAGTGGGATAAAGAAGAGAGTATGTGTTTGGGGGTGCATGGGGGAGAGAGGAAGGCTGGGGAGCATAGAGGTGATGGATGCTGAGGCACCATCATTTGAAGGACAGCCTCAGTGTCCCATGGTGCTTTACAAACATGCTAAAACTCTTTCTCTTGCCAGTGGAAAATAAAGTACTCAAATGTATGTCACTGAAAAAGATGGTGGTGTACTTGTGCTCAGCTGGTGTACTTATGCATAGGAGTTCTGTGGTGGTTAAATTATCATTATCATCTTGGCAAAACAAGGGTAAAGTACAACTGCTGTCATCATCAAAGTGCAGCAGCGTAGCTTTCAGGTCTGTGAAATTTGGGTCTTTTGAACTAATAAAGACCTATTCCAAATTCAGTCCTAACTGCAGGCTTGTTCCTGTAACACAAGTGACTTAACTGTGGATTTCCAAAACAGCAAAAAAGAGAACAAGCTTTCAAGAGGTTTGATTGTATAAATGGTTACAATTGTATAAATAGTTAAAATTTCTGTGAAACAGAAGTAGGATCTGTGAGTTTGAGGTGCTCTTACCTAAAGATGTTTGTGCTTACATCTGGGCGGATGATTCTAGGGTTAGTAGAGTACAATTTGATTATCAGCTGTGCCTTTAATCTTCCTAGGGTCAGTTTAAGCAATGTGATACAAGGCGAGGCAACTGGAGTCAAAATTGGTTCCATGGTATATGTAAAAATGTGTCTGGAGCAATCAATGGAAAATGCTAGAAGTGTTTTTTGTGGCATGATCACCTGAAGATGCTGTAGTGCTCCAGGTTAACATTAGAAAAGGATTCTCACATGATTGTATTTATCTGCCATTTTAATTTTAACCCAGAGCTACATGTGACTTACTTTTAAACTAGGAAGGATACTTTGCAGTTGTATCAGTCTTCCTGCAGCTCCTAGTGTTTCAGTGTGTCACTTTTATCCCACCATGGGCAGAGTTATGACATGTCACACCCATCCACGAGTTAAACATGCAGTGTAATTTCAGCTGCAGATAAACCTACAGTCATTGGCACACCAGATTTCCCAGAAGAATAGGTGAGATGAGTAAGAAACTGCTTTCAGGGTTATCTGTGTATTCCAGCTTTTTCTTGGAAAATGCCATGCCTATCAGTGTTAGGTACTTGCAGTGTTGGAAGCAGTCTAATAGCTTTTGATCCATCCTTTTCAAAATATGGATTAGTATTAAAACAGAATAGAGTTACAGGGTCATGTTATGTAGGTAAGAAAGACAAAATTCAGCATGCTAACTGCCAAATCTGATTGTGATTTTGAAATCTTGGGGGCAGCTGCCATTTCTACTTTATCACTCCAAAACTTCAATTTCCTTTCTTAGTATCTATTAGAATTAGCAACTAATGGGATTGTTCTTCTAGGCTGAATTCTGCAGAGATGGATGTTCTTTCATATTCTACTTCATAAAAATTGACCTAAGTGTCTGTGAGGGACTTTTTACTAGACATGATGGTGTAGCTGATCAAGGAACTTCCATCCTGCCTCACTGAAGTATGTAAAGAGACATTTGAGTAGTCAGTTTTTCCTGACAGCTAGCTGTAGAATCATAGCAGGAAACCTAGTTAGATCTATTTCAGACCTGCATTCAATTTGGCCAGCAAGTTGTCTCCAACAGTGGCTAGCATCACATGCTTCAGGAGGAGATACAAGAAATTCTGTGCTGGAAGGTATGGTGTAACCTGTCTATCATGAAAACTTTACTCTGGTTTCAGATCGGTGGAGCCTTTGTTTTAGGTCTTGAAACATGAGGTTCATCGTCCTTGCCTGAAACTCTCTGAAATACTAACACTTCTAGCTATAACTGCTGGTAGAGAAAACCAACTCCTTAGCTTGCTAACTCACCAGTTTTGATGAGTTTTACAATTACGCTGTGCACTTTTCCCTGGAACAGTTGTGCAGACTTTCAGTTTCATTTATTATCCCATTAAATTTGTGTTGTAAGCCAGGACAAAATGATGCATAAGTAACTTTCCTCTAGGTTTTGATGCATATTTTTCTTTTATCATAGTACTTTCGCATCTGTTTCCTGTGACAACCAGTTACCCTCTTTCCAGCTTTGCTCTTTATGGTGGGACTTCTGTCACTTTCATCTCTCTTCCCTCATTTTCTTCTTTTCTCCTATTTTTGATATGGGATGATCTACTTTGCATAGTCTGCTGTGGGTAAGGGTGAATCTCTGAGTGATGTAATCATTGGGCTGCTGCTGGGTCTCTGTAAAATGTTAAAGATTTCTTCATTCCACTCCGGAAAGAATTCAGGCATTAAGTGTTAGCAGGAAGTTACAGTGCTGGTAGTGGTCATCTGGATAGTCAAACAGCTAGTGTTCATTCTGGTAGACTTGGTACTCTGACACTTACACACCGTAGCACAGGGACTAGGAAGTGAAGGTGTGCTTTGATCTTTCTGTGTGACTTGTAAAAACATATTTCATGTATTTTTATCCTTTCTATTTGCATAGGTAACAGTTTAAGAATGCAACGATACTTTGATTTTGATGAATGTATCCATAACTGTTCACCAGATCACTAAGTGGACTGGTTCCTTACACGGTTCGTAAGCATGAATCTGCTGTATGTCTTTGTTCTACTGGTACCATGCTGTTCCTCATCCTTTTTTGTTTGTAGCCCTTAGGTCTATTAAACTGCATAAACTCAACTGAGACTGAGTTGCAGAGATGGTAATCTTGTGTGTGATACCGTTGGTGTTTCCTGTTCGATGTTGCACAAGGGCTTTGAGCTTGTTTTCAGACTGCAAGTGCAGAAGCCTTGTTACCATGTGACTTAGATCACTCTTCCTGTTGAAAGGGACCGGGGGACTGGCTTTCAGTAATTCTCAGAGCTGACAGATACTAACAGATCAGACTCTGCTTAGTATAGTACCATGCCTGGTTTATTTGACCTACACCATATGACCACTCTGTCAGCTTTCATGATATTTTTTTAATAGTTTCTTTTTTAAGCAGGCTGAATTTCATGCCATTGTTTTACTACTCGTTCTGTTAGCTTCCTGCCAAGTGATAATGATTCTATCAAACAACTCCATTTCCTATGTATTGTTCATAGACATAGTGCTGTTGTCTTACGTAAGTGTGCAAATCACAAAACTTTCTTCGTTCTTAAAAAAATTGTTTTATTATTCTTTCTAGTATATTAACAAATCAAAATGTATGCAACCTGCAGAAATCATATCCTGATTTTAATTACAGAGGTCATATTATAGACCAAGAAAGGCAGTTCCAGCTCCACCTGTCAGTGCATGACACTAACATAAGTGAGGTTCTACTTAACCCAGGTAAGAATGTGCACTTTGAGACTGAGTGCAAGGACTGCTGCTCCATTCTTGCAGCTGAGCAAGAAATTTCTCAGTCAGCATTTTTCTTTGGTGCTCTTGAATACTGGACCATCCCCATGGGAAAACAGTGTTGTCAGCAAAGTACATTGCTCATGCAAGCACACCAGGATGGACCAGAGAAAGTTTCCTGTCCATCTCTGTGGGCTAGCTTGCTTCTGTGCATCTGCCAAATTTCTCTGGTGTTAGAAGTGAGATAACATAATTCCAACTTTCTAGCCCATAGCTCAAAAAATGTAGAAATTTACATCTCAATTTCAAAATCAGGGTTTATATGGAGTAGATATTTAGGAGAGGGAAGAATTTTTGTGTGGGTCTATTGCCAAGTTTAGAAGTACAGTGCACAGGAGTTTTGTATTGTCAGCCAGGGCAGCAGGGCAGGTTCTTATGAAAAGTGAATGGTTGGAGGCCCCCTCGGAGAGCCACCTGAATGGTTGAAAGTAAGTCTCTGGAAATGGCAACAAAGCATGTAAGGGAGAAAAGGCAGACACTACAAATGACAGACACTAACAGGTAAGGAGATGTGTGAACAAATATGCAGAAACTGTTTTTTTTCATTGGGTGAGCTGAAATGCAAAGATGCTAGAAATACCGAGTACAATAAAATGCAAGAGTTTTGTTATTCACGTCTCTTAACTTAGATTTAAATTACTTTTATCAGCAAAGAGGCTACTAAATCTGAAATTGGGAAGGTAAAAAAATAATAGGTCTAACAAGTCTGGGGGACTTCTGGTAAATGGTGGGGTGAGTAAATGTATTGAGTCAAAATAGGAGTCAAAATTTATGTATTATATAAACCTGTGAGAGTTTAATATACATAAACTAAACAGTGAGACTTGGTGGTTAGAATAGCAAGCTGAAGGGAAAATGCCCCAACCCCTTTACATATATACTGTGAGAAATGTAGGAGCGTTTAAAAAAGAAAAAAAAAAAAGATATTTTCATGAGACCTCAGTGAAGATCTGGGAATGTGAAATTTGGGGGAAATAAAAGACAAGGAATACCTTTGCCTGTATGCTTGGTATTACTTCAAAACGTGGTCTAGAAGACATCAGTTTGAAAATCAACCACTTTCAAAATAGGCTAGGTTTCACATGTATGCCTTCCCACAAGCCCCTCCTTAGCATGTTTATTCTTGACAACCGCAATTTCCTCTTTTTATTTTAATTCTGATTTTTTTTCTCAGCTTAATATTTTATATATAACATGAGAAACTTATTGCAAAAGTGCTGCCTTTTTTCTTCTCTCTTCAGTTTATTGTAGTTGATATGATTTTAGGAGTTATTAGTACTATATACAGAAAAACCTGTCAGAAAAGTTACTGTTTAGTGGATATAGAGGAGGACTGAGTATGAAACTCAGTATTCTTCTGGAGACTCTGGTAAATCTTTTCCCCTGTTTTGTTAATAATAGCTCATACACCTGCAGGTTTCACTTTGAGTTTCTGGTTTGAATAAAATCAAATAAAAATAAAAATAAATTCAAATAAAATTAAATAAAAGAAATGGAAATGATTGTGGAGAGGAATCAAAGAGGAGGAGAGTGGATGGGCACTGGTTTGCAGTTCAGTGTTTTGGGGACTCATTTTACTATCTTTTGCTTTTCTAGCTCTTGACAAAATCCCGCATGAATCTGGAGAGGTCTCATCTCAGTTTAAGAGATCATTCAGTGTGTTTTAACATAAAAATATTTTCAGGGTATTTGGTGACTGTGATGATTTTGTCTCCCTAAAGCCATCACAAATTCAAGAGGAAAAAAAAAAAAGATACCAGTAGGGACAATGGCTTGGTGAAAACATGGCTTTATCAGTCTGGTGATGATGATGGATGTCTGTTCATTGAAAGTGACGCTTGAAAGGGACATTGACATATTTCCTTCTCAAATTATATGTTCAGGCATTCCCCCTTCCCACATGTGCTTAAGGTCAAAAAACCCCCTAGTATTAAATGTCATTTACTTGAATTGATAAGGACAAGTCATCAGTGACTAACTCAGCTCCAATTTACAGTGGAAATTCTTACAGAATTCTTTGCACATTGCTTTTTCATAGGATTACATTATTTTTCTTATGAATCAAATGTGTCTGGAGATTCAGAAAATCATGTAATTGCAAAGAAAGGAGCTCTAAATTTATTAGAGCCTGTAAAAACTGTGTAATTTGGTGAGTGTGTTGTATAATCCAATATTCAGTTCTCTTGCCTTTTTTTTGTTAACTACTGAAGAGAGTTCTTAGGGGTTTTTTTGCCTTTTTAGATAGTTCTTACTCCTCCTTTTGATAATGTCTCCTGGTTGTAACTCAAGAGTAATTTTTTTACCATTTTTATATTCTGGAAAAATACAGCAAAGCAGGATTTCAGTTTGTCAAAGGAACCGATATGAAGACTTCTTCCTGAAAGTAGATCTAGCCAGTGGTTAAAAAAGACCTATAATAACATACAATGGCTAGAGCTGATAAGATTACCCTAGCAGATACTTTGTTCTCCTAAATCGGAAAACAGGAAAACATAAAATTGTTCAGTACTATTTAAGCACTGATGAGACACTTGTCAGTATAAACTGCAGCTCCATTTTTTGTCACATAACAAATCTGACTTTACTCTGCCTAATCAAATAAATGCCATTTTATTTATCCTTTTTATGAAAATTGATTTTCCAAGTGCCAGGAGTGTAGGAAGCTATACAGCTGTTGATTCAAATAAATCAATTAAGAGTCAGTAATCATTTACCCAACCAGTATACTGCTGAATCTGCAGAAGTGGAATTTTATAGAGAAAGCTCTGTATGATAAGTCTGATACATACAGAGAGAGAGCCATCCAGTGTGGGTTTGTCAGCTGGAAATGAAGCAGATAAGATGATTTTAGCTCTCCATTCACTCAGTCGTGTGTGACGTGCATCCTGTACGTGTATGCCTACACGGGCATAGCTGTACCATCTCCACTGTTGGGCTAGGGATACCCTCAGCCCTGCCAACCACATCCTATTAAAATGTTTTTAACAGAATCCAGTTCCGAAATCTGTAAGTTTTTGATCTGTGGGATCTGAGAGGACTGTGAAAGTTCAAAGTCCAGTTCCTGGTTGCCTGTGCCTGGTTTAGTTACACCAGCTACAAAAGCAGTCTAAAGCAGGTAGAATATGCCCCAATCCTGACTGATGAAAGCTGTACATGCCTTCACCTAATGAATTCTGGTGTGGAGATAACACAGGTGGTAAGAGGACAAGTGGAAATTAGGCTGGTCTTGCTTATGTAGATGCCAGAAAGACCAAGTCCAAAGGAGGCAGAGCAGCTCAGATTGCTCCAGTATTAACTATCATGTTAAAGACATGCTATCAAATAATTCTCAAACAACAGATACTGACTTTAGTGGTTCAGTGGCCTTTTATCATTTAACTATGGAATAGTTATGTGACTCAAGATGCTCATTTAAAGGAAAAGCATTAAGATTGAAGAACAGGATACTTGCTGGTCTTCTTTTCTTGCCAGTCTTTATAGGCATTAGAGTTGTTCCTGTCCTCAGTTGATTGCTTTCTTGCATCAGGTTGGTCCTCATCCTGTAAGGTGCTGTGGTGAGTTGACTGTGGGTGGTCACCAAGCTGCCCTATCATTCCCCCTTCTCAGCAGAACAAGGGGAGAAAATACAATCGAAAAGCTCATGGGTTGAGATGAGGACAAGGGAGATCACTTACCAATTACTGTTGAGCAAAACAGGCTCAACATAGGGAAATTAATTTAATTTATTACCAATTACTAAGACAGTAGGATAATGAGAAACAAACACAAAATTAAAAACATCTTCACCCCACCCCTCCCTTCTTCCCAGGCTCAGCTTCACTCCCAACTCTTCTACCTCTTTCTCCCTCAAGCAGTGCAGGGGGACAGGGAATGAGGATTGTGGTCAGTGCATAACTCTGTCACTGCCGCTTCTAACTCCTCACACTGTTTCCCAGCTCCAACATGGCACCCTCCCATGGGACACAGGCCTTCATGAACCTCTCCATTGTGGGCCCTTCATACAGGCTCCAGCAGGAGTCTTTTCTACAAGGTACGGTCCTTCAGGAGCAGACTGCTTCAGCATGGGTCCCCCACAGAGGGGTCACAGGTCCTGCCTGAAAACCTGCTCTGTGTGGGCTCCTCTCCACAGGCAACAGTTCCCACCAGGCCCCTGCTCCAGCGTGGTCACACCATGGCCTGTAGCTTCCTTCAGGGCATGTCCGCCTGCTCTGGTGTGGAGTCCTGCACAGACTGCAGCGTGGATATCTGCTCCAGCATGGTCCTGTATGGGCTGCAGGAGAACAACCTCGGCTGCAGGGGAATCTCTGCTCTGGCACCTGGAACACCTCCTCCCCTCCTGCACTGACCTTGCTGCCTGCAAGGCTGTTTCTCTCACATGTTCTCACTCCTCTCTTACAGCTGCTGCACAGCATTTTTTACCCTTAAATATGTTGTCACAGAGGTGCCACCAGCGTTGCTGATGGACTCAGCTTTGGCCAGCACCAAGTCCATCTTGGAGCCAGCTGGAGCTACTGTCTCTCTCTGACATGGGGGCTGCTCCTGGTGTCTTCTCATAGAAGCCACCCTGTCAGCCCCCTCACTTCCAAAACCTTGCCATGTAAACTATGTGCACTAGGTGCCCATAGACCTAGTGAACCAATAAGACTACTCACATGTTTAAAGTTTGAACCCTAGTTTTATGCTATTGGTACCAGCGTTTTCAATCACTTGGAGGCTTGAGCATATTAAGAAAATTTTTATAGTTCTTGTCTCTGGCAGTGTTCCATGTCAGAACCCTTCTACCCTACTTCTGTCCCTGCAAAGGAACAAATGCATGAGAAAGAGGAAGAAGATTATTGCAGAAGCTGTATCTCCCCAGTAACTCAGTGTGTGGTGCTGTCCTCACATCCCCATCTTGTGACAAGAGCCACCATTTACTGTCATGCAGCATGTATCCGGCATGTATCCATTTTCCTTGTCTCAGTGCTCTCCCTCAGATGTCTTGAGGTTGGGTAAGACTGGAGTTCTCTCAGTGCACTAGTATTTGAAAGAAAATCGGGAGAAATACTGAGACAAAAAGTTGGCCGTGTACCTAACCATAACCAGGTCCTGCACTAGATAACACCTAATAAACTCTTATTGTATTAGTCATCTAAGCCAAAGAAAGAAGGCTTTCAAGATGAAGCATTCAGGAATTTCTCAGCCTCAAACTCTGTTTCCCTCTCCATCTCTCACTAGCTACATTTCTTTGATGTTTAAAATACAACCATGGTTTGTTAGCTAGTGACTTCCTATGAAATGTAAATAATACAAGGAGGTTGTTGGAACTCCTAATGAGTGTAGAACCTAAGCGTGTGTTTCAGTATGTACAGGACTGAGATTCTGATCTGTTGGTAGTTATTTCTAAATTATGAATGGAGGTTTTTGCAAGTCGTGAACAGTTGTTTTGAAGTTAATTGAGAACGTACTATAAAAGAACGTTGCCTGTTCTCTGGTTTTGACCATTGCTAGCTTTGAAATGAACTGACGATGATTACTTTTCTGTGGATTTTTTTCTTTCAGATGGAGCAAACCTGTGATGATATAGATGAAATGTTCAGCAATTTACTTGGGGAGATGGACATGCTGACCCAGGTAGATAATTCTTTTTTCCATCAAGATTAGAAAAATAGCTATTATGTGTTAGAGAAAAGAGGCAACTTTTCTACATTTTTCATGTACTTCCACTCAATAAATACAGATACATTATTGTGAAAAACTTTCAACTAAATTTCTCTGCTTGACACTGAAAACAAGTGGCCTGAAGAATACAGTAATGTCAGCGCAGGCTAGATTGTTAAAGGAAGCTAACTGCTTATGGAAGATGCTTTCTCAAAAAAACCCCAAATAAACAATGTAAATTTCTCTGGGCTTGGTCCCAAGAAATTGAAAGTTTCTGTCAAAACAGGAAGAGTTTGAATGAGAATATTCAGGTACAAATGCTTTGCATACATGGGCAAATAGGATGTAGCCTGAGTGTCAAATGTAAACTTTGAAAATGAAAGCAACATTTTCAATATATGCATGAGAGTAATCTTTAGGTATGGCAAAATACTAAGTTACAGCTAGGGAGGCATTCAAGAATTTATAGAGACATTACTGCCAATGCAGACTACTCTCTTGAGAGGAAACTATAAAATAGCATGAGCCTGTTTCTAAATCTATAGTCATGGAATACTTCCTACAAAACCTGATGAAAGGAGAATTTTTGTATCTAAAAAAACCCCCCACAAAGTACAGTTGTTGTACTTCAAGAGATGCATGCTTGAAAACACTTAAGCTGTCATCTTGGATTCTGTGGGAGTTTGATTGCTTACATCCTCTGTTTTGAGGGGTCTTCCCTCTTGGTGAATCCCAGTCCTTGCCGAATTAAATACCAATAATCCTGAGCCACAGAATAGGAATTACGCTTATACTGTGTGAAAGCCAAGATTTTACATGACATTCTTGGCTGTCAAATCCTTACTTTGCCCCTTGGTAGCCTTTCTGCTTTTTAAGGGCTTTTTATAACTGTGCATATTTATTTTATATATATATATATGGAGAGAGAGGGAGAGAGAGGGAGGGGTTTAGGGTAATTTTGTTTCATTATTATGCCTTGAAGATCAACAAAAGACTGCTTGTGATAAATTTGACCTTCTCAGATTGGACACAGCACTGTTAGGAGTGCAGGTGATGGGGACAGAGTAAGAGTAAGCCTCTTCTCTCTCTACTCGTTGGTGCAGTACTGGGTGGGATGGGACATGTTCCTAAGGTGGAGACTGACTACTCCTCCTCTAAAGTGCTGGCATCCCCTCTTACCTCAACATTGTGTGAGAGTAGGATACAGGCATATCTGAAAGCCTGTAGACTATCAGTCTACAGACCTGCATCTGTAAATTCCTTTAGACTCTTAATTTCCAAAATGAGACTGTAGGTAGCTTTTCACTCTTTTTCACCAATCTGTCTGTTCCTAAAGTAAGAGTAAATGATAGGAACACACAAAGATGCCTTCACATTGCATAACAAGGCTGAAAAATAAATGCAAATTCAGAATTGTGCTTTTCTGATATTTCTATGCACCTAATTTTAAACTTTTTAGCATTTTGAATGTTTTCTCTTTTATTTCCCTTTGCATGTACTTTCATTTTTTTCCTGCACTTTTATGACCATTATGAGATGTTACGACTTGTTAGATTAGTAATGAAAGTATTTCCTTTATGCTGTTACAGTCATCTTCATCAATACGTTTTGTACCCTCTCTTTTATAGTTTTTTTCCTTGGGCACTGTAAAACTCTCTCATGTGCTTCATTTCTCCCTCTTCCCATATTTATTCTGTGCCTATTTTTATGAGAGTCAGTATTAACACAGAAACAGTGTTTAAAGTTATCACTGCTTTGGTTTCCAGCTCTGTATAACTTCAGAAGAAACCAACTTGTCCTGGGTGGGAAATAGGTGAAAAGAGCTGCCAAGAAAAACATTTGCATTAATTTTAATGGAAAACGCCTGTCAGTTTCAGGCAACTCTAAGAAATGTAAATGCCTCTGGTACAAATTGAGTATGAGCACAAGTAGACAAACATCTCACAGGGTTGTATGAACAAGGGTATAGTTTGTAGGATATATGAAGTAATCCTTCCATTCTGCACAGCATCGCTAAGACCTCAACAGGGAAACTGTCCAGTGTTAGCACTGCATTTTGAGGAGAAGGAGGGTTGACTGGAGAAAATCCAGAGGAGAACAGTGGGAATGATGAGAAGGAGAAGAAACGTAACCTATAAGAAAAGATGGCATGAGGTTGTTTAGTCTAGGGGAGACTGATGATCTTAAAATACATCAAAGGCAGCATCAGAGCAGAAAGAAGTACTTGGTTCCTCATGTCCATGGAGAGTAGGGCAACAGGGAATTGTCTTCAGCTGCAGCAAAGGAAGTTTAGGATGAGTATCACAAGAAAGATTTGTTGGCAGGAATGGTGATCTCAATAATGAAGCACTGGAACAAATTGCCAGAGGTGATGGTGGAATTTATCTAATAGGAAGCTTTTAAATCAGATTAAGTATACGTTTTTCAGGTATTACCCAGGTGTAACTGACTTGCTTTGGGATAGGTGCATGGTCTAGGCAGATCCTTGGAATTCCTTCCAGTCTTGTCTACACTGTTTGCTTATTAGAGCTATCATGTTCCTCACTGTGGAAGGGAGAATGCATCTTTTTCTGTCTCCACTCTATGCACTTTTCCTGACTTGTGAAGCACTGGTTCCCTGCCTGCTTCCTAAACAACAAGCCAGAAACTAGGAATTCTCTATCTAACTGTGCAGATTTGCAGTTTACATTGCTAACAGCAGCATGTTTTGTTGTTTGTTGTGTTTGGGGTGTTTTTTTGCAAACAGCATGAGAAAGCAACAGCTAGGTTACATCTATATTAGTAAATAAAGCAGTCCGGAGCAAATGGCATTGCACAGCTCGAATGTGTGTGCAGTTAAACTCTTTCAACACCCTTCCTCTGCTCCCCCTTCAAACAAACGACCAAAACCTAAAAATCAGTCTGGCTTTTTCCATGGTCTCTATTAGAAACAGCTCTAGCCTCTGTTGTTCCCCACACCAAGCCTGGGTATTGCCTAACAAGATGCAGTTGGCATGGGTCAACATTGTATTGAGAAGCATGCAAACCATTAAACACTTGGCATGATTGAGACAGTGCTTGAACCCTTGTCCCAGTCCTATTTAGTTTACCAGTCTATGCATAATCCCAGAAACTAGTGTGTGTCAGTCTGTTCCTTGCAGAAAAATCAATTTCATGAGACAAATTCAGGTAATTGATTTAAAAATGTTAATATCTGTAGTAGTAATTATGTCATCAGATGCCTGTTTTTTTTCTTCTACCTTAACAGAGTTTAGGAGTGGAGACTGTACAACCTGCATCCCCCAAAGTGTCCAACAATGAATTTAGCTTTACAGTTGGGTTTAAAGATTTAAACGGTAAGTAGCTGAATGGGCTCTTTCGTGCTTTTTATGCTTATTTAAAATACCTCACAGCAACAAAATGAGAAGAAAAGCTTCAAACACCCTCGATCCAAAAAAAACCCCCAAAACAAAACCAAAACAAAGAAACCTGTTTTTCTGGAGAATGGGGGGATATATTTATGTGTCTCAATTTAGGAAGCTTCAAAGGGGCCAACTTTTTTTTAAGGGACGTTGCTCAGTCTTACATAGGAGTCAGATTCAGTCTTTTTAAAATGTCTGAGTGTAGAGGAAAACAAAAATCAGAAGTCCTCCAAATAACTTGCTAAAATGCAACCTTTAAATATTTAACTTAATGGAAGCAAGGTTCCTCAGTGTGAGGTCAGAGCTACATGAACGTTTTTGTCTGGTGGAAGTATCGGCTTCAACTGCTTCCACTTTATGTTGCTTATTCTCATTCTGGTTTGCACTGTCACTTTTGCATGTACAGCTGCTTGTTGAGGCTGTGTGACAAACCAAATGAGAGAATTTATCTGAGTTTAAGAAAAGAACCCTCCCTTTGGTTTTGTTTGTCTTGGTTTTTTGCTTTTTCTTTTTACTGGGGGCTGGTTGTTTGCATTTGCCTGAGTTGGTTTTAACCTATGTTTTTTACCCAGAATCAGTTCACTGTTAAGCTACCTCATGCCTCTACCAGCAGTGAGGGTAGAGGTATGTAAATAGAGAGGATCACAGGCCAACTTTCCCGCTGAAAATAAAAGCTTATGAATATACTCTATTAGCGTAACAGGTAAAGCAGAATAAACTTAAGACCATCTAGTGACACGTTCACACTTAGTATGATGAATGTTCTATGTTGGACTATGTTAGCATTTTTGAGTATCTGGTTCAGCACCCTCCATCCCTTTCCAGAAGGGAAATAAATCCACTTTGCGATTTTTTAAAATTTTTTTTAACTAGACTCTTCAAAGAGATTTAAACCACTGACTCTGTTGGTTCTTAAAGAACCCTTCTCTTCTAGAAAGTTAAATCATCTTACAGGATGTTATTCTGCAGGATCTCTTATACCATGGCTAGTTCAAACAACCAAAGAATAGATTGCATCTGAAGTTCCAGTGTAGGATTTTATCTTTTCTCTGACAGAGTGGAAGACAGAAAACAAAAGTTACAGTATTTTCTATCTGGTTGATAAGATGCTTTTGAAAAGAGACTGTCTTGTTTGTTCTTTGCTTAAAGGATCCTCAAAACCCTGCATATTATATGAGGTATGTCAGAGATGTTGATCACACAATTATTGATGTGCTACAAATGATACCATACAATTTGTTGTAGAACTCTCTGATTCACTTCATGTTAATTTTAGAGTTGTAGAATAGTAGTAATATGTGAAGATATTCTTGATCTAGGCCTCAGTTACATGATTTGTTGTTTACTGTACCAAAACTTGCTAAGCATTTATGTCCCTAAGATAAGTAAATAGCCTAATGGGAGCTAATGGAATTTCTTGCATCCATATCACTAAGCATGTGCCCAGAAACCTTGCTGGATCAGGTTTCATAACATCATAAGGGCCCGAAACTGTATATCACTGAAGGTGAAGCTTCCTGTCCCCTTTAATTTGTGTTCATAGAGTTCCTTGTACTCTGAACTTCAGTATGACCAGATTAATGGCTATTCCAAAAACATGTTTGTTTCTTGAACCCATTTAAAATGTTGTTTCCTTTCCCATAACCCTTATATCTATACAGTAACCATGCCTTCTGCAATTTAATCCCCACTGAACTGGAAACACAGTGTTTCCATGCTAAAATAGTGCATATATGCAAACATAGTGTTATAGTCACTCTGATATATCTTGTGGTTTTCTTTACAGAATCTCTAAGTGCCCTAGAGGACAAAGACCTGGATGCTTTAATGGCTGATCTTGTAGCAGACATAAATGATGTTGAACAGAGAACTTTACAAGCCCAGAAAACAACTTCTGGCAACCAGCAAAGTACAGTCACTCAGCCTTCAACAGGCTCGTGTAGTGACATTTATTCTAAATCAAGTGTCTATGTTACCATTACTGGACGGTTTGGGGATGACCTGCCCCCTCCACCTCCAGATCCTGATTTAGACCTTCCACCACCACCACCACCACCTCCTCCTGAGCCACTCACCCAGGTAAGCCTGGATGGAATCTTTTTCTAAGTCTTCAATAGTTTTTGTAATTTTGCAAGTGGTATTTGGCATTGGAACAACAGTGGTTGTCCCAGGGGGAGACATCTTGGAAAGGTTCTGCAGTTACAGTGGGCTCAGCAATTTTGGCCTGCTTTATGATTTACTGCCCATTCCTTCACCTTTCTAATCATCATTTTGATAGCCCAAGACAGGCGTAAATCATTGCAAATGGTTTATTGTAAGGAAAAACCTGTCACTGAATTTTTTTTAACAAGTGCTGATCAGTTAATAGCTTCTTATAGAGAACTTGGCTTTGGCATCAGTGCAAAGCATGGCCAAAGATTCCACCATTTTGGGAAGGTGTCACTGTCTGTTTTCATTGCAGTCTGTGCTACTGCTACGGATGAAGTGGTTCTGTGGGTGTTTCCCAGATCCATCCCTGGCCTAACTGATTTCTTGCTGTAGGAAAAGCTGTTCAGTTGTGTAAAACTCAACATTTGCTAGGAATCTGGGTGCAGGGCTGAGCACAAGAAGTACCTCTCCTAATCCCAGCACAGAATCATTCTGCTTTTCTTGTTCTTGTCTTTGAAGGGAAGTAATGAAGATCACCTGCAATATGGGACAAATGCTTTTTACTTTAGAAGGTGCCAAAGTTATCAGTAGGTACTATTTCTAAATAATTGGCTTACCCATACACTAAAATTTTAGACTTACCATAACCTCGTCCATGTTGTATTTCTGGCAGAGCTATTTTAACAACTGAACTGAAATGTGATATTTCTAGTAGAAGCATTAGAAGTTCATTTCTCTGACATGAAATTGTGGAGAGGGAAATAATGTAAGAATAATGCCCTTCACAGCCCTGTGTGGGGAGAGTATGTGTACTAGAAGAGTGATGCAGCCCAAAAAATATAGATCTGAAATCATGAAAGATCTAAAAGTATCTCTTCCAGTATTCATATGCATAGTAACTATGACAGAGAGAAGATGTTTACATTTAGGGAATGGAAAGAATTTAGGGAACGTGAAAAGTGCTCTGTCAGCCCATGTAGAACTGTGGTGGTCAGTTTTGCTTAAAACCATGGGCAAGTCATTGCAGTTTAGAAGTCCACACAAACTGAAAATAAATCACCTCAACATCACTGCTACCCCTGTGTTTAGCATTATACAGCAGATGTTTTTAGCAGAAGGAACAGAAAGTTTGGTAGGAACATGACCTTTCTGATTATACAAAAAGTGATTCACTGGATAAAGCTTCATTTGGTGCATAGGACCTTTCAGTGTTGTGTGAAGAGTGAAAGTCATAAATATATGGGAGGAACTTTGACATTTTTCAGTATCTCAAAGATAATTTCCTGTCTTAAAGGAATATCAGCATTTGCAAACCCAGCAGCTAGACATTTTCAGAAGCTGAAGTCTTTTATTTAACTAGTATAATTGATATAGAAGAGATGCTATCAAGGTAAGTTCCATCCATTGTCCTACAAACATGTCCCTATCTTGATTTAGACTCATGACCTTTAAGGAAGTGTCAAGCTTCTAAATAGTCTGGTTTGAAAGCTGAGAGAGTATGGTCTGGAACTGTAGCTGGTTAGGTGTGCTGAGATTGGCCAGACTGCCAGACTCAAGGGGTAGTAATGCTTTGCTGGCTGGTAACAAGTGGGGTCAACACTGGGTCTTGTATTCTTAAACATTTTCGTCTGTGACCTGAGTGATGACATAAGAAGTGCTGAAGGTGGTTTTGATTAAGAGCACTGACTGACAAGATGACTGGCAGAACTTCAGTGCAGGGGACCCTTGAGAAATGTGAGGACTTGGCCAGCAAAACCCTCAGAAATCCAGTAAGGAACAAGGTCCTGCACCTGGGGTGGAATAGCCTCATGCATTTGTATAGTTTGGGAGGCAAAAGGCTGAGCAGCAGTCCTGCTGAAAAGGACGTGGCATCCTGGTGGATGCCACATTGAATAAGAACCATGAGTGCAAGGTCATCTCAGTATGGGAAACTGGTCTGTGTTGGCAGCAGCATGGCCAGCAGACTGAAGGAGCCATTGTTCCTTTCATTTGGCACTGGTGAGGCCACACCTGGAATACTGCACCCTGTTCTGGATGTGGAGGTACTGGAGAGTGTCCAGCAGAGAGTTTCTGGGATGGCCAGGGTCATGGAGTGATCGGGGGCCAGCAAGAACAGACTGAGGGAGCTGGCCTTGTTCAGTCTGATAGAGAAGGCTGGGGGGTGATCTGATAGCAGCCTAAAAATATCTGAAGGGTAACGACAAAGCTGGTGGAATAGAATTCTTCCATGGTAGTGTTAGGCCATACAACAAGGGGCAACAGCTGCATGTTGTGGCTTTGTAGTTTCAGACAGGACATTAGGAAAACCTTTTGCATTGCAGGTGGTGGTGTAGCACTGGGACAGGTGACCGAGAGAGATCACAGATTCTTTTTCTTTGGAGATTTTCCAAACTTTGCCAGGTAAAATTATGGCTGACCTGATCTAGTGTTGGTGACTGTCCTGCTTTGGGCAAGCCAGACTATGGACCTCCAGACCTCTCTTCTAACCAGCTCTTTTATGATGCTGTAATCTAAAGCTCACTGAAATCAACAGTGCTGCACAGTTCTTTCCCTTGAGTCTTGTACAGAGCTAATTCTTTATTAGCTGGCAACCTGTATTACCTGAGGGTCAAATAAGATTTCAGAGTGAAAAGAGGATATCCTTGCTAGACACAACTGGAGTTCTCTATGCAAAAATGTAGCTGGAAGTCACTTCTGTCTCCCTCAATTAAAGCGTTCCTCTGAGATTGTGTACTGAGTTAAATCTCTAGCAGTGTTTTCTGGTCTCTTTCCAGATACAGGGAGAGGGCAGAGAAGGATGGGAACAAGAGGTAGAGGCATTTCTAAGGAATCTGTCTGCAGTAGTTGATTTCCTCATTAAGGCACTGGTTCTGCTTTTTTCCTCAGCCCTTGCCTTGTTTTCTGATAGAAGTTGTATTAAAATACTGATGGGATACCCATTGTGTGGCTTACTGTCCACAAAATTGCCTGTAGGGCTATTACACAAGTTGCAGTTTGAATAATGAAGGTAATAATAATTTAAAATTAATATGGAAAAAACTGATTTCAAATTAGTATTTACTGTCTTGGTTAGTATTTGCTTTGACATGGTATTTCTGCTCAGTAGAAAGAAATGCAGCTGTAAATGGAATGCATTTTGTTTCATCAAAATCCATGTTCCTGTTAGCCAGGATTCTTGAGCCAATCAATGCGGATGTTTTGTTTAACACTTCTGGTTGTCTGTAGTCAATAAGAAAGAATAGTGTTAATTATTCCCAGTGCACCGGTGATACTAAGACTCTAACCTTTAAGTGTGCCAAAATTAAGAAGTACAGCCTTTCTTTCAGGGAAGCATAGAGCTGTCTCATAAGTTTCCATCAACTCTGATGTTTCTTTTTAAAACTGTCCTTAAGCTAAATAAGACTTCCACCTTTTCTGTGATGTTATCTGGATGACTTTTATGTGCTTCTATTTGAAGATCCAGAAAACATGGTGATGATACTGTAGTGGGAAAACAAATGTTTTAGCCTGTCAAAGCATTTCTTAAAAAGCTAAATTTTGCTAAGAATTTGCATCTGATAGCTTATTTACTTTGCATGATTTTCTTTTTTCTACACTAAGACAAACATTATGAAAACATGAAGGCTCTCAGATGAGACCTCTGTTGCACGGTTTTGTACAACGTGTGAACTCTGTTCAACACAGGTCACATGCAGGTGAAGCCTGAGTTACACCTGCCTAAAATTTTCAGCAGAAAACCTGCCTGCACCACACTCAACCAGTTTGGCTAAGATGCTTTTCCTGCTCCCTTCAGAGAGGTGTTTTGAGACGGTAAGGGGAGGACACTGTGGGAGAGGCTTTGTACTCTTCCCTCTGTGGAACAGGCAGCCTTACTGCGAAAGCCACTTTTGTCCAACAGCTTCTCTTCAACTATGGAAGCTTTTGTAGATTCTCAAAGTTGAGCGTCTCTGAGCTGTAGCAGTGCAGATTTCCATTCTTGTGGATCTAAAAACAAAAGGACATTTTAAAACTCTCTGGTATTTATAGTGGAGAATTTGACAACAGCAAAGATGCTTGAAGTCATTTCTTTCAGTTTGCACACCTCGCCTTTGATTTTTGACATCCTAAACGGTGCTAGTATCCAGGGGAAGCAGTGATAAAAGACGTTTAGTTCAGCAAGAGGGACGTCAGTCAGGAGTACTTTAGTTATGGTTGAACCTGCCTCAAAGCTTGGGATTAATAAAATAACCTTCTTAGCTCTTTTTTTGCTATGATTCTATGATATCTCTGTAAGAAGGAAGTGGTGGCAGTGCTTAGTTAGGCCTAGTTTCTTGCAAGTGCATCTGCTATGAGTTACAGCCATCCTCGGTTTCTCTTAGTCTGAAGACCACTAAAATTACAACTTTAGGGTAGAAAGTGGAGGCTGAAGGTGTCACAGGGAAGAATCTTGTGCGGAAGCAGGGCAGGAGCTACAGTCATTGACTGGAAGCTGGGGGTGTCTGTGGGTACCGTAGTAAAGAATCCTACCCCTTTAAAACAAAGGAAACTGCAAAGGTGAGAGCGTGCAACAGCAAAAATCAGCAAAGAGGCAAGAAAGCAAAGACAAGACAGTTTTCAATAGAGAGGAGCAGGGGTTTAAAGTTGGAAAGAAACAAAACCCTCCAGTAGTACTAACAGTCCAAGGCAGCCCCAGAAACCACAGTTACTTGCTGTCCAAAATGTACTTCTCCAACTCTCTATGTGACTGGGGGAGACTGCTGGAAGATAGATGGCAAAAAGAAATGGTCTCAATCTATATACCAGTCACAGAGGCAACAGTAGACACTGGCATCTGGTACATGTACCTGAAACTCTCAGTAGCTGGGGATCCGGAGTCTTCTTAGATCACAAACCTTACTGACATTGAGAGAGGCATGATACCGATACAGCTGCTTTGTAAAAGAAGAGCTCGGTGATACTGAGATTTTTAGGTATCTTACTCTGGCATTCAGCAAAAGCTGGAATGAACTTGAGTGCTCTATCTAACTGTGTCCATGTTAATATGACTAGATCCATTACTAGAATAAAAAGCCGTGATATCATCCAATTTAAGGAGGTGTTCTTCTCAGTAAGTATGCATGCAGTAAGAGCTCATACGTGGCAAGTGAAAGAATTCAAGTAAATTAATGTACTTAACAGAAAGTGTAAAATTGTAAGTGGTATAATTGCAAGCCAAGTTTTTCAATAAGATCCTAAAGATTCTAATTTTCTTACCCCTACTGAGAAGCGAGTTTTCTTCCAAGCACTGCATCCGTAGTGCTGTTTCATTCAGGCTAGATCTTGCTTCATCTTCTCTTTTGTATCAGCTGTAACCCATAGGGAAATAGAAAAGTCCAGTTTTCAGACCTTCCTGTAGCATTGGAGGAACAGATCATGTAAGAGCTGTGTAGCTGGGCAACAAAAGGAAGTGCTGGGCTTGTAAATCAAAGCTTTGGCTGGAGAATATTAGCTCAAGGAAAGCTGTAACTATGAAGTTTCCCATGTCAAGCCTTATGTTCTGGATATAAATAACAAGAAACAACTATTTTCAGGTAAATATAAATTGCTGATTTTACTTAACAAGAAGTACACCACATATCTTCATGTCTTTTCAGGAAGAACGAGAGGCACAGGCTAAAGCTGACAAGATTAAACTTGCATTGGAGAAACTAAAGGAAGCCAAAGTTAAAAAGGTGAGCCTTAAAATTGCGAAATGCTACCATAAGAGTTATCAGCTAAGTATCTGTTATCATTCTTCTCAATAATAAAGTTCTTACTAAAATTCCTAGGCTTTTTCATATTTTGTCTGTAACTTGAGACATCTAAAGATACTCTGTGGAGCTGTCTTGTCATCCACCTGAAGAGAAGTCTCTGTGAGAATGCTACCTCTGAGGGACTTATTTTTAAGTGGACTTGGAAGGCTCTGCCTCTGTTTTTTTCCAATGTTGGGGCAAAGCCTGCTGTTCTGATAGGTTACTTTAGAGAAAGTGGAATGCAGATAAAAATGTTGCTTACTTATGCTGTGCTGATTCCAGAAGTATTAAACTTTTCTTCTACAGTGAAGTTGGATTTTGCTAATCCCAATTAAATTAATGAGGGTTGTCTTGCTAAATCTTTTCACAGCAGTGTAGTAATGTACAAGGATAACAGAAGTTATTTCAGACCAACAAATTAGAAAGTTTCCTGCCAGTGCCTGCACAGTGCTGCAGTGTGTCATGTAATTATGCCCACTCATCCTAAGCTAGTGTTCCAGCTGAATGCAACAGAAGCTGCAGATGCTCAGTAACTCCGAAAAATGGATGAAGAAGTCAGGACCTTTCAGTCTTGCTCAAACAGGAGATGGGAAGTGCTGGAGATCAGAGCCTGCAGGGCTTCCAAGTAGAATTGAAGCTTCCAATAAATTTGAGGGCGTCCAAACATGAGATGGTTCCCACAGAGTACTTTACATTCATGTACAAATGCTACTTCTGAGAGAATTTGTTGGGAGGATTTCTCCAATGTTGTCTTTGGAAAGCTCAGTAACTAAACTTATGACTGCTCATTGGTCACCCTCTTGTCCTTGCAGCATTAGCAATTCCTCTTTGGGAGGAAACATTTATTTTGAAGACTTTTTTTTTTCCTCCCACCCTGAATATTTGAAACCACACAGTAGAAGTAAGGCTTAATCTTCTGGTGACTGTGTCACTGTAATGAAATTACTATGTAATTCTTGAATTCTAAATTGACTAAATAATTGTCAAGGAAACTAGTCTTCTCTCTCTTTTACCAAAAGTGGATGGCAGAAGCCAGGGAGGATGGTGAAAAGGAAGCTCACAGCCCTGGCTTTCAGGAGAACAGGCTTTGGCTTCTTCAAGAATCTGCTTGAAAGAGTCCCATGGTTAATATTCAAGGATGACTTCCTCCAAGCTCTAGAGAGTTCCATCCCAGTGAACAAAGGGCCACAAAGATGATTAGGGAACTGGAGCATCTCTCCTGTGAGGAAGGCTGGGACTGCATAGCCTAGAGAATAGAAGGTTCCAAAGAGATCTCATCAATCTATAGAAATATATGAAGGGAGTGTGCAAAGAGGATTGAGCCAGGCCCTTTTCAGTGGTGCCCAGTGACAGGACCAGAGGTAGTGGATACAAATGGAAGCATAGGAGATTCTAACTGAACATCAGGAAACACTTTTTTACTGTGAGGGTGGCTGAGCACTGGCACAGATTTTCTGGGGAAGTTGTGGGGTCTCCTTCCTTGGAGATACTCAGAAGCCATCTGGACATGGTCCTGGACAGTGGACTCTGGCTGGCCTCACTTGAGCAGGGGATTGGACCAGATGACCTCCAGAGGTGCCTTCCAATCTCAACCATTCTGTGACTCTGGAGATGGAAGATGCGTGTTTCTGAGCAGTCAACTATAACCAGACAAAATACTCAAAATACTCTTCCCCCTGCCTCCCTGCCCAACATTGTGTAGATTATACATGTACAACATTTCTTTTTCTCTATAATTTAACCTATGGCTCAGTTGCTTATTTTAGAGAGGAGGCTACTTAAAAGGGTTAGAATCAAAGCAAGTTTGCGTTTTTTATTACATTGCTTTTACTTTTCAGAGATAGTGTAGATTTTTTTTCTTGGGGATCATCACTTTCTGTTTCGACCTGATCTTCAACAGAGATTGTCTCTATAGTACCAAAGCTTGTTATGCACACATTTCAGAATAAGGAGCTATTTAAAGAACACTATATGGAGAAGTCCTCCCAACTTACCAGTTTAGTTCCAGTTTCCATATACAGATCCTGTAGACAATTTTTCTTCTATTTCCAGCACTAATGAAGCATTTTAAGTACTTTCTTTATAATGTATTTGCAGTTCTTTATCACATTTTATGTACTTCAGTGTTTTCTTGCATTGTTCCCCTCTGAAAAAAATTCACACTGTTTCTCATTTAACAAATACTTCACAATATGAAGAAATAGTGAGTGTCTTAGGTTAATTTGGTCAGTATAAGTAACTCATCTGTTTGCTTATTGATGGGTGCTGGACTACTGCCCATCTTAGTACAATACAGTTTCATGTCTGTTGGCATGGCAGGATTCTTCCATTCTTTTTCTCATTTAAAACTAAGTTTTCCGCATTTCTAGCTTGCATTAAGGACACTCTGTCCTTTTGTACTTGGTTTCCCTATCAAGCATTTTCCTTAATAGCACATCTAGTAGATTTAGAGAAGAGATTTAACTTCTGCTTTTTCTCCATAGCAATTTCACCTTTCCTGAAGTCATGCACAGGACAAGGTTCAATTTTCTTCTTTTGAGAAGAAGTCTTTATTTTGGTGGAATATAATGTGAAAGCTTCCAAGCTGTTTTATTCCTTCAGCTCCCTGTGGGACAGGGTGTCTTTGAATCTGTAATAACCTTCAGCCTTAATCTTTCTTATCTGTGTTAGCAGATTCGGACTAGCCTTTTACTTGCTTCTGAAATTAACTGACTCTTCTGTGACTCTGTACTCAGCTTGTTGTCAAGGTGCACATGTACGATAACAGCACAAAGTCACTAATGGTGGATGAGCGTCAGGTGACACGGGATGTTTTAGACAATCTTTTTGAGAAAACCCATTGTGACTGCAACGTCGACTGGTGTTTGTATGAAATGAACCCAGAGCTGCAAATTGGTAAGTGGTGTAGTGACAGAGCATATAGCAAATAGATGTAGTATATCCTATGCTATTGGTAATCTTAAAAAATAATAACATTTCTCCTGCCCACGTGTCCACTGGTGTTGGAACATCATAGTCTTTAAGCTGAGGGATGCTGCAGGAATGTAGAAGGCTTCTTGCCCATCACCATTTCCATCATTCTATTCTACACAAAATGAAGGAGCGTGTGAATTTCACTGTTTGTCAAGGCAGCGACAGACTCAAACACACCAGTACTCCACTCTACTCTTTGAAGAGAGGATGCAGTGCTGAAGTGCTGTCCAGCAGGCTGTTACATACTGGCCAAACAGATGCTGTAATTAAACAAGACTGACTGAGAAGTATTTCAGTCATTTCTAATGCTTTCCACTTGTGATAGTTGTTTTCTTAAGTGTAGTTGTGAACAGGGTATTGCTCTTTGAGGAGACTGCAGCTCTGCTGGTGGTACCTTATGATTTAGGAAGTAACTAACCTGGCCACCAGGTCCCTAGGAAACAGCTGTGCAAGACTATTGTATTGTTTTCTGCAGTGTAATGAGTTTTGTTTCAGAAAGGCTTCAAGGCCTGGTTAAGAATGGAGTATTCTCTAATTGTGAGTTATTTCAGAACCTTTTTATTGTCCAGGCTGCAAAGGTATTTACCACAAAAGGAAAAGGAAAATTGCTACAACTTTCTTCTGGGGTTGCATTTGACCTAGAGAAACAGGAAATTGTCAGTCTTTGGCATTCTCAGTTTACAGTCTTCCAGCAGAGATGTAAAAATGGACAGAGAAAGTTAAATATCAATATTGCACTTTAAAAGAGCCCCAGGAATAGTCATCCTGCTGAAGTAAAACAAAGAAATGTAAAAATAGCTGGAAAAAGCCTGACTGGAAAAGGCACGAGCAAGGAGATACTCATCTATTTGTAGGAATGACAGAGACATTAACTGCCAATCTGTTCTTTCTACTCTGTTAGGATGATACATGGAGCAACGTTGCTGTATTCTTTTGTACCTTCTTATCTTAACTAACGAAAGACTGGAAATGTTATTAGACCCTAGAAATGTCACAAATATCACTTTGAATAATTTCAGAGTGTTTTCTTGTCGTGGAAAACTGCTCTGTCTGGTCTAGTGTGACTTGGAAAAACATTTCTGAGTGTTAGGATGACCGCATATAAGCAGATTGTTTTTTGAGTCTCCATAATCATTAAAAAGAATATACTGCGTTTCTTCATAATCTGGATAGACATTTTGAATTCCCCATTGTACAATTAAAACTGAAGGTATCATGGATATCATACTCTACAAAAATTGGGGTAATGGTTAGACTTTTTTTTTTTTTTTTTTTTTTAAGTAAAAATTACTTGTGTTACTTTAGTGTCAGCTAAAGCTAGGTGCTTTGGGTTAGGGTTACGGTATTTGTATAGTAAGGAAATACTCTTATAATGAATAAGAATGGTTGTAAAAGCCAGGACAGAAGAAGAGCAGGAAAGGAAATAAATCAGTAGTTGGTTCAGGAAAAAAGGGAAAGTCTATGAACTCCTGATGCAGAGGTCTATCATCAGGTCCAAATCAGCTGGGAATGGAGTCTTTTTGTTTGCAGAAGGGAATTTCGATATGGATGGAATGGTACATATTCTTTCTTCTGCTTCCAGTGCACAGCAACATGCAGTTAATTTTGTTCAAAATCAAAACAATGTGAACTGTTCTTTATTCTTGTCAGTATACTTCTTGGCAGTTTTAGATAGCTCCATTACTATCAGCATACTTAGAAGTCAGGCTTTCCTGCACTTTCCCTTTCTGTCTGTTTTCTGTATTACTATTCAAGAAAATAAAACTATTTTTAAGAAGGAAATCTAAGCAGCAAATACTTCAGACTGAACTGAAAGTCCAAGCTAGTTCTGTATCATAAGATCCTTGACAGAGTGTCTTATATTGTTATTTTGAAAGACAATCATTGCGAATAAAATAAACTACAGTTTTAGATTAATTGCATGTTAAATATCACAAATAATCTCCATAGTAAGATGGTGATATAACACTGAGCTGTATTATACCAGCATGTATTTTGCAGTAGAGTATTGCCTTATGATAGGCATCCAGAATTGACATTTCTTTTGTAACAATAATTATAAAAAAGACCCTCCTGAGGATGGTCAGATCATACCTTTTCTGTAAGAAAAGCCTGGTACTGCAAATGAACAAACAAAAGTATATGTGGGAAAAATTAGTATTAAATAACTAGTGTTACAACCTGAGAATTATTTTATTGCAATCCTGGACTGTAAGATACTGTTTACCCATCGAACCATTACTTGGGTTTTATATAATGCTTTATATTTCGAGTACATTGCAGAAGTATCAGTTGCTAAATGAAAAGTTTTATATTGCTTGTGTTGTTAAAAGTTAGTGTCCGTATGAACTGGCCCTGAAGCTAATCTCATTTTGTGAGTTTAATTAATTCGCAAAATTTAGTTTTGATGGGACATACTGAACCCTTGTCAAAAGTAACAAGAAGTGTTTAAAAAAGCCTACAAAATGTATGCTCTGTTATCTCCACTTATACCAGGCCAGTCTAGGCTATTGCAAGAGGTGATCACCACAGAACACTGAAATGGGAGTACAGCTGTTCACAGGGAATGGCCAAAATCATACTGAAAACTGGAGCTGGGTTAATTCCCTGCCCCAATACTGAATTTGTAGAAAAATGCATTTTGGATCCTTCCAAAATTACCTGTCAAATTATGCTCAATTCCTTTCCCTTCCACAGGGGCTTTATGTGACTGTTCAGCTACTTTATACAAGTGAAACTGCAGAAGAAGAGATTGGAGACATGTAACCTTAGCATACCCTGTGGCTTTCCTGGGTGGAGGATATGGGTTCTGATTATCTCAGGAAGGGAGAGAACTGACACTAGGTCTCCCACATCTCTGGTGAAGTTTTTAACTACAGAGATGCTGGGTGAAACAGTGTATCTTCACATCCGTTCTCAGTCTGTGTTCCTGTTTCCTCAGTTTTGTTATTTCTGTTTTTAAATACAGTTGTTTGAAACAAAACATTTTATTTTCATTGCATAGAATTCTTTGTCCTGACAAAAAGCAATTTTTCTTTTGTTCCAATAAGTAAAAAGTCAAGGAAGTAAGTTTTTATGATTTTTTTTTCCCTGATTCAGTAGCCAAAGTGAATACATAACCCTCCTCCCAATCATACTGCAAACCTTAAAAACCAAAAGCAGAAAGCCACTGAGAAACATGGGTGTAACCAGCTACTCAGAGTGGGTCACTGTTTCCATCCTTTGCAGTCTTCAGGCCACAGCACAGAGATGCAGGAGGAATCTAGGAGCATACCAGGGCTACACAGGGCATCTTCTGTAGCTGATTTGCCATTCCACATGACACTGTTTTCATGTGGTTTGGCTCCCTTCTGTGCAGTGGAAAAGAGTGCTGGACTGTCTAGCTCAGAGCGAACATCAGATAATGATTACATTCTTACACAGGAATTTCTGCAGCCTCAGGAGAGGGGAGAGAGAGTTTGAGTGTCTTACATTACCTTTTCTGTCTTTTCAGAAAGGTTTTTTGAAGACCATGAAAATGTTGTTGAAGTGTTATCAGACTGGACTCGAGACACTGAGAATAAGATTCTGTTTTTGGAAAAAAGTGAAAAATATGCTTTATTTAAAAATCCCCAGGTAAGCTAACATGGTATTCAGATAAGAGTCTAAAACTATGTCATTGAGTCTGTATGCTGCCTATTGCATTATTAGTTTGCTTTCAGCTCTGTCAGTTCGGAATTAGAGAAAGCAAAACTTGTAATTTAAAAAAAAAAAAAAAAAAAAGCCCAGAATGTTGAATGCAAGGATCTGAAAATTAGGGCTTTCTATTCTTTTCTGATACTGTTCTAAAATCCTGTCTGCAGTGGTAAAAAATGAAGCATGTAGTTCTCTGCTGGTACAAGCTGTTGCTTAGGCACAGCTCTCAGAACTGGGGTGAGATGGAACAGCTGTAAAAACCTGGCCTTTGTCATTATTACAGTTTCTCCACTATTTCTACTGATGAAGATCAACATTTCCTTGAAGGGCCAGTTTTTGCCAGTTGTACGTGAAACCTCGTAGAGAGAATGTTAAGTACTACAGAGAGTTTATCTGGATTTCATTTAGACTGGGGAGAAGAGTTGGGTGAACAGTAACTTGGGCACACTAACATTGCAGAAGAAGGGTCTGCTCACTGAATTGCATCAAATTATTCAGGATAGGTCTATACACAAATCATTTATTTATTGTGATAATGTGGTCAAAACTGTGTATACAAACACCCTGGCACATACAGTTGATGGATTCTAGGGACCTAGATCTTTTCCTCTTGTTGGTGGTCTGTTAGCTCACTGAGCATCTGGTTTGTTCCTGAGGGCAGCAAGAGAAAAATGAGCAATTCAGCATTGCTGAAAAAATGAGTTAAATATATAATTTGGCAGCAAAGCTCACCAAGCTGCTCATTAGGAAGTTTGTTTTCTTTTAGAATGAGCCAGTGTTTCAAATAAAACCTGCAGAAAGTTTCCTTCATTGACATAACAAGTATCTGTAGTCAGGGAAAGAAAACTTGTTGTGCAGTGTACATGGATTGATGCTGATTTTTAATAAGAAACAGCAAAGCCAAGTTTGGAAGTAAAACATACATGATGGCTCAGTGTCATACTTCGTAATGCACATAAACATACCTGGCAGCAGAGGTTCAATTGTACATTTGATTTGTATCACTAGTAGTGTTATATGGGCAAATGGCTTAGGTCAAGGCTGTGAACCTCCCTTAGGAAGTAAATCTTTGATGAAGATTCTGGGCATTTTGATTGCAATGAACTTTAGAAATAAATATGACCTAAACCAAAACCAGAATACGAGTGTGTTGCTCTGTCCTCCCATCTCAGGACATGCTCAGCTTGATCTGGACATGTCTGTAGTCCTTAAGCTTCAGCCCCTCTGTGATAAGCTCTAAAATGAACAGCCTAAGGAAACTGGATCAGTTGCAGCTATCACACTACTGAAATATTTGCCAGTAATAAAGCCTAACCATCTGTCAGGCTTAGTAAATTCAAACATTGTGAGACAGGCAGAATAGTACAGTCATATCAGTGGTTTGTGCTTTTGGCAGAAAATAATCAGTATTGTACAGACAGAGCTCACACTACATAATGAAACATGGTCAAATACATGATCTTGAGTGAGACCCTGAAAAGGTAAACCAAGTGGAAATGCTGAGTTGGTGGGGGGCAGGGTGTATGATTACCTAACTACTTAGGAAAACTATGGTGTGACCAATGGGAAACTGAAATCCAGAGCTCTGATACTGTATTCTCAGTATGTTCAGCCTCCTCCTCCTAGCTCCATCAAGGTTGCCTCATAAACTCATTCTGTGAGCACAGAAATAGCAGAATGCTTTTTTTGACACAGCCAGTGGTGGTAATGCAGCAGCAGTTGGATTCCTTGTTGGTCTTATTTAGTGCTCGTTCTGTTGGAGGTTGTCTGTGGAGGTCTCACAGTTTCGTAACTTGCAGATATTTTTCTGGGAAAAAAAAGAGGCCAGGTGCCTACAACTTATTCTTAGACAAATTAGCGATATAAAATTTTCATTGCAGAGGTTTGATGCAATTAAATGCTTAAAAAAATTATTATAAAGATATCCAGATGCATTGCTAAAACAAGTAGACTTCTGGAGACGGTCTATGACCTGTGCCCGATTATTCATTGTTTCTTTCTGTGAACTAGTTATATACCTGGTATAGATTAAACAACAATTAATTAAATGTGTTTCATTTTCTGAGGAGGAACTGAGGTTTTGAAATGCAGGATTCATCCTCTTTGTGCTAGCAACATGCTGCTCAGCTAATGCCAGTGGCTTTTTTTGAAGATTGTCATTCTTGTCATGCAGTACTCTATAATATTTTTCTGCAGCTTTGTCTCTGAAGACAAATTTTTAAAGTGTTATTTATTAAATTAACATTTATTAAAGTGTTATTTTCTAAAATACATTTTAGAAAAAAGGATCTGTAAAATCATCAGGTATCCCCCTCTTCATGAAGACAGGCACACTTTTGCCCTTTCCGCACCATGATATAATTTACCCTACAGGGAACTCACAATAAAAGACTGTTCCACTATTCCATGAATGGTATCAGTGACTCATCTACAGAGATGAAGCATCACAAGTCTATGACTAAGGAATGAAACAAAAATATATAATGGTTCATGTGCAAATAAAGAAAACCTTTATAACATAGGAGGGGTGATGCTTTGTCATGTGGTTGAGTAATGCTGTGCTTGACTCTTGAAAGGAAAGATTGTCAGGTGTCAACACCTCTTTTCAAAAAGCTCAAAGAATAATTCTCAGCTAAAAGAGACTAAAAGAAGAAAAATGTAGGAAATGAATTTGCTTCATTTGAACAAGGTTATTTGTAAGGGGCAGCTGAATCTAAATTCCTGACTGTAAATGCTGGTTACACTCTTAGAACGCTATTTGATTTTTGCTTACATGGATTTTGATTTCCTGTGTTTCTCTCTTGCTGATACAAGCAGACAGGATAAATTCAAACATGCATGTTTTTGTTTTTTACTATTTTGGGGCAGTATTTGTAAAAATTAATGAAAATCTGTACAGCAAGTACTTTATGCTTCTGCTCCCTTTTATGTAAGCCAAAAGCAAGAGCTGTACCCTTCAATGAAGAACCCATATGCTGAATTGACGTTGTATTTCTTCCAAAAAGCAAGAGTACTAAACAGCATGAGACGGAGATGGAGTAAGAATTTTTAGTGTCTTTCATAACTGGACAGCTATAATGAGTTTCATGCTTGATTATTTATTTTGAAGTCAGTAAAATTGGGCTAGTATCCACCAGGTGATACTTTTGTTCTTTACCACTTTGACCGCTTTTGTGAATCAAGGTTTGTCTTTTGTCTCCACTGTTACGCAGTGAAGGAAACATAGAAGGGTCACAGGGAACCCAATTACTGAGTGTGCTGGCAAATGTGCAAAAAGAGAGAAGTGAGAAAAGGGAAATGTTTTTCACTGTACTCCCACTGTTTAGTTATCTCAATTTCTCTCTCTATTAGTGTATCTCAGACCATGGTATAGTTTCAAGTTGAAGATGCTACTTCAGTTAATATTTTTCTTTTTCTGCCTTGGGACTGTAACACAGAAACAGTCTTTAAATATTTGAACCATTTTGCAGGTGACTTTTAACCGGCATATTAAGTTTGCTCTTAGCTGCATCATAGCTTATGTATGTCTTTCATTTGTTCTGTGTTCCCCCCTCTTCAATGCTGAAGACACCATCCTCAAGGCATGAAAAGTCAGCTGTAGTGATTTCTTCAAACATTATAAAATCAAGTGAACAGAGTTGAAAATCAGGTTTTTTGGGCATCAGATAGCTTTGCCTTTAGCTTTATTTATTTATTTACATTTTTTATTTTCATAGCAATCATATGTGTCCTCTAATATTTTTAATGTACATTTTTTTTAGGGGACATGTCGTGTTACAGGTTGCAAATATGACTGTGTTCTGGTTTATTTTTTTCTGTACAAACCATGCTGAATTCAGTACACAGTTGCAGTGGGCTGAAATGGGATATGAGCTGGCCAGTTCTCGCCTTGTTCTGGGTGCAGGCTGGATGAGCATAAACAGGCAGCTCATTGCACAAAGAAGGTAGTTATGAGCATGGAGCACCTGCCTTGTTTCCTGCACACTGTCTGATCTGTGCTGTTGTGGACCTTGCAGATCTTCAGGAAAAACAGTTTCAACAGCTTAAAAACAAAAATACAACCTAAATGGAAGGGGAAGAAGAGGGAGGATGCTGTCTTGAACACCTATTTTTTGCTATCTACTGCCAAGTAGCTGCTGCATTCCAGCTTGCATGGGGCTGTGTATGAAAAAAGATGAAAGGTATGAGAGAGGTGCTGTTTCATTTAGGAAAATTTTTAATGAATATAGAGACATTGAACACTGATCAGAGAGTTTGGCAGTGCAATAGTTAAGGCTACTGTTTCTACCATGATCCAAGTTTGCTTTGCTTACATGCCACCAGGAATGTTCTTTGAACCTATTGAAAACACCTTCTCTTCTACTGTTTGAGGGTTATACAGTGGAGAGAAATACAGCCTGATTTTTTTCACCTGCTTTTCCACACGGAAGGAGATGGCTGTATCCCTAAGTGGAAAGGTTTACCCATAGACTTTGCAGTACAAAGCCCAAAATTAACTTAAGCTGGCTATAAAACCTTTACAGGATTTCCTTTTGTGCATATGAATTTTCCTGCTAATGTAACGCTAATGTAAACGATGGGCCATCAGCTAGTTTTACCACTGTCCTGCATAAGCTCTTAAGGATGTCATACCTGGCTAGCAGTACATGTCAAAGCTCCCACTGTAGCTCTGCATGAGTCTGAGTCAGGCAGAATGGCACGAGAGAGCGAGTGGCTTTGTGTGTCAGCTTCAGCTGGTCTGGGGCGGGTAGGCATAGGGAATAAGCAAAAACGCTCGACTGCTCATCTCTGCAGCAAATAACGCAAACAGTGCAAACAAAGAAAACCCGATGACAAAGTGTACCATCATACTTTTTGTTTGTTAAAATCACCCTTTATGTTTGCTTTCGTATGTTATCAGCCCAATAGGATGAATCCATCCTGTTAAGTAAGCTCAGCTCTCCATCAAGAGAAAGACATTGTCATTTGAATATAAGAAATAGTTAAATCTGTAGACATATGTAGAGAGCTGCCCTGTAGCCACATCTTGTCCCATTAATGACCTGACATTGCAAACCAAACATGCGTTTCCCAGTGGTGTCCTCAGACAGGAAATAGCTTGCCTTTTATCATGACCTTTGACTACTGGACTTGGAATGACCTCTTATGGACACATGCGGTTTGCCTCCTATAGGATGAATGCTTCTGATCAAAAATAGGAGACCACACAGTGATAAAACAAGTACAGTGTACAGTCTGCTCCCCAGATTTTTAGCCACTAACAAATAGTAAGTACCATGTACTTCCAGATTTCAGGGCAGAGACGTAAAGGAGGTAATCAGCAATAAATGAAATGTGTGTTGACAGGTGAAAGATGACTGTACATCTGTCTAACGCTGGTTTTGGTGACAGAGCCCTGTTTCCATAAGGAAAAAGCTGTGTTCTTAGATATATGTATGGATATCATTAGATGTATCCAGTACGGATAACATTACAAACTTTCTCTCTTTACCATTGATTATGTCAGTGCAGGGTGGTCTGTATTTCTGCTAAATAAATGCCAGATGCCTGAATGTGAATCAATTGTAATCAGAGGAGTTTTGTTTTCTTATTATCAGCGCACTGAAGGCTGAGTGATCCAGATGAATGCTCTCCCCACTGGTAGTGAAGCTGATGAGCCAAGCCTTGTTGGGGTAGTGATAAGGTTTACTTACCTTGATAAATCTTCATTGTGTATTTTAGGGGTTGTACTATGTCTTTATAATGATCTATAGAAGAAGGCAGATTACAGCTTGCATGTCCCTCTACTTTGCAAATCCATCCCAAAGTCTGGAAGCCCAACCCAGCCTAACAGTGCCCTCTGAGATTTCTCTTCATACCTTCATCAATGCAAAAGCGGGTGTGCTGACATCAAGCCAGCAGTGCTGTGATAGTGCTCCCTATCATGCAGGGCTGTTGCATAGGTACAGAGGACTTGCTACAGCTGCACAGAACAGGATCTTTTTTTTCCAGTGGGATAAGAGGAACATTGTCACTCAGTCAAACCTATGGTTTTGGGTTGCGTAGGCAGGCATTGCTGTATGGATTATACTGAGAACATACTTTTAAGCGGGTTCTGTTTTGAGCTGGTTTGGGTTTTTTCCACTATGAATACTGACTTCAGATGAAGGCACAAAGCTGTGGTCCTTAGTGTTTGCTTGCCTTCATCCATGGACTAGAAATGTGCCGAGGCAGTTTGGAGCCAGTTCTATTTCCTAGCATAACTGTCTATTGTATTGAGTGTTCAAGTTTCTTTTCTTATGTTCACACCAGAGACATGGCATCAGCATAAGCCAAATTGCAGGTGGCTATGTTTCTGATGTCCCCTGTCTGACTTAATATGAACTTTCACGAAAGCAGTTCTTAAAGAACTGGTTTTGAGATCATCCACACCTCTTCCCCTTCCTCTCCTGGTGCCCCTCCAAAAACCGTCAGCTGTGAGGCTTGCGTTCTGGCAGACAGCTGTTCAAAGCACTGCTTAAAAAAGATGATGTGGTTGTGTGCAAGAGCAAGGTTTCACTTCAGATAAACCTCATTGCTGTAAACGTGGTATGCTGGCAGGACAGATTTGCTGCTTGTTTGTTTCTTTCTTGTACTGTAGGAACAGCGATGTTCCTTCACTTACATGCTTCTCATTTGTCTTTTGGTAATGTTTGCATTTGTGTTGCAGATTAGTTCTTGTGGAGTTCTAGGCATGTAAATAAGTTGCCACATTCTCATAGTCTTGAGACATGAAAAAATGGAAAGAGATGAGAAGTCAGATAAAGCTTAGTTTTCTTCCTACAGAATAGCTGAAGAATTACAGAATTAGGAGTAATTTTTAAGTAGATAGCTTTCAGAATTTGTTGGGGTTTTACGATTTTGTCTATTTCCTAGACAGTGGTGTTTGTTTTATGACATTTGTCTTGCAAACTTAGCTTTGTGACTAATTCCAGGGAAATCAGTAAGACTATCCCATGCATCAGGTATTTTCCAAACCCAAGCTCCTCTTCTACATGCCCTTTTGTTTAGAAAATGATAAATCATGAGAACATTGACTGTTACCATTCTGGCCTCAAGCCCAAGGATCCAAATGCTACTTGATACATGGCATAGCTCCTTGATCTGCCTGCTTGCTTCACACCCAGCTGCTGCCTTACTGCCTGCAGGCAGCTGGGCTCTGCTATCAGGCCATGCTTGCTTTTGAGCAAAGCCACTGCACGTGCTCTGGCACACAAGTCCTAGCAAACTCCTGAGCAACCTTCCCACTGCCTGAATTTGCACATATGTCATAGACCATAGGGAGAAGCAAACAAACCAGTATTATTCCCCCTTCTTTTAATAATGCATTATGTTCTGCATACTTTGATATTTAGCTATATGCTTTTTAAATTGATAAATCAAGATTTTGTCCATCTGTACAATGCAGATGAATGCAAAACTTTTTGCTGTTTAACAATAGGTGAATTTATTTTTACTGGTAACTGTGTGCATCAGGTGCTGTGCTTCCTTGTTTGCAGGGGCAGACAGGCACCGAGTCCTCTGAGGGTGGCTGCAACTTCACAGCCCTCTGTCACAGAATCGGTCATTTCAAAGTGTAGGCTTTTATTTCAGTAGGCTGAAGCACATGTGCCAAGGTACCATGATGATCATCTCTTCTGATTTCTTCTAGATTTTTGAATACCTTCTTCACTGCATAAAAATACTTCGCAGAGCATGAATGAGGGTTTAAAAGTAAAGAGTAGTAACCTTGGATAAAGGCTTCGGCATGTGAGCGCTCTTACTAAAAACTAAGAGCTGAGTTATATCCATAGTGCCAGATATGAAGTGAGCAAATCACTAAATTGGGTTTTTAGGAAAAATGCTTTCTAGCCTTTTGATACTGCATTGTGTTCATCATATATCAGCATGCAATAAAATGTTATGTTCTCTACTGCCTGTAATAATATAGGAAGTGGTGAAAATTGGAATGAAAATCAACCCATTGATCCAGAAAAACAGCCAAAAATGTAAGCCAACGTTCATAAAACCTTGGGAGGCTGTATATACATAGGCAAAAGTAATTTTATATTACTTCTGAATTATATTTAAAGAATTAAAACTCATGAGCAGGCAGCTGTGATTTAAGTTTTTTATAAGAGTGCATAAGCATTTTTGCATCTGCTGGCTTGGGTACTCAATATTGAATGGGTTTGTAGTGATCTAGTTACTTGTATTGCTGTCTTTATAATGAACATTAATTTCTTTTGTGTCTTAATCAGAATTTCTACCTGGCAAACAAAGGGAAGAATGAAAGCAATGAAATGAACGATAAAAACAAAGAGGCTTTACTGGAGGTAAGCCAGCATTCTAGGTTGATGGTGCGAATGTCACCAAAACTGTCACCATCTGCATCTGCTCTGCAACAAGAGTGTTTAGTTCTTTGGGCAAATGTGTAACAGGAAGTTCTGTGATGGTGTCTTTGTGTCTAAGGTTTAATATGTGGATATTCCTCTGCATCTGTTGCTCACCATTAAAAATGCAGATTGTATCCCCTAGCAGACAAAATAAATGATGGAGAATTATTTTGTTGTTACAGATCCCACTGCCATGAAATGTTTTTACCTAGTGTTTCTATGAAGAGTAATGTTGTGATAACAATAAAAGCAGTGTTATACAAATAAGAATAAAAGAAACAGCTGTACCACACCCTTAGGCCATCCCTTGTGACTTAATATTGTTAGTAAGGTTGATCAGTAGCAAACAGTTATCTTTTGGATTAGAAGTAGATGTACTTCTCACTACCTGAAATTATTAGCTGTACTGCAACAGAAGAAGAACCGTTGCACTTTTCCAGAAAGTTTGTTTAGTCTTTTGCCTTTCCTGCTGAAGTTTTACTTCAGTTGTATGTTTGAGAGGGAAAAATCCAGAGCTATATGAAAGAAAAGATTATCACGGTTCTCCTGGCAAGCATTTTGACTTTGGTAAAAGTTCTCAAAGGAAATGCTGCTCTCAGGTGACTGAGGATTCCCATTTCAAAATAAGTGCATCTCATGAAGGCACCATGTGTCAACCAGCGGAAATCCTGGTGAATTCTAAGTGAAAACATTAAGTAATAAGTGTGTTGGCATTAAAAATTACCCAACAGTAGGTCCTTCAAGCAAACAATGAAGTAAATTTGTTTAAACAGTGTTGTAAATGCTAGCATGTATTTCAAAGTGGAAGCAGAGATTGAGGGGGATTTTTTCTTTAGCTGTTTTTAGAGCTCTAAGCAGTCTCTAAAGATTCTCTCTATAGAACTATTTCTCTACAGAACCTATAGATACAGCAACAGAGAAAACTCAACAGCAGCAGTACCAACCATTCTATTGCCTTCACTGAGCACATCTATGTCTAGTTAAAACCTTTTGTACATTTTTGCTTGACCCTTTAGTGAATGGAGGTTTTATGAGCCTTCTTTTCCAGTGTGAGCAGCACCCAGCTTTCATGGCTGAGTTACCACATTACCTTGGAAGTTCCTTTTGGCTAAGATGTTCATCTCCCTGGTAACTGCATTGCCCATATTTGTATGTTTACTGTCACAGGAAATATCTTGTCTTTTTTTTTTTTTTTTTTCTCCAAGGGAGCATTTTTCTGCTATTTATTAATAGGGTTGTGTGTAAATCAATTTATTCTGTGTATTATTATTCTTGTTGCACAGGAAAGCTTCTGTGGGACATCTGTCATTGTGCCAGAGCTTGAAGGGGCCCTTTATTTAAAAGAAGATGGAAAAAAGTCCTGGAAGAGGCGTTACTTTCTTCTGCGAGCTTCTGGAATTTATTATGTACCCAAAGGAAAAACCAAGGTCAGGAAGCCAAATAATCCCTTTAGTAATAAAACAATTCATGGAGGTGAAAGTGAAGAACTCCCAAGGTGACATCTTAAGAGCACTGTCTGGTGCATCTGGGAGGGTTGTGGGTTTTTTCGTTTAACTTTGACTACACCACTTGTGCAAATATTAGAATGTAGGCACTGAATCCTGTCACATTTCTCTCCTTTTGATTTCTATGGATAGATAAAAGCATTAATGAAATAGTACTCCTCTGGAAGTCAGTAGGGGAAAGAAAAACAGCACAGCACCCTTTAGCTGGTGTTGTGCTGCCAAAGTGCTTCACTATTATATGGGTTTCCTGTGGAAGAATAGTTAAAATATTCTCAAGTAAACTCATTTCGTATCACAAAAAAGGTAGAATTTTACTTTCTTTGAGACCGACTTTCTGCACCAGTAACCAGCATGCAGAAATGCTATATGTTTTTTTCATATGGTGATCTTTACCTAGAGAGTGTGTTGTGCCTTTTAAGGCTTTTTAAGACTGCTCTTTGTGTAGAAAGAAGTGAGACAGAAGCATCCACCTAACCAAATCAAATGCATTGACATTTAGTATTGTGAAAATTTAGAGTCTGAATTGCCAGCACTAGAGAAGCAAAGAGGTTCTGAACATGTTGCACATAAGGGCGGCTGGCTTGTCATGTCCACAGTGGTGAGGTAGAATGGTCACTTCTGGGACTGATGGTTTTGGGGCTTTCTCTTGTGTTCTGAAAACCACGTCTGTTACCACTTAGAGATCTGCTAATGCTTCATATTTGAAAATTCTGGTATTGCAGATGGAGCTTTACTGTTATGATTTGTGCTGTGAAACTTCACTGTTTTGCTATTCCCCAATTAAATTGCAAAGGAAAAGTAAAATAAAATTGATAGCTTGTAAACGAATGCCGCGTTGCTGCTCCAGTGACCTGTCTTTATAATCAGATCTCAGTGAAACACAGACCTGGATTACCTTGCTGCTTTCACAGCAATTTATTTTGACTTTACTTGACCCTGAGATAACGGCTTTCAGACCTCAAATCATGTTGCAGACACACAACATCCTATCAATTAGGAACTAGAATGTTATTTGGAAGGCACTCAAGGTGGGAAGAGTGTAAGAATACTCGAATAAAAAGTCCATCTTGGACATTTCCTTGCAGCCTGCCTCCAACGGTGGCCAGTAGCACAGTGCCAAAGCAGGGCAAGCATGTGCTGATAGTTACACAGCCTTTTTTCATCACCCAATGATACCAGTTTCAGTGACTTTCCATCATAGTGCAAATGAGGAGGGTGCTTCCATTTTTTCAGGTAATAGACTGCAAACATAGGCTCAGGATGGAGCCATGCAGTTGCCTTTTAACTGCTGTTTAACCTTGCAGCCTGTACACCACCCTGCCTATAACTGAGCCATTTTAAGGAACTGTGTGAGCGCTTCAAATTCGCTATATCATCAACTCAGCCACTCGCAGGGACTGAGGACCTTGAAGCTAGTTCTTTAGCAGATAGCTAAGCTAAATGGTATCACAATCAACTGTTTGCTCCTGCTTCTCTAACAGCCTTCAGCAAAAGGAGTTGTATGTCCATGCCTCAGCCGTTCCAGAGAAGGTCAAGTTTCTTAGTTCAAATCTATGTTTAATGGTGATTTAAGTTAGTTACTGGACTCTGTATTGGAACACCTGAGGCTCAGGTAGACTTGTCTTTTGTGGAGACAGTAATCTCTGGTAGATGAGCAGGGTGCAGTTAGGGTGCTAAACACCTTAAAGCACTGCAACAGAATTCAGTAGAGCTCTTCAGTCAAAGTCCTTAAAATTGTAAGAGTTCATCCCATGTCAGGGTGGTATGAAGAGTGCACATACACCTTGCTGAAGTCATTCAGTTGTGGGTAGAATGATCTTTTGTTGAGGTACAGAAACAAACAGTTGGCAGACAATAGTATCTTCAGCTGATGCAGCTGTTTTGAAATTCATCATATAATCATGTTTTCATTTGTAAATCTGGCATACCTTTGGCACTTCATGTTGGCTGTAGAACACATGGCAAATGTGAAAATACAGGGACACGTTCAGATAATTTTACACACACGCCTTTGGTGTTTTTGGGGTTTTTTGTTGACAAACCAAGCACCAGTCAGCACTGCTGTCTTAATTTCTTTCTTCACCATTACTCTATTTATATCCCATTCAGAAACATGCCATTAATGGACAGGGTCACAAAACAGCAGAGTCAGATTGCAGATACAATTTTAAAATGTGTTTCTGTTACCTGTGTTGCTTTGTCATGTTAACGTTGCAGAAATGCTAGCAGTAAGTGCCTTTGTGCCTTGCGTAAAAATTTGTTCCTTACTTTGAAGAAAATAACAACTGCATTCATATTGCTCTTAATTGCCATTACCTGGTTCACATAGAAAAGGATCAACTCATACTGCATGGATTTGAGCACATTTAAGAATTTATGGTGTTGGAAAACCCTAGGTCCACACAGTCAATGACAAAATCCTTGACATCAGCTTCAAGGGAGATGGGAGAGAGAGAAGCCCTGTCTACATACAGTATGGAGTTTTTCTTCTTCCCACAAAGCTTACTTGCAAACTCAATTTGTAAATAAACCCAACTCAAGGGTGTATTGTAATAAAAGCATCAGTAAGAATAAGAACAGCATGGAAGAACCTTCTTATGTGGAAATAAACCCCATTCTTAGGGGTAGAGAGGATTTGTGGTTTGGTGTTGGGGTTTTTTCCACAATTTCCTGGTTTCTCACTTTAGCCAACAGTGACCATGTGACAAGGCCATTTTTGCATTTCCATTCAAAGGATTGGAAAACTTATGCTTTGTATGCAGAATTCTGCACTGAGAAGTGTGCCAGCAACAGAAACATTGTTACTTTAGCAATATATTGTGAACAGGCAAATGTTAAAATAAACAGAAGAGGAATGATGCTGGTAAATTTGAGAAAATGCAGAGCAAAACAGATTACATGAGTACTTATTTCCTGATGAGAGTTTGTTTGTGACATGTACCAAAGAAAAACAAGCTCTCAAAACGTGACAGTTAAAAAAGTAAAAAGCATTGACATTCATGCACCTGAAAAAGGTCCTATTAATGAGTTTCACATCAAAATTCCATTTGTTCTAACAACGATGTGCTTGGTTTTCATTTGTAGACATCACGGGATCTGGCATGCTTCATTCAATTTGAGAATATGAACGTTTATTATGGTTCTCAACACAAAGTGAAATACAAGGCGCCTACAGATCACTGCTTTGTCTTAAAGGTAATGTATAAAAAAACCAAGTTCTGCAAATGTCACACACAGTTTCTTTTATATGTAAACATGTTCAAGTTCAAAGCTTTGGAGACCCTGGTAAGATAGAATACCTCCTGCAAAATCATGTCTGTTTTCTTCTTTCCTTCATTGTTGATCAGCAACATGTCTTTAGAACCTTAATTTTAAGGATTTGTAGTCCTATGATATATGTCTGCCCTGCATCTGTAAAGTTGTCTTCAAAACAAGCCTGCATATGCTTCCAGTGACTGACTGTTCAGGTGACTGGACACATCTGGACAAATGGCACACAAGGCAGGTGTATGATAAGACTGGCAGTCCCTAATGTCGACGTTCTAAGTGCTATGGACTATATACTAAAAAGTATGTCTATTTTTTATTTGCAGTGTAGTTGTACCTGTTGAGTGGTTTGTTGAACTGAGATGCAAAATCTTGCAGGAATAAATATCTCAGTTGCCGTATTTTATTATGCAACTATTTGTGGCCCAAGGGCAAAAGACGTTGTTCACCCACTCATGAAAATCAGTGTTTGTTGTTGAAGTATCTCATTGCTGCCTCTCCAGATAATAGCACTGCAAAAAGGCTGGGAATTCTGCATTCCTTTCAGGAAAGGAAAAGAAGCCTATGCTTTTCACATAGTTCAGATAGCAGAAATGAAGCTTTGAGGTTGCAGTAATTAGGCCTTGCTTGCTATCTGTCATTAATACAGATTTTAGATTACAGTGGGATTACTGTGTACAAGAAGGAAGATAATCTTGTTGCCACTTCTCTATTTAAAGGCCTGCAGTGCCAACAAGATATTAGAAAACACACTTATCTTGCTATCTCAGAAAAGAAGTATGGGAAACATTCATTTCAGAGGTCACTTAAACCATATTTCTGGCTGTAGCTGCACACTTACAGTGCTTTTTTTATTCAGTTTCAAAATGTCTGCTAGCCTAATTTACACATGGCCAAGCAGAAGTGGTTTATAGACCAGACTTATTTTCTGAAGCGTATGTATCTAATTAACACAGATGACCAGTTTTAATAAGTTCTCTGCAAAATGCTCTGCAAAAAACCACTTTATCCTTGTTTGTAAAACGGGGGTGAGCCTTCTGAAGTTAACAGGTAGGCATTATTTCTGAAAAATACAACTTATAATGAAAAAAAAAAGTAAAAGGGGAGCTGATTTTAAAAATAAGGGGAAATTGATTTTCTAAACGATGGCTGGTCAAAGAAGTATTTGACTAATAACAGTTTTTCACATTCTGTTCAGATGAAAATAAAAGCATGATTTTTGAAGTGTATGTAGCAATGTGTTTAACTGTTCACAACAATTAGGAAAACTTTCTGGACTTATGGCCATCTTTTGTGGAAAGAGGTATGCTATAAATAAGAACTTATACAAAAAAAGTCGTGACAACTGAAATGCTTTATTGGATGTGTGATGTTATCACTGTACTCTCAATGTGAAATGTGAAGAACAAGATCAAAAGCTCACTAGGGAAAGCTTTATGTGTAATAGGCTTATAAATGTATGAAACCTACTTAGCAAAACTGCTGTGATGCTTCTAAAATGTGTTTGTGGTATACTAGAATAAACATCATATTGATAAGATCATTATATCTGAGCAACACTTACCTAGTGATGAATAGATTATGTTACAGTGATTGTTCTTCATTTAATTCCCACAAATCAGCATTTGGTAGATTCCTGACCAGCTCAGTTTCAGACTTGGCTTCTCTTAACAGTTGTCTCTTGCAGTGGCTGGAGTTGGTCAGGAAGTATGGGCAAGTATTGGTATCTTTACGTCTTCTGTTGTTTCAGAATTGGAAGCATCCCACTTAACGGTGGCTTTCTTAGGGTGATGCAATGGAGAGTTTCATATTTATTGTAATTTCTGTACATTAATTTGAATTCTATATGTACCTTTTTGAAGGCATGCAGAAGAGATGAGTTCTGTCATATCCTTCTCTTACCTTTGGAGGTTGGAGCTGAGGGTGTAATACAACTTGAGATCTGTGGGCTGAGGGAAGGAGCAAAGTTAAATGTTGGTATCTCTGATTGGATGCTTGGTGACACAAAAGTGTGTGGACAGGAACACAGAGTCATTTATTACACTTAGTCACATTTTGTTCCTGTCTGTTTTTGTATGGAAGTCTCTCAGAAGAAAATACCTTCCTTGCTGGAACACACTTGTCCTGAGATGTCAAAGGAAAACAAACAGTCATTCTTGAGATATCTCTCATCCTGCCATATTTTGAGAATAAAGTCCTCAAGATGAAATGACAGTACTTTTGCAGACAGGTGCAGTGAGCAAAAGGCAATAGATTTTAACAGGTAAACATTTATCTTTATTATACTGCTACCCCAGTAATTTTGAAGGAACTTAGATGCCCAACTCAGTCCAAGCCAGATGGAAATTTCTCCACAAGGCTGCACTGCTGTTTCTTCAAAGCTCTTCCATTCCTCTGTGTGTGCCTTGGGACAGGGAGCTCTGCAGAGGTTCTCTTCTGGTTACTTGTTTGCATTGGCTGCAGGAGATTATCTGTCTTTAAAGCAAATGGGGGAAAGTAATTGGAAGAGTAGCAGCCATAGCCCATGCTAGCTGTTCACTGAAGATGCCTGTAAATCAAAGGAGATTTTCATATTTTGGAAAATAGGTTAGTCTGCAGCCCTTATTAGCTCCAGCAAGCTGTAACACCACTTGGAAGGTTTTTGAATAATAGCATGCCACTACATTTTTTAAAAGAATTGTTTCTTTCTAAGGACCCCCTTAGGAACTGCTGTGTCAAAACAGTGAGCAGTCATCAGCCAAATAACTTGCTTTGCTGTGTTCCGAACTTAGCAAAAGAAACTGCTCACCTCCAAGGCAAGAGACCAGCTTGTACTTTACAGTGGTGGAGAAATGCAAGGACTGAACAGCTTCAGCAGTATCTTGCTTCTGTGCTAGGTGGAAAATCCTGCTGAATTCAGAATCAGGCATAATTTCCCAGCTTTGAGCATTGAGTTGAAAAAAATACTGTATTTATTTCTTACTGGTAAATCTAATTGGCATTCTTACTTCAAGAACAGGGGAAATGCCCTTTGTTCATTCAAATGACAGCAAATGGCCAGTGAGGTGGGCTGATGTGGAGTTGAATATGGCCTCATGCTTGAAGGAAACATCCCTTTTTTTCCTCCAGTCCCCATTTGAATGATGAGCCTTCTAAACAAATAACTAGACTAAAATCTGTAACACTTGTAGCTGTCTTCAAAGGTCCTGTCTCATATTAGCAAGGGGAAAAGTTAAAACATTTTTTTTTGCCTCCCCCCAACCTTGGTCATCTTCATGATGTGTCTTTATGGAGGGAAGAGCCCTCAAGAGACTACAAGAACAAACAGAGCATTCCTGCCATTTTTGTCTCTATGTGCCAGGCATCACCAAGAACTTATGGGAAAGAGGAATGCTATAACTAATATTAATCACAGCCCTGGTGACTTGGGTTTATCTAGAACAATGAGATTTCTCAGGTTGTCTGGAACTGCCCTGAACTATGTGGGCTTTTGCCTCAAAGTCTTCATGACATTTCTTTGAACGTAGCTTCACCTTGATCTCTCTAAATGGGATGTGGCCTTTTTCTCCAGTTTCTTCTGTTAGGCTACAGTGGAGCAAGGGGCTTACAGAGACAGTAAGCCTTTGGTCCTAGTGCCTGTCCCAGCTAAGATGCATCCAGTCACAGGGAGCTGGCAGCTCCCTCTGTCCTGTTTCTTTGTTAATCTAGCCATTTATTTCAACTTCAGTGGTCATACCTGGGTTACTTGGTTGATGCTGGCTTGGGGACTGGTGTTAGCATAGCAACAAGGTCATGGTCATCATGAGCAGGTTGCTTTGATACTTAGCCAGAAGCTAGGGTAGTTTTTGCAGCCTGTGATGTTGAAACTGCACCTGGACTAGCTGTTTTAAACTAGCTCGAATATAAATGTTCTTGTCAGCAGATCCATCCTGTAGGATGTTCCTCTTACAGCTAGAGAAGCATGATGTGTTGTGAGTGCTCCTTGCCTATCACTTCTTCCCATTACATCAGCACCCCATTTTATATACTGTAGCTCAGAACAAAAATGGGGATGTTTTTGCATATTTGTTAACCATCAAGACACTGAGCAGATAATGGGGAAAAGGTTAGAAAAAGCCAGAAAGAATTCAAAAACACATCATAGTGTCTACCAGCAAAAAAGAAAGCACTTTGCTGAGCTTATTCAGGAGTCTCATTTCAGGATGATTCAGGAGACAACTGCAGTAACTGAACAAAGCAGTCGCTTCCTCATATCAGCTCCTCTCAGGCAGCTGAAAGCCCAGCTGGGACCAACCGAAAAGAGCCCAGCTGGCTGGCTGGTGTCAGAGAGCAGGGTCACCTTTAGCTGTCCCTGCGCAGCAAACCAGAACTGATGTGGCTGGGTCCTGAAGATGAGAGTGCAGCTTGGCAAAAAGGCTCCAATGGAGTTGGCTTTTAGGAATCCTTAAGCTTTGGGGCAACTATAAAGCTTGAAGAACTCTTATTTCCCAGTAGCTACTTGGTCTGTGCTGAGCTATATAACCTTAAATTGTTCTATACCACTGCTAAACAGGCCTTCCTCCCTGAAAGGAAGTTCCACATTTAAAACAAAAAAAAAACCACAAAGAAGCCTCAGCATATTAAAAATTGAGTCTCTGAATAAAATAAATGCTTTTGGGACATCTGCTTCTGTAAATATGTAGATTCTTCCTATTTTCTACACAGCCTAAATGTAATACTTACAAAAAGTTAAAGATCCCACCCTTCACTGACATCAGATGAAATGAATCTTTTCTTAATAGAGACCTCTGTATGCAGAAAAGAGGAAGGGAAAGGGCAGCCAAATGTGGAAGACCTTCACTCAAACCTGCACCTGTTAAGGTCAGATCTGTCCCTCTGTTCCACGCAGAGGAGGTGGGAGAGGGTAGTAGCACGGCTGTCCCCGCCACCCTGCAGAGAGTGCTGGCCACTCCTGGAAGAGAGACAGCAAGGGAACAAATATGTCTTTCTTTCACAGAAAAAGTAATTTCACACACCACACACAGTAAGTGTGTAAGTTGGAGTGGCTTGGTTCCTCACAGTTGCTTTCGCATTTACAAATGCGAATTTTTGTGTGTAGGTTCCCTGCAGATCTTCTCTTTCACCATCTACTATGTTACAGGGGAAATGCTGTGGAAATGGGTGAGACCTTTGTGAGTTATTTCATATTCTGAAGCTGAAAGCCCTCAAAACCAAAGGATTTCACCATGAAGGAAGGGATCAGTTCATCATGCTAGCAACAGCATCCATTGCACTGAGCAGAAGTTATGAACATGATGTTTATTTTGTACATTGAGAATGTGTGTGTGCGCACACAAATGCTAGCCCAGGAGCTGGTTTTGTCACACCATGTTGAAAAATCCTCCAAAGCAGACAAAATAGCAAGGTAATCTATATGCAAATTTGCTGGTGTAGTCAGTCTGATGTGTCTGTGACAAAGAGTGGATTTAATTATAGTTTATTGGTGCTGGTTGTGCTTGAGTAATCTGGAGGTAATGGTGCATAATGCTGAATTAATCTAGGATGAAAAAAATTCGTTTCCTGGGGATAAACTGAGACAAAGGCAAATCATCCTCTATTTCCACAGCTGGGTACGTTTTCCTGTGTAGTCTAAACAGCTAAGTTTTCCTGGTGTCATTTGGAAACTACAGTTTTTTAAAAAAAATTTCTAATGATCCAAAGAATTTTGTAAGTAAATTTCAAGAATAGTGTCTGTTTGCAACAGTGACATCATTCTACCAAGTAATGTAGTATTTAGTCGCACCGCTGCTGATTCCCTCCTCCCTCGCACCCAGCATGCTCAGTCCCAGACTGAGTCATGTACATAATACATTCAAAACAATGACAGTTAAGAAGGGAGAAGGTGAGAATTAGCAGTGTTTGAGATAGCAAATGGTAGGAAAAAGATGTAGAACCAATGGCTAGTGCAGGAAATGAGGATGAAATCAGGAGATTTTTGTTTCTTCGTGTGAAAGGTTTGAAGATTGTGTTAGCATGAATGCTTCAGATAAATATTTCAGAGTAAAATTCATTGCTAAATAAAGTGAAAAAGCAAAAGCAGACATACTCTATTACAGAACACTTTCAGTTACGTGGGATTACAGTCATAGTACATGCACACAGTTTTGCAAGATTGATGCATAAACAATGGGGAGAATAAGGACAGAGAATGGACAGTGAGAAATGGAATATAATAGCTTTGGGAAATTTTATTTGCTGCATAAAGCAGTCCTCTTTGGTTACAATGGCTATTACATGTATTTTTAATGACCTAAAAATTTTACCTTAGTTGTTAGAGGAATGTAGGTCATATCTTCCTTATGTAGGTATAATTTCCTTATAATAGGACAGTTACTGTTTTATCTCTCTACAGTTCACATATGTCTTCAAAAGATCAATTAAGGCTGGTCATTTTAAGGCAAGAGTTCATAGCATCAGAATTTGACCACGTTTAATAGTAGATGGCAAATTTGAACCTGGTGCGATTTTTGAAAGGTGCTGAGTATTAATTCGCCTTGCAGTCATGGAAGCCAGAAGAGTCAGCTTTTCTGAGAATCTAGTTCAACATAGCACAAGTTCATAAGTAGAAGATAAGGTATCCAAAAACATTGACCATTTGGTGAAAATCTGGCCTGAAACCAAAGCTTTTGATCCAAAGTTAGTCACTCTTTATGCTTCTGGCTGTTGTTTCTGCCTCAGAGACTGAGCAATGATCCATATATTTTGGGGCAAGGGATCCAATGAGATGCCTGAGTAAATTCAGTTTACTTTTCATCTTCAATGTTGGACGAAGGCAAAGCAAGATACCGTTTTATTGGGATAATCTCTAATTTCATACACACATGGCCTTTAGTCATTTGTTTTGGCACAAACCATAGAAACCACATCGTTCAGTTCCTATTTTGTTAGGTTTTCAGTGATTCTATCTTTTTTTCCTTAGGCAAAGAATTTACTTTATATCTGAAAATGTAATCTGTGCACAAATATTTTTTTAAACCTCTCCAGAAAATAAGCTCTTTATATTCAAGTGCTTCTGCTTTCTTTATCTCTACAGTTGATACTTACAGAGGAGACAGTAGGTCAGAGGAGAACACTAGGTTCTGTTCCAGACCTTTTCAGTGCTTTTCTGCGTGGAACACAGCACATCCGTTTGCAGCCTGACATTTGAGGTGCTCAGGCCTTAATAAGTAAATGGACAGGTGTCCAACACTTCCAAAAATCAGGCCCAATGATGTGACGAATTCATCACTATTAAGAGTTTTGACATCAACAGAGAAAAAAGTTCTCTGTAGTTAAATCATGTTGCATTGTAATACACCATATCATTTTGAAGCACGATTCCATTTTTTTCTGTGAGAAAACTTCTGGAGTCCCTTTTTACTTGCATATTACCACTTTTCATTCAAACTATGACTTCTGGGGTAGTTGCTTTTTAAACAGTTGTCTTTCATAATTCATTTTGATGCTGCATGTTTCAGAGGCAAATGTGCTACACCTTTCCAGAGGAGATGTTTTCACTTTGCTATCAGATTATTGTAATGACCTTTTCAGGACACAGTATGCACCACATAACAAAATAATTTATCTGTCTGTGTGAGATGTGTAAGCTGGGGCATACTGAGGTTAGTGTTACTTTGCCTAAAAATACAGTATTTCTCACAACTGTCATGACTGATGTTACAACTTCTGTTAGTCTCACAGATTATTACAGACACGATGAATCTAGTTTAGCAAAACCAGACTTGTGTGGTGACTGTACCTCCTTAGGTCTGTGTGCTGTACTAAACAACTATCCTGAGACGCAGGAGCTGTGAAAGGAGGAAATTGGTTCAAGTGGATCTTCACATTAAGTCATAATTTCCAGGGACTTTCAGCTGTCCAGATTCTCCTCTGAATTGATTATCCTAAGTCAGCACTTTTATGTACTATCTAATAGATTTTGCATATGATGTGAAGCTTTTAGCGGAGAGTCAAGCTTGTAAAGGTCAGTGTCAACAGCAGACTTCTGCCATTTGTACTGCCAAAGTAATATCACTATGGTACAGTTCTTCCCAAGTGAGCAAGCTGCTGGGGTGGGGTGACAGTTCTTGGCTGAAACATTATTCAAAGTAGCAGGCTTCGTGCATCAAAGAACCACGGGAAACCAAATGCCTCCATCTGAGCCACTAATAATCTTTTACAGGTATAAGCCTTAAGTATTAAGCTTGGTGCTGCTGGTGTTTGCTTCTGTGGTCTGGCCTTGTGCAGAGCTGCTGTAGGCAGGTTCTGCACTGGCAGCATGGAACAGTCCTCTGTGGACCTGATCCAAAGCTCAGGAAAGGTAGTGGGGATATTTCCAGTCAACTTCAGTGGGCTATGGGTCCAGTACAAAGTTACATTTTATGTGTCATTGGTAAAGTTACACATAAAAAGAGAGCCAGTGCTGCTGCTGCTTCTCAGAAAATGAGAGACAATACAGTTCTTAGCTGTTACAAAGCAAAGATACAGACTGCCTGCATGGCTTTGAGGTATTTAACCTTCCTTGTGAGAGCTGGGTGTTCAGCAGCTTGCTAGTTTGGTCCCTATTCGACAGAATATACTTGTTACTCTGCATTTAATCATGGTTGCTGATTGGAGTAATTTAATCAAGGAACTGATTGGGGTAATTTGGAATAGGCCCCACTGGTGAATGTCAGTAGTTAAGATGGATTGCCCAGTGGAGACAATAGCTAGTAAAAGATAGGGTAGAGGGTAGGCAGTAAATAACTCCCATGTTGTCTGTCATGAGACACTCAGCCTTGTTCACTGACAGTTCCCTCTCAGCTTCTCAGGATGGTGAGAAACCCACGGTCTCAAAATATTCATAGATAGGGTAAGCAGTGAAGTGATGAAGCTTGCTGATGATGCTACATTATTCAGATCACTGAGGAAAGGGCAGACTGAAGAATGCTGGAAGGCCATTGTGAGGCTGAGGTTCTGAACAATAAAATCATAAATTACATATGGTCTAGGTATGCACATAGTAATGTGCATAGGGTCAAAAGCAGTCAGAACTTCACCTGTGAAATTACTAACTTTGAGCTGACCTGTACTATTCAGGAGCAAGACACTGATATGGTATATAACTTCATAAAGGCTTTGTTTCAGTGCTCAGTGCTGGTCAGATATGTAGATCAAGCATTAGGAATGATTAGGAAAGGCATAAATGATAAAGCAGCAAATGTTGCCATACTATGACACATGTCCATGGTTTCCCCTCACCTGTGTGGTTCTGGTCCTCTCATTTCAAAGACAATATAATAAACTTGGAAAAGGATCAAGGAAGAGCAACAAGGACAGGCAAAGGAAAGGAATGACTTTGACTTGAAGAATGACTGCAGAGACTAGAAGCTTGTAGGCTGGAAAAGAGTTAACTTGCCAGGAATATGATGCAGATCTCTGGGCTCAGGAGTGACATGGAGAGGTGTGGATGGGGGTCAGCCATTCAGTGTCTCTTCTGAAACAAGAATGTTACACAAAGCTTAGTAGGAGTCAGGTTCAGAGCAAAAGGAGATGGTTCTTCATAGAGTGTATAGCAGACCTGGGAAAATCGTTGCTAAAAGATGTGAATGCCAGAACTCTTTCTGGGCTCAATAAAAAGCTGCAGGAGTACCTGGAGGAGAAATCTATTGAAGAACCTAAATACAGAAAAAACTCCATCTGGCTCAGAAAATCCCCTGACCTGAAAATAGTTGCAGACAGTGAGTACAGAGAAGGGTGTATCATATGTACTTGTTGTCGTCTTTCTCTTCCCTCAGTATCCATTTGTGGCCACTGCTAAAGTCCAGATACTGGGTTCAGGGACCTAAGATCTGACACAGTATGGGTGTTTGTGTGGAACTGGTATTTCTGTAGTGTGTCCCAGAGGAGAGGTCTGCAGCAGCCCCTCTGAGCTCCGCAGCAGCAGATCCCCATGGCAGGGCTGTGTCTATGTGCAGCACTGTTACCTAGCTTGGTCTATGCCATGTCTTCCCCTGCCTTGTTTGTGCAGTGTGCACTTTCTTCCAGATGTTTGCATGAATTATGTCTTAAATTACAGAAGTCTTTTCTTCCTTTTTTTTTCTTGTAACAAAAAACTGTTTGTAGGTGTGGTATTTGAAAATGAGGGAAGATACGTAGACACATTGGACTTTGTTGTCATGAAAAAGGATAAAAAAAAAAAAGCCTTGCTTTTTTCATTTTTGAAAGCTTTGGGTGCCATCTGCTGGGTTCAGTAGGACCTTACACACTGGAGCAAAATTGCGAGTTGCTTGTTGAAAAGTGCTTGAAGAATTTAATTTACCAAGGGTTGTAATGTCTTTGTTTGCACCTCCCGGTTCTTTTGGCTCTGTTGGTGATAACGTAACCCAGGTCTGTACTCAGCCACGCAGAGAGAAGTGCCTGCTTACAGTTCCCTTTTAAAGATAAGATTCAGACTGAATCCTCTAATGGTTTTTGCTGTGTTTGTTCACATAAGGGAGAAATGGTGGAAGGAAATAAGGTTTGTTAGGCATTGTGTCCTGGCCACATATTGGAGTAGCAGAGCCCACTCTGAGCGGTGTTCAGGCTGTGTGAGTCTGCCGGAGACAGGCAGACCCTGGGGGGCTGGAGAAGGCTGTTTGTCCATGGACCCTGGTTACTGCCTCTTGTTTGATACGTGGCATTGGTGTATAGCAGCAAGATACAGTCCTGTGTGTTGAACTGTGTGAAGGGGTGGTCTGTGAGTGTACCAGGTGGTTGAGACACAGGTCCATGGGGTGGGCATGGTGCAGGCCCTGCAGTTAAGGCACCTGGTGACAGTAAGCTGGCATCTCTGGGATTGCAATATGAGATGTCCCTAGCTTTCACCTTGAGAGTGCCCAAGAGCAAGGTAATAGAATAAGGTAGCCAGGGTCCCTTCCAGAGGACTGAAGTGGACTTTGCGTATTCATCATTCACAGGGGAGATGGCCAGCTATGTGTTTGCAGAAATATGGTGAATAGTATGACCTGTGTGAGCAGCTGAGTTCAAACACACAGGGAGCTGTAATGCAGTTACCCACAGCACTGCCTTGGGACACATCTCTCATCGTGAGACCCCTCAAGAGTAATCTCCTTTGTTTTTTTCTTTCTTGCAGTTACCTCACTGGTGTGTTCACTCTCGCTCCATAATTTGATGGTACAGGGCTTTGACAGCAATACTGGCTTGCGTGGTGCCATCCTTTCATCCATCCCTTGCTACTTGTTCTCTCCCCAAGCCACAGTGCCCCTTATCCCCACGCTGTATGTGAGGCCATGCTGTGTGCTGCTGGGTTTAAAAAAACAAACCAAAACTACGGTATGATGAAATGGGTTATATTTAACCCAGACCAGTTCCTTTTTCTTTGAATCACAATGTGGCCTCCTAAACAGTTGAGTCAACGCAAGCAAGGGAAGCCTGGTGTCTGCAGTGCTGAGGGAGAAGCAGGGACATGTGGCTGAGGAGCAAGACCTCGGTATTCAGCTCTGCTTTCGAACCCCTGGATCACCCAGTTGTAGCCAGGGTTTGGCCTCTGCACTGCTACCAGCAGGCATCTAAAAGGAGGCATCTGGCCAGCTACATCAGCCCTGGAATGGTGGGCTGCTCACAGCACTCTGCATTGTGAGAGATCCTGCTGAGTTCCCCATGTCCAGCATTGCTCTGCTTTTGGGGCTTAACAATATGTATAAAACCAGGGTCCTTGCTGCTAGGTGGAGGTATGCTTTGAATTTTCAACTGCACAGGCTGCAGAGAGAGAGGTTTGACAATAGTGAATTGTTGGAGCATGTTTGGCTGCTGTTTTGTGCCTTCGGAGCATTTCCCTAACTGTGCACCTACAATTTATAAGAATATAAATAAAAATGAACACATAAATGAGGTATAATGAAGCCTTTTCCTTTGGTTTCTTTCTTTTCCTTGTGTATCAAGAGATGGAGTGTATTAGTCCATACAAGCTACTAAAGACTTACAGCCTTCTCTGCTGTAGCAGGGGAATGAAATTCTTTCAGAGTCTTAGCGAGGATGTTTAGTCTCAGGCAAGTAGGCAGCCTGGCATTTTGGTGATCTTTGAGTTGCAATGGTACCTCACCACATACCAGTACTATGTTGATCAGTAAGGGGAAGAGATCATAAATTTTGTCCAAAAGAGCAAAAAAGATTTAAAAATGGTATAGGTTTCTGGTACAAACAAGTGACGAAGTTTACTTCTGATGGTGTTGCATTTTGAATTATCCTCTATCTGGAGCTTATGGCTGTTTACATAACTGTTGGCAAATAACAGCAAGAATAAAGCAGAATAAAAATCTATAGGAGGAAAGCTAGAACTCGGCCCAAAGAAAGGCAGTCAGTTAGAAGGAAAAATCTGTTTCAGCTGAGAGTTTATGCTTAAACAAATTTAACATACTCTTTGAAAACTAATTATGTTCAGTATTCGGTCTGGGTGCCTTACATATGACAAACCACAATGAGAAACACACTTCCTTCCAGTGTTCATACATTGAGTGTTAGACCTTGAACCATAGCATTTGTAGACTTCATTGAACTCTAGATCACTATTAGATTTCTGTAGCCCTTTAATTCATATTACAGTGCATTAAAATTATTTCAAGAAAATGCTGCCAGTGACAACTCATGTATCATCTTTTTAAAATGTTGTTATATTCTGGTTTTGCTGCTGCTTTTTTTTTATTATTGTTTTTTCAAATCATCTTCATGTTGACATGATGCCTATAGGCAGTGTTCTCACTGAGGTCACTGTAATGCCTTCATACTTTTGTGTAGTGATTGGATTTCTGCATTTGTCTTATTTTATGAATTAATATCTTTCAGCACCCCCAAATTCAAAAGGAGTCACAATATATCAAGTACTTATGCTGCGATGATCAAGCAACCCTTCATCAGTGGGTAACAGGAATAAGAATTGCCAAGGTGAGGTTAAAAGAAAATTTTCTTAAACGTGTTTTCTGTAGAATCCTGCCTTCCTCACGTTACTGACTGTCATCACCTCAGCTGGAAATATTGTGACAAGAATGGACATTCATGCTAATTTTACTGTAGAAAGAGGAGAAGGGCATGACCAGGATGGATTTGCTGAATGTTTCTGTACCCTAGTTATCAGTATGTTTTTCTCATTAACACAGGGGTAAATTCTGTAGCTATAAAGCTCATGTACTGATAAATCTTGCTCCAGTTACCTGGCACAATAATAATACACTGTGGCTAATAATATGCTGTGGCTTAAGATGTGCAAGCTCTGGTCAGACCAGCTGTGACATTTTTCAGACAGTTCTGCCCCAATTGTCTGTGTCACCCTTTCAGAGTGGTTGGACTTGATGATCTTACAGGTCTTTTCCAACCTAAACAATTCTCTGATTCATTGATTCTAATTCACAGCCTATTTTGTTTTGCACAAAACATTAAGGGAGATGGATTTATACGTAGCCCAGTGTACTGCCTGTACCTGGCTACACACACCTGCTCCTGTTAGGTATATATTCTTTTCTGCCAGTTCTGCTGCAGGGTGACATCCAACAAAGGTATGGGTCGAACATCAAATTATTTTGTGTCGTACACTGACAAAGGTGTTTGCACTAGAGCCCAGAATTCAGTGTCCCAAGTCTCCAGTCTGAAAATGTAATACTTGGAAGGCATTGGAAAAGGTACTGAGAACAGTTGGTTTTGAAGCCAAGTTTCAAGATGTTTACAGGTATTGGAATGAACATAAAATGTGAGAGTGGTATCAGTAGGACTGTGTTTGGTTACAGAGATTCATGTTTTATTGGGCTCTTACGCAGATGCTTTCCAGCTGGCCCTATACAGAAATAGGCACACCACTTGTAGAAAGCTCCTTTTTAACAAAACTGGGTAGGAAGGAATGGAGGCAGAAAATTTGTCTGAAACCAAAATGAATTCTTGGCCTATTCCAACCTTAACACCATGCTTATTGTATTGTTTTGTTTTGCAGTATGGCAAGACACTATATGATAATTACAAATGTGCAGTGAAGAAGGCTGGCTTGTCCTCTCGGTGGGCAAATCAAGGAATGGTGGAACCAGCTGCCCCTGTAGGATCCTTATCAGCAGGTACCAATGCTGTCACAGCAGTTGAAATCACTTTTATTTCCTTCTTCTGTCATCATCAGCGTTGCACATAGTCTTTATTCAGAAAACTATCCCACTGACTAAGCAAGAAAATACCTTGTTCTAGACAGCACAGTGTGGCTCTGATCTATAACTAAGCTGGCAGCAAGGCTCTCACTTTAAAGTTAGAACTTGAAGAATACAAGGACAGCCCACAAAAGGTCAGTTTAAATCTGAATAATTTAATAAGGTATTTTTCTGTTGGCATCTGAATACAAATCCTTTATCCTCCCTCTACATTTTACAGACTGATGGTCCATGTCTTGAAGTTTTCTGTTTGCCCATCTCTACACTGGCTGTATCAGAGCTTTTCTTCCAATGAGTAAAAGGGATGAGTGGGATATTCTGAGAATGATCATTTCAGAAAGAGATTATTATAGGGTGAGCCACTCTCTTTCCTAGCCTTTCACTTATTTGCATGATAACAATGTGGGTGTTAGGAGAAGGACACAGAGTAAGAAAGGATTGGGTTATTTTTCAACTTTACTTTTCCAGTAGCTTCATCACACTGCTGTTACCTATTTTATCATCATACAGATACAACAGTGCATGATACTAGCTGTAACTTGCATGAATGTTTTTAGTTTACATGCTTAAGATACGTTATATTTATTAGGAAGGCCATGCTGGCCAAGTACTGCAAAGTACTTACTGTCATAAGACAGGCAAAGTCAGAATCAGCGTTGGCAGTTGATGTTCTGACTTCTCATGTAGACAACTCAAAAGTCCTCCAAACTTCCTTTCAAGGCTTCAGTTTGCCTTTTCTCAGTATGTGTGAGAAGAGGGTTTTTTTCTACTATTGGAGTCAAGTCATGGTAATAAATGCACATTTAGGGTGGGGAGACCCAGTAACAGACTGTTTTGTGATTAGGGGATTTTCTGATGGCTGTGCGTGGGGATACTTTGGCAAGGGTGGATAGGACAGTCATGGAGCATTTTGTGTTCTGAAATTGATGGCAGCAGAGATGTGGCTGGCCAGTGGGGCTCAGTGCTGGTGTTGCAGTCTGTACTGGATATGGGCAGGATCGAGGCCTTAAAAAATGTATACACATCTGTATATCTTCAGCTCCTGACTAGAATCCAGGAACACTGCATTTGATCACAAAATATACTGCTAATCTTAACTAATGGTTCCCATTAAATAGTTAAGTAGCCTGGAAAAGTTTTAGTCATGTATGTTGTCTCTGTGGAAAGATCTCTGAAGCGTCATTAACGTTCTAATTGAGGGAAGTCACTGATTCTTGCAATCCTACGGTTATCATTACTGCCCTGTAAAAAAATGGGGGCCTGACTATACTACTGTATAACCTGAACTGCCTGACTGTGAGCAGCTGTTGGCTCATGTTTTGGAAAGGGAACAAAGCATGTTTTCCTCTGTTCTGTTTTCAGATGGCTGTATAGCCATTTGTATGGGCTGATTTCAATATAGGCTAAAATCTGCTATAGAAAACTACAGTTCTGCGTGAGCTTAGCAGGGGGCTGTACTCTATTAACTTCAGTGGCAGCCAAAAGTAACGCTTAGGAGGGCAGGTGGAATTTCTGTTCTCGCGTCTCATGTAGCCTGTATTCCTTGGTCACGCTGCTGTAGCCAGCATTTGTGTGTTTGTGTATACCCCAAACCGCATAGTCCGTGGTTCTCGTGTCCCAAGTGCCCAAGTGTGTCTCGGGCAAAATAATATTGTTTGCCTCTCTGCCTCACTGTGTGTGTCTTTGAACACTAAAAAACCAATGTATGTTGTGTGCCAGCACAGTATCATGATGTTTGAATGATGAAGGATGTTGCTTTATTCAGATGTTCCATATCACAACAAGGCTTAATATTTTGTGTTATATATTTTGGGCATCTATATTTTGCATTATATTTGGACTACTTTTTTTCTGCTTAAAACAAATATCAATTCAACATAAAATTTTGGAGAAATTGACTTGCAAAGAATATTATAACATTTAAATTAAAAATAAATCTTGAGAATAGAATGCATGAACTCACATATTGGATTGACTGGAGGTCCTTTACCTGGCTGACTTTGTGTATAGCATATGTGCAGGTATGTGGCAGAAGATGATGCATCAAATATTGCTTTCAAGTCTTGCATAGTGTATGAAACCCATGAACAGAAAAAGAAACATATTACTATGTAGCCATGTCCCAACTTTCTGGTATATCATATGTGCCAAGTAGAACACTATACTTTGCACTATTTAGAGTGGATCTCTCTGCTCTCTTTCATCTACTTAAATCTCAGCGTGACTGAGGGCAGCATGTGAAGCCCAAGCTCCTGCTCTGCTATGGACAGCAGACAAACTGAGGAGAGAGAGTAACTTCATCTGCTTGAGGGCACGGTCACAGAACCCAGGGATTTGCATGTCTCTCTGCTGAGCACTTTACAGCCACAAGACTGGTTTTACCTCTTTATTGACTTCCATGTTAGTCCTTCAACAAACACAGACTGTAGTTTGAATGATCAAAGTGGTACTTTGGATTAAATATGCTGAACAACATGCAGGCACAGGCATAAAACACAAGGACTTTAGACCATCTTCTGTCATCCCTTGAAGCCTAAGGAGCCCTAGTCAGTTCAGTACACTGCGGAGTTCATCTTATTTCTCTGTCAGTTGTGTGATTTGCCAGCATGGCAATAAAAATAATTTATTCTATTTCTTATCATAGTCATGGAACCTCTTTGCTATCAGAAAAGTACATGTTAAGATTAAAACCACTGTTGTGATTAGACTTACATTGTAGACAGCTAAGGGTTCACAAGCATCCAAGAAGTACATGAGTGGAACTTTACTGGATCTCAGAACTGTAAATTATAACAGAGCTAAGGCAGTCAGTAAGGGTTACAAATGCATGTATCTAGGCACCAAACACTATCTACTACTTGGACCTGTGCAGCTTCCAGAAATCCTAGACTAAACTGGAGAGTTTATTTAATCCTCATCAGACTATACAGGGGCTGGGGATTTTTTCATAATTAAACCTACGAATTTGTCCTTTGGTCTCACATTCACTTACTCCATTTGACAGTACTGGGTTATTTATGCATATCCTTTACAAACACAGTAATGGCGGGCAGAGCTTTAACTCTGCCAGCTAGCAGATCTTCACTAATCTGAGAATACAGTGAGGTTCACAAATCTTCCATGATTCCAGGTCAGGGAGAAGCTTCAGAGCTGTTAGGTCATATGCTGAAGAAAATGGATCAGCCCCTCTGTAGGACTTCAAACCTTCAGCTCTCATGACTGTTACTGATATGAAACTATGGCACTTCTAATCTTTAGCCTAAAGTAAAGAGAAAAAAAGCCAATAAAAACTGAGAATGTAGTAATACTACAGCACACTACAAACTTCAAAATGCTGTTATGAAAGGCAGGTATTTAAACAATGGAAGGCCAGAGGGTGGGCTTCCCTATACCATTTTGATTTCTGCTTAGCTTCCCTTCCAAAGCCAGCTCCCCTTCTCTATTTCTGCATAAGCCTTAATGGTCCCCTTCTGTAATCACCATTTACAATAGTCAGAAGTTCTTCATTTGTCAACACCTTTACATGCTCTGATAATTTCTGTCATATGTCTTCGTAATTCTGCCACTTGCGCTGCCGGTAGGATTGTCAGCTGCAACCATGGAGGCATGTGGACAGGTATTAGTTTTAATATAAGGTATCTTGTTTATATTCCTTAGGTAATGAACTGAATATGAAAAGGCACAAAATAAACCTGAAGTAGAAAACAGACATCCTCATGGATTTTACTGAATTAAGTACAAAAAAACCCGTAATGAGAGGTTCCTTGGTGGAAGTTGTAAAGACATTTTTATAGCCTTTTTCTTAGTTTGCTATTCCCTGATCTGGTTAATATCACAAAATTGTAACACTCTCTTCCCTCTATCTCCTTTCCTTGTCACAGGTGCTGTTCAGTCAAATGGACAGATTCCCCAAATTGTTTGTCGTTCCAGTGCAGAATTTCCAGAGACTCAGAAGAAAGTGGATACATCAGAGGTACAGGTGAGCAGTTACTAGCAGTGCACTAGTTAAATGTCACCTGTGACACAGTTCTTCAAGTTTGTCTTTCTTCACCCACTGTCTTCCCTTCTCAAAGTGCAAGTGTATTGTTTTGACAACAATTTGGCTCCTGGGCAAAGTGGCTGGTTCCTTGCTGTCCCTCCTCATGCTTTACACACTGCAGACAGTGTGCCCATTGCACAGGAGCAAGGAGCTGCTGATGGGAGGGGAAGGCACACCCATCTACCTCTTTCATTCCTCAGAACAAATGGCTGTGAGTTCATGAAGCAGGAATAGGAACATGCCTACTGGGACAGTCTAAAAGAGTCTGTGCTGTCAGAAGGTGCCAATTTCTGTCTCTGCCAGAAAACAGGTCTTGCCTTAGTAACACGAAGGATACAGTAGTGTTTTCAGAGGGAACACTGTGCCTAGCTGAAGATGAGTGTGTAAGAAAGGAGAAAGTGTGAAGAAGTAAGGGAAAACATTACATGTTTTCATTAGGCTCTAAATGCATTCCTTGGTCAAGCTCCAAATTTTGTCTACTTGCACCATCTCTGGCTGTAAAAATATCAGTAGGGTGCTGTATGAGGACTTCAAAAACATCCTACAGAAAAAAACCCACCCTGCATTTGTTTGCAGTTCATTATTCAACCCCTCCATCATGCATAAAGTGCACAGGACAAGTGAAAGGAAATTCCTAGGGGTTTTTGTCACCTGCATTACGTGTCCTATACTTCTTATTTCTGTCTTTGAGTTCCTCCTTTAAAAAGGTCTGTTTCTCTGTTCTGAACCTCACTTCCTCTGGAACAGATCACATTCTCAGAACTCAGCCAGTGGTTCTCTCCTTCTGTGTCTTGTTTACTTCCATCTTTGTAGGCAAGGACAGTGAGGGAGAGAAGGCATGCATGTTATACTTGGCTAATGCCAGAATTAGTACTGCTGACTGCAGGGCTGCAGAGCACTTTTCTCTAGCAGATGCAAACATGTCGCCTTCTTCATCTCACACCTACTGCAAGCCTGGGACCAAAGAAGCAGGCTGAAGTCTTTAAGAGTGCACTGCGCTGCAGTTAGAGCATTAAGCTAGCTGGATCTAAACTGATAAATTAGCATATATAGAAATGAATGTATTACAAATCTTTGTTTTCAGGACAGTGACTTCACAGGTTTACAAGAATAGCATGTTTGTATAATAACTGTCAACAGCTACCAGTTGCTACCTGGGGGAAAAGAAAAAAGCAGCACAAATTACATTCAGGTATCACCAAATGGGCTTTATTTATCATAGTGTCAACTAGCAAACACAATGTAAAAGAAAAGCCACCTAAAATTTTCTCAAAATAAACATCTCCATAATGAGCTGCTATCCTACATTTTATTTTTCTGAACTTGCATGATGGATGCTCTGACTCATTTTTCCTTCAAAAAAGTTGTTAGAGGGTTTGAATGTCTTGTGAGCTTGCAAACACAACTAGAACTCAGTGGCTTCAAGGACCTGTTTGTCGCACTATTGACTGGAAAGTGGAGGTGGTATGTGCATGTGCCTTGCCCAGCAGCCAGAAGACCCTTCCCCAGGCTTATCAGTGGCCCTTGCCAGGTCACTGGTGGAGTATCTTTCCCCTCCTGTGCACCGCACAGAATCATGACAAACAGCTTTCCCAAGTACCTCACTTTGCAGTGTTCTCCCTCATGCACAGAGGGGGCCCTGCGGGTGAATGCCTATCACAACATACAGCAGAGTGCTGGGGACAGTGAATCCAGACACATAAACTTTAAATTCCAAAATCTCTCCACTTTCTTCCCATTTCACTGCTGTTGTGTCTAATGACTCTGGCAGAGATAGGTGACTAGAATGGGAGATGGAGAGACACTGGAGATAAGAGCCAAAACTACATCTGCTTTTTATGTTCTCAAATCTTGCTCAGTATTTTTGGATGTAAAAACACAGCACAGATATTTTTTTTTCCAGTCTTCATGTTCTTAGGGAATGAACATCAAGAAAGTATCTTTATATGTCTTACTAACTGCAGTTCTTTGAAATTTTAAAAGCACCCATTTTCTGAGGACAGCACTTGAAGAAGCGCTATGAATACTGTCAACAGGGAGGTTTCCATTGTCAAAGCTCTGTGGGCAGCTCCAGAAAGAAAACGAAATACTATTTGCACTCTTGAGGCAAAATGTACTCTACTTCATCTTGCTGTCTGTCTACTGTACTCTTCTCATGTATTTTCACATCTTTTCACTGTTCTTTGTCGGTGGCTTTAGTTTACACATGCACTGACTGTGCTTTGTTCTTTTATTCCTTCTGCTTATTAAAGGTTAAGTCAAATAACGTCAGTGCACCTGGCCTGGCACAGGCAGCAATGAGGCCACAAAAATACCAGAGTAAGAGGAACTCACTGCAGCCTCCTCCTCCACCTGAAAGGCGGTCATCTGCTATTTCTGTTTCACCAATTCTACCCTCCAAAGTCAAACGAGACAGCGGCATTTTCCTAACAGATCCAGACAGCTTTCCGGCACCACCACCTACATTGAAGATTGATTTTCCACCACCACCGTCTGATTTCTGTGAACCTCCTCCTGATTTTGTGCCTCCACCACCACCAGCCTCCAGCAGCAGTAATGGAGACCTGCCATTACCCCCTCCACCTCCACCTGTCTCCAATAAGCCACCACCTCCAACAAAGAAACCTGTGCCACTTCCTTCAAAAAGGCTAGAAAACACAGGACAAGCTGGAGAGCCACGGTCAGCTGGGCCACCTCCATTTGGGGGTGGAGGCAAGCAAGCAGATTTCATGTCTGACCTAATGAAAGCTCTTGAGAAGAAAAGGGGCAGCAGCTCCTGAGCCCTGGGATTAAGTGGACTTCAAGCCACAGCTGGTTTTGTGAGCTATCATGGATGGTTGTGCTGGATCAGGCTCCTACAGGGGAAATTCTCCTTCAGAGTTCCTCCTGGGGGTCTCAAGAAGTAAGGTGGGGTGCCCCCTCTCCCCCACTTTGTCCCTATAATCTGCTCCTTCCTCTACTGCCCCACCACCATTAACTACAATTCCAGCATCAGGCCGAGGTAGAGTCTTGCTTCACTCCATCGGGACAGCCAGGGATGGTGGAGCAGCACTCTCTGAGCCGGCTGCTGAGTGAATGCATCTTCTGTGGCTGCCTCTCTAGCACAATTGGAGCTGAAGGAAAAAGTACAACAATGTTCTTGTGAACTTTGAGAACTGGGAAGATTTTTCATGGAATTCCCCATAAAGGTTCTTTATCAGAAAACCCCCAGCTGTGGGGTTTTTTCAATAATAAGACCCCAGTTTTTTTCAAAAATAGTTTGTCTTAAAAAGTAAAACCTCAGCTAGATTATTCTGAGATGCAAGGCAGGACCAGGGCCATTTCCAGGCAGTGTCACTCAAATGTTATACACTCCTGCTTCCATATGCAACTCCAGTCAATACCTGTCAGCACAAACAGTTGCTGCCTTTAAATCTCATTTATTTGGTTCATCTTAGACAAAGGATTTTTTTAATTTTGAAATATTGTATGCTTCCCTTGGTAAGTAGGGATTTTTTTTTCCTGTTGGTTAATATCTGTCTTCAAACTGTACCTAGAAATAATCTGTCTTCTGAAAGACCATGTAATTATCTTGTACCTGATACAAATGTCTCCTCCTACATTTTTTTTTCATTTGTTCTCCCATTTTAATTCTCTGTTGTTCATTTAGGCAGCATTCATTATTAGTTCTCAAATAAAAATAGCTTCCATTTTCTATCTGCACAAAGTGTCATAGTTAATGAACAGCCATTTTACTGCAAATGGTACTTCAAATATTTTAACGAGTTTTTGCCTGTACCTTCTAGTCTTTATTTCTTCCAGTCTTTGCCTCTTCTACGCACATGATCTTCTAAGGTATCATAAATAATGTATTTCTGTATTTTGCAATACAAAAAGCATAAAAAGCAAAATGTGCGGTCTGAATAAATACATAAAAGCAGCTGACAGAGAGCAGGGGGAAAAAGCACTGCTGTTTGTTAGGGTCCTACATCCAGAAGTGGTGGCAGGCAAGGGAATGATGACCTGGTGGCAGCGCCACAGCCTGGGAAAGTTTTGGGTCATCTCTAGTCTTATTTTTGGCTTAAGATTTGTCCATACCCACATACCTGTGTAACGGCCTAGCAGAAATATGAAGGTTATAACATCATCTTTATAAAATGCCTTTGTTTTTGAAATTACTTTTTTTTTTAAAAAAAAAAAGCTGAAAACACTAATGATGTTATGAACCACATGCATTTCTTCCTGCCACTGAAATGATGTGGTAAATCCCACAGCCACGTCATCTCTGGTGGTAGAAGTGGCTGCTTGAGGCAGACCAATAAATGTGTCTGCGCAGGTGGCAGAGAGGTCAGGCATAGTCTGCAGGGGCCACAGTTTGAATATATACAAGGAGCATTAAAATTCTGTCGATGCCAGGGTTTAAATGAGGCCCACCCCATACCAGTATGTTGTAGTCTGAGTCCAACTCAGTTAGCCTCACACGGGGCACCAATTGTCACAGCACAGGCAGCTCAGCAGGCTGTAACAAGGCTTTTACCCTCGGTCAGCTTCTACTGTCCGTGCTGTGACTCTTTCCTCCAGAGGCCAGACCACACTGCTCCTCCTCCATCCAGCCCCTTTCCCACCATCCTCAGTGCTATTTAACTACTTAGCAGGAACGAGCTACAGCTGCACATCATCCATGTCAATCAACTCACTGCCTTCGAGGCAAGGCCACAGCTGCATATTATCAATGCTGATTAACCTACTGCCTTCATTCCTCTACAGTATGTCACACCACACATCCCTGTGTTGACCCCACTCCACGGTGGGGGGTTTGGTTTAGGTGAATTATTTGACCAACCTGGAAGAAGGAGGGGGCTTTTTTGGCCCTCCAAAGTCATGCAGGTAAGTCAGGCAACCGAGGCCTGGCCTTGAGCCCCAGATGCCTTTCAGTCTCTGCACTGACTCTGCACATCAATTAAAGCATTGGTAGAGTCCAAAAGTGCAAGGCTAACAGAGGTGATGGCTGGCTGTTACAGCCCTGCTTCATTTAAGAGTTGCAGACCCTTACCTTCTTCATCTTCCACAAATTTGGAACACAAAGAGCCACCCTTTAATCTGAGTACAGACAGCAGTGCTGGCTGGCCCATCTTGCTTTTCTCCAGATGGTCCGTACTATGTTTGCACATTTCAGTGGCTGCAAAAACAAGACAGCAAAGGGCAGGGCTCTGATAAAGCACAAACCATGAGCATGCAGTGTCAGGGACCCAGACCCCTGGCAAGTCTGAGCAATGCAAGGCAGCACGTGCCCATCTCAGCACTAGGAGGAGGGGGTAGAACCTGGTCAAAGCAGCAGGAGTGAAAGGACGGGCTCTTGGAAGGAGCCGGCACAGAGGGTGGCCATGGACCCATGAGGAACTTGGGGATGCACAGATGGTGTTTCAGAACAGGGATGCTTCAGCCAGGGAAGTGCCAGATGAGTTGCTAAAAAAAGTTTACATGACATCCTGCAACTTAAATCTGTTTTCAGTTGAGACAAGCTGAAGCCAAGAGATGTTTTTCCTGCTGTAATTGTGCCCATCCCCAGAGTTACTCAGGCATAGCCATGGGGCAGCCACTCTCCATTTCCTCCTTCCTTTCTTTGGTTTGCCAGCAGTGTAAGCGTTGGAAGAGTAAGTAAAGCCCACATCAGAGACATGGGGATGGGGGGATGTCTTATGACTGCTGTTAACCATTTGCTCTGCAGTCTATGGGTGAGGAGCTAATACTGCTGGCAAGATGCTACTGCTTGTACACCTGTGCCTCTACTGCTAAACGAGGACAAGGATGCAGCCTTGAGGCTGGCCTAGTGCTCACCCATACTGCTGAAGTGGGCCTAAGCACAGTCCCAGGTGCAATTTAAGGAACTGCTGAAGCCAGGCACCATTTCCAGAAGACAACATGGAAAAGTCTAAAGCAGGTTTCACTCCCAATACAGAGATCCCCTGTGGTGTGGATCTGGCCAGTCAGGGTACTAGTTCATGGGCCAAGGGGCTAGTTCCTGGCCCTCTGACTTTCCAGTATAGACAGAGCCCATGCAAGTTACTGGTCTTCCAGCTCCCTTGCTCTCACTGAAGTGAGCAAAAAGCTGTCACCAAGAGAACTATGTTCACCAGTAACAAACACAAATGTTACCTAGAGGTTTTGAGCTGACACACTAGAACTTTCAAATAGTATCTCATCATCTCCAAACAGCCAAACTGAGAAATACTCTCGAGATCAGTGCAAGGCTCATAAACTTAATACAAGCTTTAGTTGCAAATGCCGGAGAAAAAATACTAACTAGCTAAAAGTAGGTTTAAAACCTAGGAGTTAAAAAAAAAAAAAAAAAGGCTTAATGTTTCCCAATTTCTTTCCATATGTAACTGAGGTAAGCATTATGCAGAATGACTGAATGCTAAAGAGCTGGGTGTCATTTTCTGACAAGGTATTAGGAGTGCACATCTTCAACACACCTGGGTAACAACAGCTGTCTGCTATCCAACTATTTTTAAATCAAATGAACTTTTTAAAATGAAATATACACCCAGCATCAAAATAAAGCAGAACATGTCCTTAGAAAAATGTTGCACAATAAGCTAGTTTCTCTGAATTCACAAAGCACGAAGACTTCTACACAGCTTTCCTAGCATTCACTCTTCTCCCCACAACACTCAGCCTCCTGCCCTATTTCCTCCCTTCTCTTTTGTTACAGCACAATAAACCCAATGTTATACATTTTACATCTGCAGTCAATCACAATTCATGTACTTAATCTTACACAAAAGTTGAGCTTTCTTTGAGACAAAAAGAATCAAAGCCTACAGAAAACTCCAGCAATCAATTAAAATGCTGTGATGATTAGACCTCTATCAACTATTTTGTGTATGTACATGACGGCATTGAATTTCTGAAATGTAAGTATTCAAATTCTCCATTCAAAGAGCAGAGCTACCATCTTAATGATACACAATTATCTGGCTTTATTTGGTACAAAATAGATGCTGCAAAATACAAGAAGATCTTCCTTTCCAAGACTGTAAATCAAAGCATTTGTAAAAAATATAAATTAATCCTTCTACCTCCATCTAACCTATTGCCATATGAAATTGTCTTATTCCTGTAGATCATGGTAGTATGTACATTACTAGAGATTACAGTATTTTAGTCTGAAAAAATCTGAAATTGCAACATACTATTTTTAACCTTTCTCAATACCTCACGTGGAAGCAGTCTCAGCAGCCGTCATCTTCTTTGGGCTCTTACATCACAGACATGGAAGGACCTACTTCAAGCAACCACTTTTCCATCAGTCCTTAGGATTAGAAAGGTTAGAGTCATGTAGAAAAGTCCACATGTGAGGGATCAACACTGCTGCCCTTCATAACTGTCCTCTGATACAGAACGAGGATGAGAGTACAAATAAACACCTGTTTGGTTACCAGCCACCGTATTTTTATTCCCCATGTGCTCCTGCATCAGTGCTGTGTTTATGTAATGTGAAAGAAGAGACAGCTCCAGAACTGCAGGTGGGAGCCAAGGATTTTACGGAATGTATCATGAAACACAGTATTAATGCTTACACTGTCATAATAAAACCCATAATAATTAAAACCTAGAAGTGGAAAGGGAGGTGGTACAAAATGCTGAGCATGATCTGGGCTCATTTCTCTACTTTTACAAAACATAGTTAAAAGGTAGTGTTGAGATAACTGTATTCTTCATGTGTTTTTCATGCACTCTTTGTCAGGCAGTTTAAGGGTGGAAACACAGAAACTTAAATGGATCATGTGGCAAAACTACAGGACAGAACTATTATTTATGGGTTATCATTGACAGTCTCACAGTAACTGGGAAACGCATATATTCTGTTTGAGGGAGACATGCAGAACAGAAGAGACTCAGTATTGTTACAACTTATAAATTCTCACAGTCTTGCAGAATGTGCTAAGGCAGTTTGATCACCGTTAACAGTCAGTACTGATTATGGTGAGATCGGAATAGTTACTAAAAATAGGCGATGTAAATTGCATGGTAAAACTAGGGGAAAAAATAATGGAGATTCATAAAAATCAAGGAAAGAGGACATGACTGAGTCCACGAATGAACTCCTGGAGAAGTAGCTGACCTACTCTCTGCAGCCAGAGGAATATGTGAAACCAGTTTTCACGGCTTGCTTCATTCTTTCAGATGTTTTTCAAGAACCTGGAAAAGCCTCACAATGAGCACAGTGGGCAGTACTTACCACTGCTTGTAAAATAGCTGCCGTTTGGGATGTTCTGTTTTTGTATCGTGATGCTGGAGGCTTTCTTTACCTGTAACTGGGTGAAGCAGAGGTCCACTTGCTACTATTACTAATAGGATTTAACATTCATAAAACACTTTGAAGAAAAAAGCAGTATAAAAATGCTTTCTATTTATGCAATTATTCCATGAGGTAAAGATGTACAGGCAGCTGTGTTTGGCCCACATACAAAAGAAACTTAGTGGATGTTTGGTTCAACATAAATTAGAGTTCTTTCCTTTCACCTAAGTGGAAACCTGTGCCCAGGCTGCAGTGCTGCAGCATTTACCCTGCAGGCACAAATACATTCATCTTGAAATCATGTCCCAGCAGTGAAAATCTCCTGAGACTTTATATCCACACACCAACAACCTTTCCACTACTGTCAAAAGTTACACTCAAAGAGCAGTGGACCTGGCTGGATAGGCACCTGGCACTGGCAAAGACACCAACATTTCTTTTTGGGCAAGTCACTCCCAAGACAGAAATCTTTGCTCACTATTTAATTGAATTTTGTTTACATCTTTGTTGGCAGTTTAATGTGACAAAACACGGTCAAAAAGAGAAAAGGTGGCAAGGTCTAAGTATAAGATGATCTGCTGTTCCAACTCTGCAAAAGACTTAAGAATATCTATGTCTTCAAAATAAAATTATATAGGAACAGTGTGTAACAGCAAGGAGAACGTTCATCAAAACACTGTGTCATTAAAACTAGCTTAGATAAATTTTAAATTGACCAGCCATTAAAAGTTACTGAGACCCACCTGATCGGCCATGAATTTGGACAGGTTAAGTGTGACAGTTTGGCAGAACTTAAATATTGGGACTTAAACTAATGCACAGCTGAACATGAAGGGCAGGTACGAACGCCAATATAATTTGCTGATGCAACCATACATAGTGGTCCATTTCTTTCATCATTAGACTTTACAAAGTTGGTCAAGACCTTGCCTTGCTTAGCAGAATAGCAGATTCCAGTCCACAGAGTATAAGGGAGAGAAGTTCCTGTTGCTTGATCCATTAATCCTATTTGAAGACCTGAGCTTCGACCCTGATCATTTTTCTTGCTTGTTCAAATTTCTTTCAGGATGAACAGCTTACTTTAAGATCCTTAGCCCAAGCTGGGGGGCGCAGGGAGTAGCCTGCTGTCTCTGCAGCCTGCTGTCTCTGAAAGGGATGTTGTAAAATCTGCTGTAGGAGATCAACCTGGAAGCAATTTAAATGGGTAGGTTTTTATACAAAATGTTTTCCTGAAAACAAGAAAAGCTTTTTCCACTTCATATTACGCATCCTCCTGGCTCCAGAAACTACTACATGAGTTGCTTACTGTTATTAGTACTACTATTAATACTGTTGCTACTATTTATAATTAATACTGTTAATAATTTTGTTAATATTTTTAATAGTAATTGTTATTAGATAGTACAGTGTTGGTCAAAGTGTAGTATAGGTGCAAAGTATAAATTCAACAATTGTTTCATTAACAATTATGCCAATTATTAATAAATATGTCATAAAAGAAAGAAATAATTTTACCTCTGAGAAATCATTCAAATTAGCTTTTTTCACTGCTGATTCTGCCATCCAATTCCTAAGTATGTATCGAGGATTAACAGCTGAAATCAAAAGTAAATCATGTTAAATTTAATTAGACATATTCAACAAAAGGAAAACACAGTCATTGAAACATGTCATTGAAATCTTCAAGGTTTAATTTGCAGATAAAGAAAAAACAACAAATAGAAAGGAAAATTAATCTATTTATTTTTATATAAATCCTGCTAAAAGGATTTTTTAAACTTGCACAATCAGTAATGCCAAAGTGCCAAACAAAAATCAGAGTAGTACAGAGCATCGCTTTGAAACACAAAGGATTTCCTGTTATGAACACATGCAGGCTTTTCAAACGTGATGAGTTTACCTAAGATTCCTGCTACATTGTTGGAAAGTGTATTTCAGTGTTGTCAATACCTTCCTGGAGATCATAAAAATGAGTATTATATTACTCAATTTAAAAAGGAATTATTAAGATATAAAGTATATGTACCTAGCCATTCCTTCTTCTATATCATATATCAAAAGTTCAGCCAGAAAAGCCTTTAATGTTGCATTTCAGATGGATTTTTTAGAACTACCTTTTCAGCTCTCCTTTTAACTTTTAACTGGTGGGGGTGGGGGGAGATTCCCCAGGTTTTTTCACAACTGTCTGCTCTATCTTTTTGGAAACACTCACGACAGCTGCACTGCTTCTCTGGCATGTTCCAGGCTGATTCTGTCCAATTAGTAGTAGGGAGATGGTAGGGACATTGAAAATGAAACTGCTGAGTTAGGAAACCGGTCTGTATCTTACAGGACAGCAACTAACAAATCATAAAAGGAGTTCTATCAAATTGTATGCCAAGGACAATTCTCATGAGCACACATGGTTGTTATTACCAGGTTTTTAGTGGATAATGTCAACACAACTCATTATTTTTGGTCTACAATTAAAGCCTAGGATTCTACTTCAGGAGGTTTTCCTTTAATTAACGATCAAAACAATGTTACAGATTAATTGCAACTATATTGTAAGTCTTAATTTGACATTGGTCTGCATTATTTTCCCAAATTCAGTAGACAATTTTTACATGAAGAGATTAATTAGTGATACCAGAGGCATTTCACCCATGGACTTGAAATCAAAAGTCTGTGATTTATGGACATACCCAAACTTCATCTGTTCCTTCCCTTTCCACTGATGTCCCAGTAGGTTTTATATGAATAAGCACTGATTTCATATAATATGTTTCTTTCCAAAAATCCATGAGGCTTTATAAAATATTCTTATAAATACCCTTACAGCATATTTGAAAGGGAGTATTAGAGAAAGCAGAGTATTCATCAAAATCACCATCCCAAACTGCCCTCTACCCAGTTAGTTGTTGCATTATTTTATTTACAAATAATATATTATATTAGCAGGGGGGAAGATCAGAAACAATATTTTGCATAAAAGGATTAAACGTAATCTATCTCCATTTCCCAATTAATTCTGTTCTTGCATCTTCTTGTACTGCTTCTTCAGCTTGCAAACATAACTTGTTTATCCTAGCTGACTACCAAGACAATTGATGTCTTTGAGAGAAGCTCTCACTGGCTCCTCCTAAGGTTCTGTGGTTAGACAATCACAGGACTTTGTTCATATTTAATAGCTCCCCATACAGAATTAATGCCTAGAGCAGCGAACAGACTTCTCTGTAATAAGCACTGCTTCTAAAAAGCACCCTTTAACCAGCTAACAAACTAGAATTTACTGAAGCTATGTAATCAGTGAAACAATACTTGCATGATTATTTTGTGTATCACAATACAATTACATTCTTTATGTTTGGAACGGAATGATAACCATTTTAAGCCACAAGATTTGACATCCAGCAGAATTACACAAAGGGTGTTTATGATATTTAGAAAAGGACAAAAAAATCCCTCTACGCTCTAAGTGCTGAACTCTAACCACTTGTGTCCCTGCCAGAAGAGTGAAGGTGAACCTCTCTTACAAAATCAGAACATGGGCCAAAACCAGAAGCATCTCACGTGGCACTGCCACTCCCTTCTTTACAAAAGCTTCCCAGGTAATAGAACAACATTCCAGTACAATGTCCAGGTACTGACTTCCATGAGAACAAAGACTGAGATGCAATCCATCCAGATACAGACTTTTTTTTTTTTTTTTCCCCCCACATTACCACTGCTCTGTAGGTACTTACATATATTAAACAAAAGCCAAAAAACACGACTAGCTATCTGAAACCCTATCTGAAATGCCCTGACCTAACTGCTAAAAAAATAGTGTTTACTCACTTAGCAAAATAATTTGCTCTGGCCAAGTATTTGATTTAATCCAGTAAATGGGTATTCAATAGTAACGTGATAACAATATAAAAAGAATATTTAAAAGGTGAAGTTAACATATGACTCATACAAAAAAAGATAATTCACATTAAAACCATGACTCATATTAGCAGGAGAATATTTGTCCCAGAAATATATTCTTAACAATTGCAAATTGACAAGTTTCACAGTGGCATTAAAAGTATCTGTAATTAACACAAGTGACAAGATAATTATGAAAGAGTCAGACAAGCCAGATAAGAAAAGGACAAAACAGAAGAAATATTGTGCCCTTCTGAGCATTTTATGATCTGGTCTACAATTTTGTATTTTTTGTACGTGTTTCTTCTGTAAAGAAATAAAATTATAGACTTGTATTGGGATTTGGATTGTCAAAACTTTTTGATCAGCTCCTAAGGAACTAAGTTTAGACGGCGCAAAATAAAGTGCTACTAAGAACTAAAAACTAAATGAAGAGAGAAAAAATTAAAGATTAGTAAGTGATCAACTTCAAACACTTCAAGGTAATGTACTTTCAGAAATTAGATATTTTACTACATTTGCTAATGATGAGGGAAAGGTGATGAATAACGAGGTGTTAATGGCTATATATTCAAGATCGGTCAATACTAAAGACAGCAATATGAAATTTAGTGGAACTTACCAACCCATATAAAAACCTAGAGAGCCACAACAGTTTTGTCTTTAACATGAAATGCTGAGTAAAAATCCACAGTTGGCTGAGTTGAGCCAGATTCCTGCTGCAAGTTGTACTGACAGGGGACAACTGTTACACGCAAATACTTGAACAAAAAAGAACAATTCTAAAGAGACCACAAGGGGCATCTAACAGATCCATTTAAATAATTACGGATATAAAAGAAAACAACAACAACAAAAACACTCTTTAAGAAACTTCAGTCACACTAATATGGAGCAGCTAGCAAAAATGTAGCAAGATCTGTTGATTTTAAAAGGAAAAATAGATTTTGAATAAAACAATAACAAATTAACATCCATAGCCTGTTACAAATTCCTGCAGCTCTGCTGTATGAATATAGAGTGATGACCAGTTACATGGAAGAAAATTTAACTAACTTAACCATGAATCTCTGCATATCAAGTTTTGGACTGCTACCAAAACTGAGACCACTAGTGCCCAGGGTGATCCTGGAAGTGAAAGCTTTTCCTTGTTCTGTCTGTCTCCTGTACGATAAGATCCTCTGAGGTGCATGTGGAAAAACACAATGCTGGTGTGCAGAAGATCACCCCCAAACTACGGTACTTTCTGATTTGGAATAAAAACTCAGAATGTCATGGTTTTCTCTGAAAGCCGATTAAAAAAACATAGGAAAATAAGGAGGGTGTTCAGAGAGTTTTCAGCATTAAATTTTAGCTGAGGCAAACAGGGGAGCTTGAACCTTAAAACAGTAGTCGAGCTAAGAGCCTCAGAGTCCCACAGTTGAAATTTATTAACCCTACCAAAATAAAAATAAAACAAACCTTTCTTTTCGGTAACTGTTTTCATATTAACTTTCTAAAAATACATGTAAAATTTTAAGAAGTGTTCTTAAAAATGGACAGAGCCTTAAAAAATGTGGATGCAACTTGGAGGTCCACGTGATGATAAATTGTGCCCTATGTAGTTTTTACTATCTTATGACTGAAAGTCAGTGCTATCTCCTGCCATTTTCCTACTAAAACAATTAAAGCTTTTGAAGAAAATGGCCAATCAGTATCTAATAAAAAAGTACAGCCATTTCCATTAAAAAGAAAAGTAAAACACCCTGCAAAGCAGGGTAACATTGAAGCTTATAATACCTCTTGTGCAGTTTGATCATATCCTGCATTTCCTTCATTCTTTTTTGGTCAGAGATTTTCAGTTGCTCTTTGTCTTCTATAGGCAAATTTCACATATTTACCACAGCTTACTGCAGATCCAGAAAGGTCTCTCTCTCAATAATTCTTAGAATTTCATATCTGCTGTGACAGACAGCTAAGTGCAGTACCTCTACCAATCTGTATTTAGAATAACTTGGAGAATCAAAGTACTTTCCTTTGCCTTCCATGATTAGATAGTCCTTTCACAAGTAAGGAGTTTTTTCTCCAGGTGCAAAAAAAAAAAAAAAATAGGCGCCTATCAGAAACGTGAATTCTTTATAACATGTAGAAAGGATATGGACATATTTGAACATTCAGACAAATCTCAGTCCACTGAGCCAGTACAGGATGCCTACCAGAATCTTTCCTGATGTTATCAAAGGTTCCTCACTGGAGAAGAGCAAGGTTCTGTGCAATGCAAACTGCCACATTCACAGACTGCTAAAGGAAGGAAGTACAGATCAAGGAAAAGATGTTGCTTGCACTCAGGAAAAGCAGACACTGCAAAGAGGAAGGGCATCTCTCACAGAGAAATCAAATTCTGCTTTGCAATGAAGAGTTACAACTTGGGGAGCAGCTAGAGCATGTCCACCATTTCAAGACGCTAAGGTGAAGCCTCACTTGAGACATGACAAGATACAGACAACCATGTTCCCATGGGCAAATAATTCTTAAGTTCTTAAAGGGAATCAAAAGGGGGAGAAAAAAAAAATGAAGTCCACAAGCACCAAAGCATGGAACAAGCTGGAGGCCTGGCATTTCCTGAACCCTCAAACGGAAATTGTAAAAAAGGAGGTAAGAAAAAATTAAGATAAAAAAGAAATATAAAAAGGTAAACAAAAAATGAAAGAAAAATAAACAAGTCAGTAAATTAGGATTAATATGGAATAGACTGTAGCTGGGCAGCTGAGCTGGATTGCCTCAGTGTCTATATTCACATACGGTGTGACTATGGTTACAGCAGCCTTTGTGGATACTGATAGGAAAAGTTTTCATCATGAGGTCTTTATCACTTGTGATTTCAGTCACCCAAAATATGAACAGGCATGTGCTCTGTCATTCCAAACCAACAGAATCTAGAGAAGATGAGCTTGGACTAGTAGCTGCAGTGCATTTCCATGATCTTACACCCTGAGGCCTCAGTCCACTGACATGACTGACTATAATCACAGCAGAGGGTGTCTGGGTCAGACTAATTTCTTCATGAACACAGACAATTAAATTAAGGATATTTATTATTTTTTTTAAGGAGGGGAAAAGGAGGATCCCTAATGAGGAAGCAAGCTTCATTGTAGCCAAGGAACTTCTTGATCATTTAGCTTATGTAAAAAGTACATATATATTCACAGGTCCAGCCATACACATGTGGGTAGATTCTAATCACAAGAGTGGGTGAAACCAGAGATAGCCACAGTGAATGTATAGTATTACAAGATCTGTAGCAGTGTAATGAGTTTCTCCTCTTCAGAAAGACAGTACATTTGAGTCCTCCTCAAAAGGAAAAATAACTAACACTAAAGAAACCTATGTAAATAGATAGTTGCCATCTCCAAGCATATGATTCCTTTGGATTGTTTTACTCACTTGTCATTCTTGTTCTTCTCTTGGTGTCTGAATCGCCCTTGTTACTATACATGAAAAACAAACGAAAGGAAGAAAAAAAAGTTAGGGTTATGCTTACTTATGTTTAGAAATATTTTATTTGACTTCCATTAAAATAATTAAGTATTCTGCTTTTTTCTTCAGTGGAAGCAGGTGTGAATCTCTAAGAATGATTAAATTTGGAAAAAAATGCACACTTTATTGTAGGTTTTGTTATCTTGTATTGATTTTTTTCTCTAAGAGTCATATTTGACTAAAATTTCCAAGTACCTGATACATACTTCTTTTCACCACTACCAGCCATGCACACCATATATGACTAAGAAAATCACATTCTTTATTGATGTAAGACAAAAGAATTGGTAGGAAGTTCTAACATGCATGTTCTTATCTATGTAACACCAGCAGTTTCCAAACACAGTCTGTGTATTCACAACTGTTTAACTTCCACCCCATCATCCTAAAGCAATATTAGCACATAGTAAAAAAATATATGTATTACCAGTAATGAAACACTACTCATTCCTATGTATTTGCAAAGCCTGTTTGTGATTCTTGGACTGAATCTGTAGGACTGGTATTTAAACAAAATTCTTATTCAAAGGAATCCTATTGGATGCTCAATGAAGGACAAAAAATACAGATCACTGCTCCCATGTCATTTTTATGTACCTATGTGTCGAAACAGAGCTACAATAGTAATTATTATAGAATCTAGCACAATCTAGAATCATAAAGACAATAAAGGCATATAAAACCATGTTTGGGCCAGTTTCCCACACCCACTAAAGATTATGGAAAATCACTGCAGATTAAAGTTGCCTGCTTCTGGCAAATACACATCTGGTGCTATTTTTACACTTGAAACCGCATCACTTACCGACTTAATCGCAAGAGGTACATAGTAACCCATTCTGAAAATAACTTGTGTTTACCAAGATCCTGGAGAGCCCAGAATTCCTAAAGAGAAAGAAGCAGTTAATGGCAGGTGATCAGAATTTTGTTCCTGTAAGCAAAAACCAAAGTAAGCAAATGAATGTCGTGGTTTAACCCCAGCCAGCAGCTAAGCCCCACACAGCTGCTCACTCAACAACCGCCCAGCCAGTAGGACAGGGGAGAGAATCAGAAGAGTAAAAGTAAGAAAATTTGGTTTTAGAGATAAGAACAGTTTAATAAATGATAATAACAATAATAATAATACTTTGCAATGAAAAGAAAAATAACAAAAAGACAGAGAAAGAAAACCCAAGAAAAACAAGTGATACAAATGAAAAACAATCGCTCACCACTAACCGATGCCCACTCAGCCTGTTCCCAAGCAGCGGCCCCTGGCCAGCTTTCCCCCTGTTTTATATACTGAGCATGATGTCATATCCCTTTGGCCAGTTTGGGTCAGCTGTCCTGGCTGTGTCCCCTCCCAGCTTCTCGTGCCCCCCTCAGCATGAGAAGCTGAAAAGCCCTTGACTTAGTGTAAGCACTGCTCAGCAACAACTAAAACATCAGTGTGTTATCAACATTATTCTCATGCTAAATCCAAACCACAGCACTGTACCAGCTACTAGGAAGAAAATTAACCCTATCCCAACTGAAACGAGGACAACAAATTATTAAAAGGATTTAAGAGGGAAAGAGTTTTCTCCCCCCAAATTCTACTAATATCTTTTCCTCTGTATATAAATAATTTATTTTTGCTAGCATGATACATCCATATTAATACACCTGTGTTATGGCAAATTCTACCTAAACACCTCCAGCACTTTATCCCCATTTTTCCTTGGCTTATTGTCTGTCTTATTTTATTTTTTAGGCTACATAACTACAGGTTTTACTCTCTTCTGAGCTTTGTACATGGATAGATCTATTTGTAGGGAATTTTTTTTCTTCAAAATTGTGAAATAAGGAAAAATATATTGATAAGGAAAAATAAAGTGTGGAGAAAAAAGGGAACTTAAGGCTACAGGGATAGAAGAATGAGGAGAACAGAGAACAGTAGGAGAGGAAGAAGGGAGAGGAGACTGAACTTGGAAAAGGCAAACAGAGAGAAACCACAGCTTGGGGTTACTGCCTCCAGTGCTGGACAATCAGCACAAACTAGGCTTCCCTGGCAGACTACACTGAGCTAACAGGTGCTTCATATTGCTTGGTTGAGAGAAAGTAGCCAAAGCTCACAGCCAAAAAAAAAAAAAAAAATCAACTTCAGAGAAAGAACAGATTAGAAAGAAATGGACATAGATATAAGGAAGAAAACAGTAGATATACAAGAAAAAAATGGGCAAAAGTAAGGGAAATTAAAAGCAAAAACAAAACAAAATTTTGATCACATCTGTGTTTTTTTAAAGAAATGGGAGTCAATATAATGAAAACCACATCTGAGTATAGAAATGCATTACAATTACAAAAGTACTAAAAACTGGGGGAGCAGCAGGTGGGTAACAGGTGAGTCAAATATTTGTTCAAAGATGTGCAGGGTTAAGCTGCTTTAGCAGAAATTTCAGAATGTTTCCAGTTAATACTAAATGTAAAGGCTCCTGCAATGTTCCCAAAGAATTCTGGCATTTTTAGGTCAATTTTCGTGTCCAGCTGAAAAAAAACATAAGTGACCTACAAACCAATATGAGAAGTTACTTTGCTGCTGACAAAGTATTAGTGTGTGAATAAACAGCAGATGAAATCACTTAAATAAAAAAAATTAATTCTTTAAAACATTAAAACTTTTTACCAGCATAAAATTGTACCTGCTTTACCCCATCAGTTTTGGGACTCAGAGCTTGCAGGGTAAACTGTGAAAAAAATGGTCAGCTGCTACCAAGTGAAGGCTGGAAATGTCCCTTGGTGTAGCAGCAGGGTCAGAATACACCAACATCATTAGTTCCTCAACCTGCACCTACACAGAAGGGGAGATGGAGTTGCCATAAATGCCACTACTGCAGTAGTCTGGAAGTGGCTCCATACTGCATGGGGGTGGCTTCCGTTCCCCCTACTACATGTAGGCCACTAAGAAATGGAAAAATCCTTTGTATTCTATGACCAAAAGAAACTTCTCTTACAAGCACACCCATCCTCTTATCACCCCCTCTGTACAAATTATTAAATCCAAAGCTACAGTTCTTTGTATTTTTGTTGCTTACTACTAGAAAAATCTCGACTTTTTAACTATTAATGGATCCAAACTCATAGGAAAGGTCAGGTTAGACCTCTTACTTAACAGAAGAGAACAAGGAAAAACAAAGAATTTGGTCAAAATCACTTAATTATCTAGGACTCAACTGGAAAAAGAAACAGTAACTCCTAATTTTCATTCTATGCTTTATGTACAGTTGTTTTTCCTCCCTAAAACAACCTCGTAAGTTCACCTGCTCTCATTTTAAATTAGATTCAAAGACAAACAGAAATAGGTCAGAAGTTAGGGAAAGGCAATGAAGTTTCCCAGACAAAGTGAACAATACTCCTCACATGGAAAAGGCATGGGGAAAAAAAAAATTTGGCTCTTGCAAAAAGGCTTCCTATTTTTCTTTCCAGATCAGGTAACTACAAGCTTTCTTTTCAGAATTTCCCCTCTGCATTTTTATCCAATTATTACTTGCCTAGCATCTTATGCCAGGTCAAACATTTCAGCTGTATTTCCACTGCTAAAGATTGCACTGTATCCAGATAAGAAGTTTATCTCCTTTATTTTAATATTCTTATCTCTTATGGTTATACTTGGTCCTGAAGAAGAAGTAGGTTGAGTTATCAGCAACACAGGATGGGATAGCAGGCTGATCAGGACAAAATACCAAAATGTATCATTATGCTTTAAGCTGCACTTAGAGCCAATCTTGTGCCCAAGGAATGGCAGAGGCCACTATGGGCTGAGATTCTAGCAGGAGTTTATGACGAGACAGGATCTCACTTATCATTAGATACCGAGACAACCCAATGCACCTGAGGGCAGAGGTTTAGGCCACCTGGTAGATCCACGTTAGGAATAGTTTCATTGACCCGAGGTTGAAATTTGCCTTATGAGCCCTGTCCAACTTCACTTGTGTCTCACAAAATACTACCAGAAGGCATTCTTAAGCAAAGCAAAGGGAAAGGGGTGGGGAGGGGGAGGAAAGTTCTTCCTAGCACACCCATCTTAAACGTGAAGAAAATCACATTCCCACCTATGTATGAATATTTATGACTACTCATATTGGACCTGTACCAGGGGCTGAAAATCTGACTTCAGCACACTCATTAATGTATCTTTCATTAGCACTCTTCGTGAATGTATCCTTCACTAAGACACAGGCTTAACACGGGGTGGTAGGGTGACACACGTATTAGTCTCCCTGTCCCTTAATAATGCTACAATGACACATTTCCCAGACAAATCATGGCTTGAGACATCCTCTATTACACCAGGGTTATGTCCAACTTGATTTACTCATTTTATATTAAGTATTCCTAAAATTGGGTGCTTGTATTAATACCTCAGGAATACGGAGCTCCTTTAGCTGGTCTTCAGTAATTTCACTGAGCTGTCGAAATGTCATTGTAAAATCAGCCTTTGTATCTTCCATAAGCTAGTGAAATAAAGATACTTCAATCACTGTTTTTAAAGTATGGAATATCAGTTCAGATGTTTGCCAACAAAATTAGCAAAGTAAACTCACTTTTAGGAGGAAAGCAATCAAATAGTTATCATCCTTATTCTCCCCAAGAAGGCCCAATTTTGTTTTGAATAGTTCTGTGAAACTGAAAATAGTAACAAAGTAAGGAAATTGTTACATCGTATCATTTCAGTATTGTGACTAGAAGGCTATAGTTCTGGAACTGCATACCGGGTGTAATAGTGCTCACCATACCCCTCCAAAATCTGGGCAGCTCTGCAAAAACAAAAGAAATATCAAATTCTATGGAACTGAAATACTACTGTGGGTACAATCCTATTGTACACTAAGCAATGAAAACTACTTCTGTCTGGTATCTCACAAACATTGGCATTCTGAATCAGCTGTGATCTGTCATGGGAAAAAGACTGATGAGAAACATTTTAACAGGCTTTAAACACATAAACTGCTGCTGTAAAGAAGAAAAATACAATGTTCTTCCTTTTCATACTGAATAAGAAGTCACGAGTTTAAACCACACAAAAGATTCATATTAGGAATCATTACAATAGGATATTAAAATACTATCCCACTAATATCTTCAGGAGGATGTATGGTCTTCATAAGTAAGCATCTTAAAGAACAAGCTAGACAAACTTAGAACAGAAAACTACAGGCAAAGGTCCAATCTTACTGAAAGGAGAACCGACCACAATATCTAGGACAGCCTTCCACTCATATTTTGCTATTATTTATGACCAATGAAAAAATTTCTCCCCTCCCTCCAACCTTATTCTGGCCAATAATTAATTCAGAATCAATTTCCACTTAGAAAAAAAAGACTTTAAAAGCCAATTCCTTTCTTTCCTATTGGAAAAGACCAAGAAAGCTTGGTCTTAGAGGGTCTCCCATGTCACTAGTTCTTTAAAGCAAGAAGATATTTTAAGGATTACTTACAGCTGCTTTTGTCTGGGATCCAGTAAAGGTTTTAGAGCTTGTAACAGCTTGCTCAGATTAAAAAGCCCAACATTTGCCTGGTTTCCTATTTTATACCTACTTTCATCATCAGATGTGTTTGGAACAAAATCTGTTTCAAACAAAACATCACAATAAACAATCAATTTTAAAATATTGAAGTGCATTCATTTTTATACTTACACAGCAAACTAATAAAAGCCCTGAAGTTACTAAATATTTAAAATCAGATCACAAGCATACTTATTTACAGTGAATTAACTCAAGATCTATTATTTGAAAATCTAAGGAATACATCCTTCATAGACAAGTTTCCACAAGTCACAATTTCCCTACTTGAAGATACAAAATAAATTCAGATGTTTAAACAGAAAACCACCATTTTTACATTTAAAACAATGTCTTATTCAATGTTTTTACTACATATAGCACTACTGTTTAGCGCACAGACTAAGCAAACAACTGTGCAAAGAGATTCAGGATTTGTAAGTATTTTTGGTGAAGTAACCTGTATAAACATGTACTTAAATAAACAGGCCACCTAAGCAAGATTTGTTTCAGCTGTACAAACAAGCTTTATGTATTCACATAAAAATGAGGGCTAATGTGTTCCAGTATGGAAATCTATTGTTTGGGAGATCATAAATAACTGCTATGCAAAATTACAGGTATCCAGAAGTACAAAGTATGCATGCCTACAGCACCAGTCTTTGAATGGATGCAGTATGAACCCCTTGCTCAGCTCAAATGCAGGGAAGCTGATCAATGCACACAGCATTGCCTGAGTTCTCAGAGGACACTAATAACAAACAGACCATTAAAGAGGAGATCGGTGACACATCTGTCAGATCTGGTGATTGGTTCAAATCTGAATTTTAATTCTGAAGTATTTCATCTGATTCTAGGGTATACTGGCTCTGGCTGGGACAGAGTTAATTTTTTTCATAGCAGCCTGTATGGTGCTGTGTTTTAGACTTGTGACTAAGACGGTATTGATAACACACCAATATTTTAGCTATTGCTGAGCAGCGCTTGCACAGCATCAAGGGCTTCTCTGTTCTCACCCTGCAACGCCAGCAGTTAGGCTAGGGATGGGCAAGGGGCTGGAAGGGAACACAGCTGGCACAGCTGACCCCAGCCGACCAAAGGGATATTCCACACCATAGAATTCCATGCTCAGCAATAAAAACTGGGGGTAGTTTTTCCAAGACAGGTATTGCCTGGGGACTAACTCAGCATCAGTCTGGTGGTGGCAGGTGGTGAGTGATTGCATTTGCATCACCTGTTGGTCGCCCCCACCCCCTTTTTTCCCCTTCACTTATTCAACTGTCTTCATCTTGACCCATGAACTTTTCTCATCAGTGCTCTTCCAGTTCTCTCCTCCAACCAGCAGCAGTGGGGAGTGAACAAGTAGCAGGTGGGTCCTTAACGGCTGGCTGGGGTCAACCCACCATATAAAGACCTAAACCCAGAAAAGACCTGTTTTTTCAGTGCAATAGACACAATATGACATTTATTCTCATGACATTTCCTTAACTTGAGGCTGCAGTCTCAGGGAAACAGATAGCGAGATAACCATTGTTGGTTCTGAAGCTTACTCAGGTGCAACCTCTAAACAATAATCTAATAATATGAATGTATGTACATACTGGACCTATATTTATCAATCCCAGACTGACTGGAGTTCACGCTTTCAAAGAAAGGTTGCCATGACTGGGTAGGTTTGATTTGCTTTCTTCCAACGTATAATTAGCTGCTGTGACTATAAAGCTTTTGGCCATAATAAAGCAGCTTTTGGCTGCTCACACAATTTTTAGCTTTCTAGGTTTCTGTTGTAGCATCTATTCAACTCATAAAACTGGCCTCTGATATAATTTTTTTCCCTAAACCTCTTCAAACAATACACAAGCTTGGGATTTTTCCATTAATAATGTTAGTTTTCATGCACACAGAAACTACGTAAATTAATACAAAGAACTTATTTTAAGTAAAAAATTATATTTACAAACAGGTACTACACTCACTTGGGTCATAGGAGTCCATAAATCCAAATGGACCGTAATCTATTGTTATGGATAATAAACTGAAGTTATCTGTATTGCACACACCTACAATTAAACAACAAGGAAAAACAGAAGTTAAAATTCCTGTAGTCTCTAGAAAGTTTGCTGTGAAATAGATCCTCTGAATCTACAGAACTACAGAAAGGAGTTACCTTTCAGATATCAGACTCTGGAAAACAAACCTACCTTTCTTACTCTTGGCTTGGCATGCATATGAAGTATGAAAATGAGAAACTGTTTGCTATTATCTTGCATCTGGTTTCTATACCTAGGTGGCACTGTTTCCTTTTCCTTTCAGTGCCACACAGCACTGAAACAGCATCTTGCAAATTGGTCATTAGCTGCTTTCTTGCAAATTGACTGGGTCTTGTATTGGCAAGCCAATGCTATTTTATTTTTCATAATGCAAATCTGAAGCAAAGGTGGACAGCACTGTATCCTATACACTGTAAAGGGCCAGGTTTTTATGCAGATGCATCAAATTCAGAGCAATTAAATTTATATATGTCATCAATACCTGGTACATCAGACTATTGCAACAATTCTGAGAATTCTTGCTTCTGTCTGATACAGTCATGCTTTGAAAGATCAGAAAGCGCTCCTAACTCTGTTATGAAAAGACCTGTATATTAATGCATAACAGATACTGCTGTAGGCAAAGACAACAGAACTGAAGAACAAAGTGACAAATAAAATCCATCTTTAAGTATATGACTACAGTCACTCCTGTAAAGCCAATGCCATCTACTGCAGCTTACCATGTGCAAACCCCACAGACATCCATAATGCAATCAGATTTGCAGTCTCCGATACGACCGTAGAGAAAAATTCCTAAAATCAAATATATCTTTTACTTCAAGTCCTCTGAATCAAAAATATGGAATACAATTATAAACATTTGATTCACTTTAGAAATATGTCACACATTCTATTTTTAAATGTCTAACTCTGTCAGGACTTTTCATTCACATTCTAAATGATGTGACTGCACAATAACCTTATCCAGCAAAGACTGTAGTTATGTAAGTTCATAGATGCCCTAAAAGAAATTAAAAAGTCAAAAAAAAGGAACAAAGATAGTATATATATATTAGTGCATATACTATATATGCTACATTATACTAGAAAAAGCATAATACATCACTTCATGACCACTGCTCACTTAAAATCTGAGCAGTAGGAGAACAAAACAGGAAATGGAAGCTTCCCAATAAACATTTCCATAACAAAAAGTGGTGAAGAATGTTTGTACTTGACTTTGAGATAAAAAAAAAGAATGTTTGTATTTGAGAAAAAAAACTTCAAGAAGCAGGTTCCTACTGAACGCAATTAACAAACGTCCACTAATGAAACCTGAAAGCTTACTTCAAATTTTAAAACTTGAAATTTGGAAAAGCTTTTTATAATTTTTGCACACATGCTTGTGGAAAATAAAAAGTAACTTACCAAGACTTAAACACTTACCAGGTATCTATTTGAATCATTCATGGCTATTGATGGAAAATGTTCCTGGATGATAAAGTCTAGCAATCTTCTGTAATAGGGGAGGCAGAATTCTTTAAACAAAGCTCGTACCTTTAGAACTGATGATTCAAAATTCCTGTTTTTAAACTGCTAAATGCTGATCTACAGCTTGCTGCAAACAGTTATTCAAAAACTCAATCAATCTATCCCGAGTCTTGGATTAAGCCCTTACAAACGCTTACAGATAAAACCTAAGGTTCCTGTCTTAAATATGACTGGAGACTGCGATGTAATTTAAAATTATTCCCACAGATTCCAGAAGACACTGGAATCTGGTTTTGCATGTGGTAATATAAATTTTTAAGGAAAAAAAAAAAAGTTTCTGTATCCAAAAAAAGTATATGACTACAAGGAATAATTCTAGATCAGAATTCTCACAATGAAAATTTTATGGCTGAATTCTTATGAAGTAGGGTTACTTGCCATAGTAACTGTCCACTCCCAAAACGGTGCTGCACAGTCTTGCAAGACAGGCTCAGGAAATGGGGATACATGCATTAAAAACTGCAATGCCTGTCAGATGTATATCTTTCCAGATCTAAAGCTTTGGAGTGGCTGGTATCTAGTACATTTTAGGAGCAACTTGTAGGACCCTCTTGTGCTCACAGCCAGCCAAGGCCACTGGCACATGAAGCTGTAAGCACCATCTACATATCAGGCAGGCGACCCAGGCAACGGCTGGACCCGGGCAAGGGCTGTGTGGGTAAGCACACAAATATCTAGATTTCAGCTTCTCATCACGTTGTTGGAGTGATGTGATGATTTTATCAGAGTACCTAGCAACCTGACCTTTAGAAGGGTGTCCAGCCTATTGCCTCTGAATTTTAGCAGGTTGCTCCAGGACATCCTCTTTCAAGACCTTCTCTGAGGAGGAAGCAGTGTCATACTAGCCTTGGCCTGCCCTTTCTGAGCCCCTCTCTGAAACAGGCAGGAAGGAGTCATCTATTTCGTATGGCTACAGGTGATCCTTACTCCTTATACACTCTCCTTAAATCCAACGGGTCACAAATACTTTAACCAAAAAAACCCCAAAACAAAACTTAAACTCAGTTCCTTAATTCAGTCTTTCAGTTTTACAACTAAAATCTGCTGTGAGATTTAAAAAAAAAAAAAAAAAAAAAAAAAAATCAAACACACCGTAGAATGATATGGGAAGTTAAACTGAATTCTCAGTTACTACACCGTACCACTGCTGCTATGAGCTCTTGCTCATTTTCAAGCACCCCAGAACAATTTGTATTGCTCCTGAGGAGAAATGACCAACTTTTAAATATTTACAGTAGACCTAAATATTTGTCATGCTAATTGCTTGACACACAAATTAATATTGTTTAGGGGCTTAAAACCATGCAATAATTTCTTACCTAGCATAATTCTCTGGTTCTGCATGTTTCTAGAGAGCATACTTTATACAACATACCTATGTTAGTGATTTATTTCATATTTCTGTTAATTTAGCTTCACAGACAACTATGAGAAATGTCAGAACTTATAAATTTACAAATCCTTCCAAAACAAACAACTCCCTAGTGCTTAGTTACCAGAACTATTTCAGCTATAAAACCTTTCTCAATCTGTAAGATCCAGGCCTTCAGAAACATCTAGGGGGTTTTACCCTTATGAGGCAAGATCTTTTGCATGCTTGCATAAAAATAGCAGGTTGTCTTTCTAAATTATGCAATCTTCTTTCCTAAACAATCTATGCCTAAATTCCAACTGTATATATGCATTCTAATATATGTTTGATTGTTAAGAAAAGTAATATAGTCACTATGAAGATTAAGATTAAATTCAAACCTGAGTAAGTCCAGTTCCCCAGAATGAGCTAAGATTTCTAAGGATCCTATACGAAACCATGATTTGGCAAGACGTAGCACTATTGCACCTTAAATATAGACACACATGTTTAAATGTAAACAGAGTATCAGCAAAATAAAATAATTCCATAGTAAAAGCTGTGATGTGTTCTTCCTGTAGACACAGAATTTATATATGCATAGTTAAACTGGTATTTTTTTAAGTATGCTTCATGTATAACAGATGAATATTTATAATATTACTTCACTACACATACATTTTAGTGATAAAGCTTAATTTGCTATACCAGCAAACACAGGCAAAATTCCAGCACCGCATTAATACTAGAATTACTCCAGACGTGCTAGGAACAAAGAAAGAACCAACATAAATAGATTTTTCCCCATGCTCTGCCATCCCACTCTTTTTCAGAGCAGATGTAGATGATGCAGTAATGGCACAGCCACAGTAGCATTCCTACCATCCTCGTATTGCTATTGGAACAGTGGAAAATTTCCCTAGTTTTCAGTACCATTTTTGTAATGGCAAGTAGAAATAAAAATTATACCGCTACAACACATATGCCACAATCATAGCAGACCTGTTCATAGGGCTTCATTTCTTTAACTAAGATATGTTTCAGACCTATTTTCTCAGGAGAGGTTCTGTATCTTAATAAATGAAATGAAGCCTATTTAGTACTTTTTATTACACATATATGACATGTTAAAATTCATTTTTGCAACGGAGAACTAAGTTGCAGTATTGCAACATATTATTTCAAAATGTGTTCATTACCTCTTTCTTTCTTAATATTTCCATTGTAGAACTGGTCTCTCCACACATCATCATCACTTACAACTAAGCTGTAACAAACAAGAAATGGACTTTAAAAAGTTATATTAGGAAAAATAATTTACAAAGAAGATTAAGTCATATTTTATATAACTTTATTTCAAAAAAAGGAAAGCTATTTTTGCTAGCATAGTTTTGTATTTACAAATGACCCAGGCAAACAGTACGCTGAGGCTTACCAAGCTTCATTAGCAAGGTGCATTTATTTTGTATTCATACAATGTTGTCCAATTTCCATTTCTTAAACTTTTCCGGAGGAGGAGGTTGCATTAAAAAAAGTACTGCATTCATCTGGAACCCCAGTGACAGATTAGTGTGATGATAACATTATATAAGTCACAATTTCCCTGAGGACAACAGCGAAATTAGAAAGACAGAGAAGCTAGAAACCAAATTGTTGCATCAGATGCAGGTTGCCCTTTACATGAGCCAAAACTGTTGTCTCAGGATCTTTGGGGACAGATCTGGGACCCTTAGCAATCAGGAGCTCTTCAAATACCATCAGCCCACAAAAAAGGCATAATTCTGATGACACATTATAATTATCCCTTTCTTTTTCAATGTTACTTGTACTTGGATTTTTAAAAACAATCTCTTCCTTTCATTTGCCTTAAAATTCTGCACAATCTATCCAAATACTGAGATTTGTGAGTGCTTGGAACAACTTTGCTTGCTGTAAAGTATTTCACAACATTAATTCATTTCACAATATAAAATACATAATTTCACTGTATTTTCTGATATATCAAGCAAAATAAAACGGATTCAATCCTCATAAACTATACAAGGGCATCATATGCCCCCAAGGTTAACATGCAGGAAGTTTTCTCTCCAAAGCAACTGGGATTACACTGAATCCAGCAGAAGTAATGCTTAGTGCTATCTCCTGAAAGAGGTATTGTCCTCTCAATAGGCACAGAGGACTTCTTGTTCAAGAGTTGAACAGCAGGAAAATTTAGCTCATTTTGTATAATTCTTTATCTTTGCTTGCTGATAACTGGAAAACGTTATTCTCTCACAAAATCTCACAAAAATGATCCAGGGGATGGAACACTCCTGTGAGGAAAGGCTGCCAGAACTGGGGTTGTTCAGCCTGGAAAAGAAAAGGCTCCAGGGAGACCTTATTGCAGCCTTTCAATACTTAAAGGGGGCTTACAAGAGAGATGGGGACAAACGTTTTAGTAGGGCCTGTTGTGATAGGACAAGGCATAATGGCTTTAAAATAAAAGAGGGTAGATTTAGACTAGACTAGATATAAGGAAGAAGTTTTTTACAATGAGGATGGTGAAACGCTGGTTGCCCAGAGAGGTGGTAGATGCTCCATCCCTGGAAACACTCAAGGACACGCTGGATGGGGCTCTGGGTAACCTGATCTAGTTGAAGATGTCCCTGCTCATTGCAGGGGAATTGGACTAGATGACCTTTAAAGGTCCCTTCCAACCCAAACCATTCTATGATTCAAAATAGTTGGGTGGCATGCTATTTGAAATTTAATGCAGCTACTTATAGCTGCTATCTATTACGTAGTTGAAGACTGCACAGACAACAGAACCAAACTTTCCTTGGAGATACACAGAAAAGCACCAGAGACAAACCTAATATTCCACTCATAAATATGACTAGGACAGTCACAGCATTAAAACAACTCCCAAGTGTTATATTTTTAGAGTACACTAGATACTGGTTTTACACAATTGAGCATCAAAATTTTAGAAAGAATTTAGTTGGACCAAAAATATGGGGTATGCATATAAACATAAATATGTACAAACAATCATGAAAAGGAATGATTTGACCAAATTCTTACACAGTGCAGTTGCTTGCAACAGTAACTGTGGCTTAGAAACTAAATTATTATTATTATTAGTAGTAGTATATTCAGTATTTTTGAAGGTATCTAATAGCTATCCAAACTGAACATTCTCTGTTAACTGCAAAAAGTAGGCTGTGAATTGTTCCAGAAGGAGGGAAAAAGTATCTAGAAATCAATCTGCTCCTGTTACTGGAGCTGTACTGATACAAGCAACATTAGTAAATTCTTTCAAAAAAAGACTCTTCTGGAAACGATCAGATATGATCGGCATGTCTGTAGGATTAAGTACAAAAAGTGCTGACATAAATGAGATGGAAAATCTTAACCCCTCAAGAAAACCGTAAGTTTTCAAAAACAGGGAATGAACCCCAGACACTAACAAAATATTGTGCGCATTGGAGTACTAGGGGACAGGAGTCAGAATAACAATTGCTTCTAAATTGTACTGGTTTTAGCAGACCTCTGCCAGAAGGTTGTTTCCTTTTGACTATGCAACTCTTAGCAGTCTCCCTGCAAAATTCCTGCAGAATACCAGCATTTCTCTTATTACTGACAAAAAAATCTACAGGGGCATCAACATTTGGTTAGTTACTAATACAAGTTAATGGACGTGCAACACTTAAGAGCTGGCCAGATAGCCCAGCAGCCACATAAAAGTACCTGCATTCCCACTACAAAAATTGTTTTCAAATGTCCCTGTAGTTGGTAAGTACCATTACTTGCAAGAAGGCAGCAGGAGACCAGACATGCACTCAACTACAAGAAACAGAGCACTGAAATTGCTCTTACACCAGAGAAACTGGAACAGCACTCACAGAAGGATGGATGGACGGATTGTATCCCTCCCTACCCTGGCTCTAGCTTAAGAACTGGGCTTTACACTCCCAAGTGCTCTGTTTGCGTGAACATCAAGCCCTATGCAAGTAAGGGCCACTCTGAAAACTATGCATATTGGCTCACTTTTTTGACCTAATGCATAACACTGCTCACTGGTAGTGCCAGTAAGTGACTAAAATGGTACCATATGAAGAAGTGTTCTTTATCTGGCAGTACAGTCTGCTACAGAACTGTAGCACCCCATTGGGAACACAGTACTGAAAATTAATAGAGCAAACCAACCTGCTGGGTGTTCTGGGATAAGCTGTAAGGTTTTTCCCCACATTTCTGCCAAGACTTGACAAGACCTCTGTAAGTACATCCCACTAGCCTCAGTACAACAGCTCCCCATTGGGAAGAATATGGGTATCAGCTGGTTTTTTTCCAAATGAAGTCTTGCAAACAGTCTGGAGAGCTTGTGCAGCAGTTGAGAGAGGCAGGCGTTTAACGAATTTGCCAGCAGAGAACTAAAGCACACTCTGTATTCAACAGAATTTGTGCACAGTTAAAGAGTAATTTCAAATTGTTTTTACACTGAACAATTTGCTGAGATGACAGCGCAGAAAGTCTATAACCTTGCCAGATGCTTTCCTGCTGGTATTCAGACAGATTTAAAGTTTTGCATTAACAGCCAACAGCAAAGGGTCTCAAGGTGAAGTCAATGAATAAACCATCAAAAATGTCATTTACAAACACTGCACTTCAACAGAGCAAATGTGTTAGAATTAATGCTAGAGAGATTTGCAGACATTTTGCAAATAAAGACACCTTGTCATGTGGCAGCGGAGTACAGGCCTTTTCTGCAGAACACTTACTTTTTTAAAGCCTGAAATGCCAGAGTACAGACATCAGACTACCTGGAACAAAAAATGAACTTCACATTTTAAACATGATCATCTGAAAAATTCAGTTTACTTAATTCTGAGAAAATCATCCAAATGAGTGAATGTATTAGTCTTCTTTGGTTCAAACAAAATTAGTTTTAAATTATTTTTTTACGATATCTCCCTCTCTGCTCAAAAGGTGTTTGCACAAATAAGGAATTGACAGCGATTACCTATATTCAGCACTACCTCCGACATTAACATCTATTCATCTGACTGACAATTCTTCCTACCAATCCTAAAAATTGCAACTAGGTGACTACGACAATACAGAAATAGCCACTTCCAACATTTTCCTACTTGGCCTGATTCCAGAAAAATTAATCCAAATGCTTAACTTCAGTGTAATAAAAGACTCACTTACTAATCACCTAAAATATATTAATAGACTCATTGATTATCCACACACACTAAAGGCATTATTATCATTTACAGGGCAGGAATCTAGTCCTGCTGGTTTTGCAAGTTTTTTGGTGAACAACAAGGGAGAGAACAATTTTATTTTTTTTAAAGAGAAGAAAATCTTGATGGCAGTGTCACAAAAGCTGGAGAGGGGAGTTAGTGTCAGATATAATCACTCAATTTAACTTCCACTTTTTACTTTCTTTACAAAAAACAGATTTCAAATTAAGGTAGTTCAGTTAAGCCAGTCTTACAAGTGAACAACAGCTGTTCACCGCAAGACACAGACAGAACGTGATGTCATATTTAAACAAAGTAGTACTTTAAAGCATACGAAAGGGAAAAGTGAATTAATTAATTGCTGGATCTCATTATTACTGGAAAGTTGTATCCAAAAATCTACAAAACTGCAGGGATATATTTTGTTCCGTTTTGCATACATATGAAAAGAAAGATCTATCCTCTTGGAAACTAACTGTCCTGCTTTACTGATGCTCAGTGAAACTCAGTCACAAAATTACCTGTAAATTAGGATGCTGTGGAAAAGAAAAGAAAAATACCTAGCAGCTCTGCTTGTAGGAATTCCAAGATAGTGCATGGCCTCGCTACACAAAAACTCTCTCACAGAAGAGCGAAGCACAGCTCTTCCATCGCCATTCCTATGTAGAACAGAGAAATAAGGAATAGGTCACAAAATCAAAGCAAATTTCAAAAAGTAAACATACCATTTTGGTGCACATAGATTAATTGCAACTTACCTGGAGTATGGGGTCTTTCCTGATCCTTTTAACTGCAGTTCCCACCTCTCGCCATGCCTGCAAAAATACCATTAGCATTTCTAACAGTACACCTCGGGGAAATGCATGAATCAGCTAAATAGAATACAGAGTTGAATCAGTCACTTAAAAAAAAGTCACACCTGTTTGTATATACTCCAATCAAGTGGGCTCTTCCATCACCCAGCTGACCCGCCCAGCTACCAAACTAACAAAAATGAAAATCAAGTTATTTTCTTCTATCATTTAGAGCAGTTATACTTGAAATGGTACAGATTACATGTAGGTTCTCTGTGATCTACACAATATAATGAAATATAATGACACATTTGCTTAGGCAGTCATTAAGATATCCCTAAAGCTCTATTTCCACACTCACCAATAATGAATCAGAAAACCACAGAAAAAGAATAATGCCAGTAATCCCCACTTTTTTTCTTTACCTTCCAGCTATGATGTACAGCTACAGCCCTGTCTCTTTTGTATAATGAGTCTTTAAACTGACACAGCTTGTAATTTATTTTAATTGGAAATTACAAACCAAATTCTACCATTCTTTTCCATGAATAATCTAACCCATTTCAAAGAAAGTTAATGCTCAGTAATCATGGTATTGCAGTGAGACTCTGCCCTCTTCACTCCTCAGAGCTGGTAATGCCCATCATGAACCAGAGCTTGTCAGGCTGTAGGTGTACTGAGCAGACTCCACAGCTAACGGAAGTTAAAAAGGTAATTTGCTTCTGGCATAAACAGAAGCAGAGAAAGTAGACATGGAACCATGAAAGAATACTGTAGTTCTATTCCATCTGCAGCCCCTTATGAAGAACAAATCTGCAATCAAGACATTCGTAATTGTTCATATACTTACAGGCATACACTCATATACTTACAGATATAATTCACATGAAAAGATCTACATAATTCCACCTGGAAGAACGAGTGCCATAGTTACCTGATGACCCCCATACCTATGGGCCAATGGCACAGACCCAAGTACCACTTTCCCACCACTGACGAACTGAAGAAAATCAGATGTTCCTTTGACAGATATATCAAGATCCAAAATATCTTCAAGAACTTCCTGGTCAAAAAAAGTAATACAGATGGTACTTGAATATGATCAAATTTTCAATTGTAATGAATGTTTTCTCTACAGACTTTGTTATTAAAAGACACCCCACAATATGTTTCAAATGTTGTATTTGTTTAACATATATATTGGTGAGATGCTTTCACAATAAAGAGCATATGAATAATAAAATATATTTTAGTACATGTATCAACAATGTCTACTAATTAGAGAGGAAGAAAAATAAGTAATAGCCAACCTTTGAAACAGCTACAAGACGAACTCTAGATTTAAAAGGTGTAGGATAGACAACTGAAAAAATGAAGTTTCTGACATTACGGACATAATTTTCCTCGATGACATCAATTGGAAAAGGATCTGAAAACATCAAACACAGAAGAAATGTTTTCTAAAAAACAATTAAACATATTCTTCTTAATACATTTCCCCTTAAATCCAACCAAAATACTTCAGAAACAATTAAAACCCAACTCTTTATTACAATGTATATTGAGCCTGCATTAAAAGCAAGCCCAAATAAATACAGGCTTTTATTCTGTTTGGAACTTTCCAAAAGAAAGACTGAATTCTGCAGTTAAAGAAACCGGTAGGTCATGCCAGTTTTAAGATCTAAAATGCATTGAAGGATAGATTCAGTTAACTGATTAGAACAGTTTCATGGCAGTTTTACATTGCACTCAATTATATGCAACCCTAAAAGATAATTTGCATGAGACAGAAAAGTTCAGCTACCCCTACAGATGAACGACGTAGTGCAACACTGTGCACTGGTAACTGATATACAATCCATATGCAGCGATGATCACCAAGTAACCTAAGAAACCAGCTTGAAGTCTTCTCTGAGTAATGTAAACAGTGAACAAAAGGGTCAGAGACACAGTTCTTGCTGTAGTGTAACATATGTACTCAAAAGATGTGCTTTGTTCTTCCTTCAGAGCTACTCTGGACCCTCATCCATGGTAACAGAAGACAAATACTGTTTTAAAACACTGGACTAATACTGCGTGTTTTAATGTCCTTATGGATTTTTGCTTGCAACAATCTTACAAATCCATGTTAGTTATAAAATCCCAGTACCTCACAGTCACTGTTTAGTAAAAACTTAAAGTTAGCATCTCTGGAGACTACCTGTTAGCCACATTTCTCAATATCTCTAATGACAAACCCTGTTACAGGCAGCTGCCACAAGATTTATCACTTATTTCTTAATACTTGAAAGTAATTGTAACACCCAAAGAAATTGTTTCTGTAACATTATTGTACAAATTATCTTTGTTATTACAGGTAATTCTCTATGCCTGAGAGGTACACTGCTTTGTGTACTTCAAATGACATGCCAGGCCATCAATTTTGCGTTAACACATCATTGGGA
>JAVJGI010000050.1:68398778-68420753 GCA_035590275.1 Ibycter americanus | reverse complement strand
CGCCTCGCGGAGGCGCCTCCGGGTGGGCGCAGGGAGAGCGATGGGCGGTAGGGCGGGGTGGGCGGCGGGCCTGGGCGCCAGGTAGCGTGGGGAGTCGCCCCGGGCGCGGGTCCCGCAGGGCCTTCCTTCGGGCCTTCCTTCACACCTTCCTCACAAGGCCGTGCTGCTGTTCCGACCTGCGGTCAGGTGTTGGGGCAGCACCGGGCCTGACCCGGTCTCAGCAGCAGTGTGAGGAGAGAGCCTGTCTGTGCCCTCACCCAAGGAGGAATAGGAAGAGATCAGCTGCTTTTTAACAACAGAAAGCGGTGAGAGGTGTGAGAGAGCGTGAAGGTCTCAGCCGTAGGGCTGGGCACTGAAATCAGCAGTGACTTGCAGATCTGTGCCAAGTTAGGGTCCCTCTCCTTCCTCTCCTCTTGTCTCCTTGTCTGGCCTTTTTTCATCCTGTACACAAGGAGGACGCAAGGGTGCCCTGGAGCTGTGAAGGTGTTCTTGTGTCTTTCCCTGTGTCGAAGGAAAGACTTCAAGCCGCATACAAGGAGACACTGAGGCACGAGGAGCAAGTTGGGGGAACTCTTGTCCCGTTCTAGGTCTCCTTGAGTGTTTCTGTGCAGGCTTTTGGAAAGGCAGTTTGCTAATGCACAGACTGCAATGATTTCGGGCTGGGTCAGCCTGGCTGGGCCCCTGAGTCAGCCTGCACTCCAGACCAGGGCTGGGTAGTTCCTGGCAGCACTGCCAGGAGCAGGGATAAAGGTGCATTTCCTTTCTCAGCCTCTCTCTGCTGGAACTGCGTACCTGGGACTGCGCCTTCTGCCAGGCTCCTGGCCTCTGCCTGCAGGGAGAGAGCGTGGGAGAGATTGCTAGGCTTGGAGGTTAGGTTCTTGACATCTAGCAGGGAAGACATACAGGTGTAAATTATAAGCAGCAAGCTGAACTAAAATTGCTTCAGGGGAAAACTAGGATATGATGTTCTTCTTCTGTTAGTGTAGTAGTTTATAGAAACAGCTCTTGTCCTTTTCTCTGTGCCTGGACTGGTACGGTCCAGATTTATCTGCAAGACAGGGAACGTTTGAAAATTGCACCTTCCACAAGTGCAAAAGCAAGGTTTCATTAGAGCAGTTCTGGGAAGTTAACTGATACGCCTTCTGGGCTGGTCCTGTGAGGGGAGAAAGTCCAACCTTCCTGAGCAGAAGAGTCAGTTCAAGTCAGAAGCCAAGCCAATGTACATATTGGCAGTTCTGTCTTGTGTAATGTGGAAGGAAATTATGAGACTCCCTTTGATGCTGCGTAGTTAAAATGGAGAAATAGAGCAGTGCTGATGAACAGACACTTCTTTTTTGTAATCAAATGTTTTCTGCCAGTTTGAAGTTCTGTTAAATTAACTGTTTTTCTTTGTGCAGATGTGTCACTTTACCCAAAGAAGTTCAACTTTGTCATTTCCAAAAATATGTAATGTATTTTGGCGGTAAGTTGGAGGTTCGTACTGTTGTGTAATGGGTAAAGACATAGTTATTGGGTGAACTGGGTAGTTACACCTGTGAGCTGTAAACTTTGAAAATAAGGTTTTATTTGCTCTAGTACTCTAGTACGTAGTTGGATAATTCTGTGTAGACCGCTGCTGTGGTGCTGAGTCTGAATCTAAGTCCTCCATCCTGGAGAGCAACGGGCAAAGCAAGAATGCCCCAAGAAATGCCCCATATGGTTCACTTTGGAAAAGGAAACGTAGTAAGAGGCGTAAACTTCAACTCCAGGGAACATAAAAAAATCAGGCCTAAGCCTAATGCATCTTAATGCATCCAGGTGGAGTTTTCACCCTTTGGTGATGAACTTTCATAGCATCATCATGCTACCTGGAAGTATGGATTTAATTTATAATGTAGCTGGGTGTGCAAAGGAGAATTTTCAAATTCAAGTCAGGAATGTTTTTCCGGGAGTATACAGGAGAGGGAAGAAAGTAACAGAATAATTGTGTCATTGGAAGGGGAAGGCCTCATCTCCAAATGTGTGTTATACTATCAATACTGTATTCAAAATGAATACATTGAGACCAATGTAGTTTTATGTGCCTCAGAAGGCTTCTGTAATCTGCTAAGGGGTGTGTGTGTGTTATTTTTTGCCAAATGCTGCGCTTTGCCAGCTCCTGAAAGTCTATGATTATCAATATGTAGCTGTGCTGTCCTTGCACCTTATTAGCTGGCTGGAAGGAGTATTTTGATGCCTTCTGCTTACCTTTTAGCCTTTTGGTTAAATTTTGTCTGAGGGGAGAGGAGGAGGAGGAGGAAGAAATGTTTTGAAATGTTTCTGTTTGGGGAATCAGGGAAGGTTTGCTTTTAACAAAATTACTCTCTTGAAAAGCACTGTCCCCAGGTTTCATCGTACAAGTACATCCCACTTGTGCAGCTGCAGTAAGACAGTTAGTGATGAAAAATACCAAGACCCTTTTCAACTTGGTAGAAAAGACTTGAAGAATCTCTATGAAGATATTAAAAAGGTGAGGGATTTTGGTGACTACTCTGGGATGTTGTGGTGATTCTGATTTTAATAGCAACCATTGCTTTGGAAGATAGTTATTGAAAAAATATTCCTTATGAACAGCTGTCTGAAACGTAAGCTGAAGGCAGAGAGCATTTCTGCATATCTTATAGAACTAGAATGCAGGTTTTTTTCTTTCGATTTGCACTGCTATAATACATCATTTATGTTTCAGATTACTCATAGTAGTTTTAAGAACAACTTCAGCTTACACTGGGTGGAATGAATGCAGGCAGTAACTTTATGTATGCATACTGTTTTCCTTACACAAAACAGATTGGCTTTGTGACTTCTATGCTGATACATTATTTTCCTTTTTATAGGAATTACTTGTGTCTACAGCAGAACTTAAGGAAATGTGTGATTATTACTTTGATGGGAAAGGAAAGGCCTTTCGACCAATGATTGTGGTGCTAATGGCAAGAGCTTGCAACATTCACCATAATAATTCCAGGTGAGTGGGTCACTTTTAGATATATGGGCATATATCACACTTGAAATTTATCATTCTTGTGTTCTGGAAAAATATGCCTAGTAACTTCATGAAAATACAATGCTCCTTGGTAAAACCTAAATTTAAGTTCCATTGTGAAGCTGTATTTTTGTAGTTAGAAGTGCAAAAGGAGCTACTGGGTTTATTACATGCTTCCATGTGTAAAATTGTGAACTATACTGCAGTTGTAACTGGTGATGGATAAATAATGTTGCCAAATTCTGATACTTGTGAGGCTTTTAGTCGATTTTAGCTTCTTGCATAAATGCTTTTTTGGAATCTTTAGTACTCCTTGAAACTATATGGACTTAATTAAAAGTATTTTTCATTTGTAACCAATCCTGTAGCTGTTACACTCTCATCACAGGTAAGAACTTTGCTGCAAGAAGAGACTTTCATAGGTGGTGGGGGTTTTTTTTGTAATTAGGCAGAAAAGCAGGTAGTATGATTGTATTCGAAGCTTTGAGACCTTCAAAACAGATTCCACACACACACCCCGGCCCCTAGGAGCAAGTGTCTACAATTTAATGTAAGATTTTAAGCTTGGAGCTGGTGTAAGCCTCATGTTCTTCAAGTTACTTGTCTTTTGAAAACAGTTTTAACTGAGCAGAACATCATGCTCACCCTGTACTCTATAATTCCTTGCTCTGACTGATTGCAAATGCTTCTTTCCACACGTTCCTATCAGTTGCTATGTTTGCATTTTGAGGAAATTATGTTGGCTGGAGTGTTCTCTGTCTTCCAGCTATGCTTCCAGTCTTCCCTCACATGGAATTTCAAATATGAAATCTTTGGTCCCTTGCCAGAAGTGTTTCTAGACTAAATTATTAGTCTTGAGGGATTTTCTCAGCTCTCGCATAATTTTTTCCTTAGCGGTAGGTTAATGTGTTGTTGGACTTGATTTCTGCCTCAGAGCATAGCGTATTTTGCTGCTTGATATGGCACCTCTCCCGGTATGCCCCCTCCTATGTGTATAATTTTGAAGGAGAAAGCAAAACCTAGTTGGCAGTGTCCTGTCCTGTGTGTGCCAATGCCTCTTGTTTTAGGAAAACATTGTCCAGGATTAATGAATTTCAGCCTGATTCTGTTCTCCATGCGGTACTGCCCCTTGTCGTTGTCTTAGAGGTAACAAAAGGAACAGTGTCAGTTGTGAAACTCCTCAAGGATGTGCTTTGTCACAGCACTGATTAGCTTAATATTTTCATGAGTGATCTTGACATGAAAAACAGGAGTGTGATGATGGCACTTCTTGATGACAGAATCATTCTCGATGACTGGCTATCCATGGTGGAATGAAAGGAAGCACAATAAAATGGAAATTTCTGCTTGAGCTTGGAGGCTTGTAAGTGTCCTGTCCAGGCGTAATCCTAGTGTGATTTGCAGCCACCTTCTCTGTGAAAAACCTTAAAGTAATCCTAGCATGCATCAACCATAGTATATCCACTTCAGCTACAGGAGTGCTGATACCCTTGTATATCACACTTCGTAAAATCTTCAGCATGTCTGATCCATGTGTTCAAAATAAGATAAGCCCAGATAGCGGCAGGGATGGAGGGCAGAGGTAATTGGGGAAAATGAAGGACTTGTGGTCTACAAATTTATCAGGAACGTGGGTGAAACAGCTATTTAAGACAAAGGATGATGGTAAGAGGGTGAATACTTAGGAGGAGACTTATAACAACTGGGGCTGTGAGCGTCCTTCTAGTCAGAATAATGGGAAAAATAGTTTTATCTCATTCTAGTGTGTAGCATGAGAAGCTTATAAATGAAACTGTGTACTGTACGTGCAATACTGAGCAGACTGGAATTGATGTCATACAGTGTAGGAGGTGAGCAGTGAATCAAAGACAAGAAGTATCTGTAGAAAGAACTGAAATTGCCTTTATATGCTCAAAGCATATTTGTTGTCTTCTGACATATGTATATGCTCATGGAGATATTCTTGTCCATGCTTTATGCTGTCTTGAAACCATCAGGACCAGTTTTAAGACCTGGCCTATGCCAGTGAGAAAGTGTGATCTCAGAGTTCAGGTCCTGCATATGCCTGAGGCAAGTGTTTGCTTTGTGGTAGCCAACCGTCAGCATAAGCACTCTGATTTATGGATGCCCCTGTCATTTGGCAGCTTTTGTACATCTGTTGCAGCTTTTGTCAGCACCTCCAAACTATGTTTGATGTTTAAAAGCCGCCTCATTAATTTGAATGTTCCTTGTATAGGGACAGACTGAGTCACTATCTCTGTCATGTTCTTTTTAGAATGAAAATCTGAGTAGGGAGAACAGAAATGTTTCAGCAGAGGAAGAGAATGAAATCCCGGGGTACTTACCTTCCTCTTTTTTGCCTCTTGCCACTTTTCTTTAAGCCTATGATTGTAATTAAAATCCACATATGTTGATACAAGTCTTCAGTGTACTGCTTTTTGGTTCATGCATGATGACCAGTGTCTTTTGAGGGTTGGGTAGGCCATGCCAAAAGAATATACTTCCATATTGTGGATACCCATATACTGTGAGTTGATGGATTTTTATGTGCATTTTCCTCTCTCTTGCTTTTAAGCTTGAAGCAGGCTGTGTTACGCCTGCTTCGTATATACATATACTTGTCTTAAAGCAGGATTGCTTCCAGGTGACAAATTGTTCTTCCAACTTTTTACTCTTTATGAGGAAAATTACATATGTAGAGAAGGAAACGCTGCATGTTTGTAACTCTGCTATAGACCTGAGGGAGAAAAATACTTGCTTTCCATTCTGCTTCTCCCAGCATTCTCGTTTAAGACGTTTTTCCTCTTTCAACTTACCATTTCCCTTAAAGCTTTTTGTCATTGTTTTCCTCAGTTAATATTGATTCTTCTCCCAGACTTGTTTTATTTGTTGAAGCTTTGGTTCCCACACATGTAATCAAAGATACTGGCCACAACATCTGTAGACTTGTAGGATGAGCCAGTAACCTGTGCTGTTCATCCCTAGCATTTTTTTTTTATTCTGCCGCTGGGATGTGTGTTACTGAGACTGAGTTTCTGCTTCATCTTGCTGCGTTCTCAACTGTCATATAACTTGCTGTTATATGCTTTTGCCTGTTCTTTCATTTGATGGTTTAATTTTTTTTTCCTTTTGTGCAGTATTAGTAGAAAAGATAATACTCTTCCTTGCTTGGCTGTTAAAATAACGGACATATATATCCTATCAATAACAGCTTTGTAAGCTTATAGGTCCTGATCTTATGAGGCTGTCCACAGAGACTTTTTTGTCTTCACAGGGCTCCAGCAGAATAGCTAAGACTTCTCAAGTGAATGGAGGGGAGCACCCAGGTAGCTTTGCTTACAGGTTAGGTGACATGATTATTTATGTTTAGATTTGAGGAAGACTAGGTATTTAGAATATGCTCATCAGGTTAACTGTCCTTCTAGAGTGAAGTCACTTTATTGTAGTCATAACAAGGAGAGTGCCAGTTGTATAAAGAATCTGAACTATTATAGGAAAGATAAGTGTCTGAAGCATTCAGATTGTTCTATGCTGGTATGTTGGATTTTTCCCCCTGGAAGATCCAAGTGTCAGAAGTCCAAACCTGAGTCTTTAGGTCCCTTTGGCAATGGCTTTTTGCTTAATGATAGCAACTTAGCTTTGTGTGAGAGTGAGAATTGTTGCAAAGAGTTTAAGCGAAGGTCATGCAAACCCTCAATTTCACACATTCTCTGGCATTTCTTCACATATCTTTGTGCAGAATTTCACAGAATTATCACTTAGCCTGACTGGATGCTTCTGTTTAGGGTGTATTCTCCAGAGGTATCTGCAAACAGGAGTTTTTATTTCTATTTCTGCAACCAAAATGAGAGAGACAAATAAATAAGAGAAGGCCAAAGAAGTACAGAGACATCTTATTAGAGAAAATAGCAAGCACAAAAGATTTGGGGGAAAAAGGGAAATAAATCCATTAGAATAGTGTGAGAAATACTTCAATGTAATGACCTAGCTAAACTTGATAGAATATTTCCTAAAGATATGGGGACCTGCCAGCAGCCTTAGTTCTCTTTTCTTTCACTTCTCCAGACCGTGGTTGTCAGATGCCTGTACTGTATCTGGTTTTCAGCTGTTCTGTAATTTGCTCCTGTGTTAACACATCTGTTCTCTATGCTTCCCCTAGTTTGCAGTGCCCTTCCATGTCACAGACTGTGTTTCTGAAATGGTCCCTTCTTTCAGCCACAGGGTCTTAACAGAAAAAACATACTTTGAAGAGTGTGGTCATAACGCAGAAATTTTGCAAGTTCTTTTGCACGTTTCCTGTCTTTAAACTGGTAATATTTACTTACCGGCAAACACGTTGCAAAGCTCTGTGTTGAAGAGAGTAAATACTGTTTTGTGTTGTTTTGAGTTTCCCCCTGTTGCTGCCCCCCACCCCCTTTTATTTTTTGTAGAGAGGTATTTGGAGGGAGAGTTGTGCTTGGTGGTTTTGGGTTTTTTTTAACTCTAAGATCAGCCTTGGTCTTGTTCAGTGTACATGAAACAAGTTCTGAAATGGAAAAGAGCTCAGGGTACTGTAGGTCTGTAGAAGCTTATCACAGAATCAAGCAGGGGGTCCTATTGAAAAATAGAACATAATCAAGGGCTTAAAAAATCATATAATGCATGTGTAAAAAGGTAAACTTACAGTTGTAAAAAAATTTTGTGTAAACTTATATCATCTTGGGGTGCCTTTACTTTGAGAATGACCTAAAAATGGCATCTTTCCACTTACTGGATTTGTGAGGACCCAGTTATCTATTGGCTTGAGTTACTGCTACTTTTTGCTTTTGTTTTGCAGGCGAAGCAGAATGAAAAAAGGCAGGGAATGAGAAGGATCCTGTTTCTTGTGTGTTTTCCTTAAAATAGGCATGCTCTGATTCAGAATTACTCTCACATGATGTTTGTAGGAAACTATTGCAAATTTTTTTGCCACTGATGGGAAGAGCCTTGCTTGAGACCTTGCAGAAATAGTAGTTTAAAAAAAAACCCTTCAGCTTAAATTATCACATTTGATATAATGTTCCGGGAACTGGACACATGAACCGTGAGCATTCCTACGCCATTTTTAGTCATTGTCAGAGATTAAATGCACTATAATGCAGAACTTTTCAAAACCTGCTTTTGAAATGTCTGTGCTTGTGCTGTCTTCATACTACTGAAAGATTTTGGTGTGTCGGTGAGTGTTGCCATTTACCGCTACTTCCCAGCAGGAAGCCCAGTCTGCTGACATAATTAATGAAAAAGGGAGTCCCCAAAAGGAGACCAGTGCCTGAAAGAGGCTGGAGACCTTTACAGTTTTTTGAAGGTAAGTTCTCCTACCTAGTAACAATAGTTTATTTTAGAAAACTACTTACACTGAACTAGCATTTGACTAAATTACTAGTCCACAGTAAAACTTACCTTCAAACAACCGTGAAGGTTTCCAGCTCTTATTTTCTGTTGTGTAAAAGCTGCATTTTCACAGCCTATGAGCCACACATTCTGCTATTGTTCAGGATGTTAGAACTCCCACTGACAGCAAAGCAAAGTTCTGCATAGAGGTAGGTGTCAGAACACAATGTTATGTCAGCAGACTGCAAGATGTTCTTTCATTTTGTGATTAATCACTAGATTTTAATAGATACAGGCAATGCAAGATGATTTTAAGTTCCCTTCAGCTGAGCTGAAATTATTATCTTTTGTTTTTCTCAGTTCTTTTTCTGTTCTGCTGAAAAATATTGTGATTTTTTTCTGTTATCTGTGTACCAGAAGTAAGGTATCTATATATGAGAAGTAATTTTTTCTTTTGTTGGTTTTTTTTGGTTATTGGAGTAGGTGTTTTGTTTTGTTGGGTTTTGGGGGTTGTTTAACGTCCATGTGGGCTTATTACAGCTCTGAGGTAAGGCTGACCAGGATAGCCGTTTCTGGGATCCTGCATGCAACCCATGGTGAAAACAGGTGGAAAAGATAGTCTGGAACAAGGCAGTAGCAGTTGGATACTAGGGTAGATGGTCCATTGTGTGAGCTAGGTTGGCTCTTTTATGTTCATTTTGCCAGCCTTGTGCCCCAGATAATTACTTCTATGTTCTTTCATTACCTTCTTTTCACCTAGTTTAAAAAATAAAGTAGTTGTGAACTACTGAGAGTTGAATCATCAGTGCTAGATCTTCCCAAAGGCTGACTTTTCAGTAAGTGTTAGGTAGGTAGGGTTTACAGTCCTTAAGTGACTGCGGTGTAATTCCAGTTAATTCCTCAGGCTTTTGAAGAAACTTTGAGGTCTTAAGGTAATCAGATAATGTGAAGGATAAGATCCATGAGTTATGTCTTTCAAATGTACAATATAGGTTTCTGTGCCTGCTGATCTCTCCAGCTTTGCTGGTTAGTAGAGTTAGCCAGCCTTGGAGGGTTTGTGATACTTCATCTTACAGGCAGAGCAACACAGAGATGAGGAAAACTTAAAACTCATCTACAAAGCTACCTGGCATTCTTTTCTCTGCTGTTTCCCAGATTCCATCTCCTTGGAACCAAGCATCCTTGATGCTGTGCTATTTGTTGCAGTCTGGATTTAGAGGGATTAGAGTCGATAACTCAGGAATCTTGCAGTACTGCTAATGCAGCAAGGCAGAAACAGGCCTAATAAGGATAGAAACATCCCATTGCACTTACTCTACTAACGTGATCTTACTTTCTCTTGTCTTCCTGACTCCAGGATTGAAAGATGGGGTTCAGACCATGGAAAAGCTGCAACAGCTGTTTTCAGAGAAACATTTTTTGTTTGGTTTTTGTAGAGATTTCTTCTAGTGTATTGCAGCATATATAATTATTTGACAGTTCTTGTTTTCTGTTTTAGGGAGGTGCAAGCAAGCCAGCGCTCTGTGGCTATAATTGCTGAGATGATCCACACAGCTAGCCTAGTTCATGATGATGTTATTGATGATGCAAATTCTCGTAGAGGAAAAATGACAGTCAATCAAATCTGGGGAGAGAGGAAGGTGAGTTTACTATTATGTGTAAGAGTTGCCTTTGAGTTTCAGCAGAGCACAAATACGTAGGGTTTTTGTCACATTACTATCCCTAGGCACGGTCTTGGGATATGCCAGAAAAAGTATGAAGAAGTGTGCACAGACTGTGGATGAGACAAATGTGTGTTCCTTTTCTGAACCGTTGGAAGCATTAGATAATGTATGATTGTAATGTGATTCTTACTGATTTTACATTCTCTATGCAATTCTTTGCAGTGCTGTTGGAATACTTTGAATTGCACCTCATCCAGAACACTGTATGTTACTCTGATTCAGTAGTGAACCCAAAAAGCTTTTCAGTCAGCATGAAATTTTTTTTTTTTTTTTTTGAGAAAGGTGTTTCTTCATAGAGCTTTAAAAGGGACGCCTTCATCAGAAAATGCAAGGAAAGAAGTACACCGCTGACGCATCAGAACTAACATGGCATAACAGTCACATTCAAAAAAACTTCACAGGCAAACACATATTCAGATATTATATACAGGGAGGACAGCTTATATGGAAAAATATAAACAGCGTTATAAGACAGGGATTAAAAAATGGTTCAAAGTTTAATATTTCGTTATCTTTTGTTTTCTCTGTTACAATGAGAGATGTGTGCTTTATGTAGAAAAATTATGTGATGTGAGTAGACGTGCCAAATAAAGGAAATAGTATTGTCTGTACTAACACTTACGGGAAAAAGACTTAAAAGATCAATTCTTTTTTATTCTTAGGCTGTGCTAGCTGGTGACTTCATCCTCTCAGCTGCTTCCGTAGCTTTAGCACGAATTGGAAACACTACTATCATCTCTGTTCTAACTCAGGTGATTGAAGATCTGGTGCGTGGTAAGGTCTTTTTCTATTTTTATCTTCAGATTTGCTTGCCTAAGCAGTAAACCCACAAATAAAAACTCCTATCTGTGCAACTTTTTAGGTGAATTCCTCCAGTTGGGTTCCAAGGAAAATGAGAATGAGAGATTTGCTCACTACCTCGAGAAGACTTTTAAGAAGACTGCGAGTCTTATAGCAAACAGTTGTAAAGCAGTATGTACGTCTGTCTCTTCCAAAGTTAACATACCATACTGTAAGCTTCACAGCTAAATTCCTAGTTATTGCTGTTTTCTCTGGAGACCCTCCAAAGCAAATCCTTTAAATGGTATTCTGCCAGAATGTGAATGGGTTTGAGATTGTACATTTTATCACAGTTCAGCTGTGTAGCCTTCAATATTGGTTTTCACTTTTTCTTGTCTGTTTTCTGTTCATACACAGATTTATTGTTACCCTCGCTTGAATGAAAATAAGGTTCACAGTGGCAGCCTTTAATTTATGAAATTCTGCAACTTTGAGACTGTTTTTAATCTTAGTTGATAATTCTTGAGCCTATAATTTGATTTTAAGTTTTCTTTGACATATGGTCCCCCTCATTGGTGTTGAGTGGGACCTTAAATGATAACAGTGGGAGAAAACAACTAACTGTGTATACTTTACATTACATTGTAGAAGAACAGAAGCATGTACTTCTTGATTTGTCTGGGGGTTTTAATTATCAATTGCTATATCCAACCCTATCTGTTCAGTTCTGTTACTTTATTACAAAAACATCTGATTCAAGATTATGTTCTTACTCAAAACACATGTTTAGTTTTAGTGCAGAAAATTGAGAAGATGGGCAATAATCCCACCCCAAAAGAGAGTTATAGTGTTTTTTCGTAAAACACAAAATTAAAGGTGTTATAGCTGGTGTATGCTATAGCAAGAGGGAGTTCTAAAAGAATTAGACTAAAAATCTGTGTTAGTCATCCTCCTTTCTTCTCAGAGAACTGGTACATTTGTGCATACAGCAGTTGAAATTGCTTAAATCAAAGGATCATATAGGAGGAGAGACATAGATTTTGTGGGGAGGGAAAATATCTTTCATTCTAGTGGGAGGAAAGAAATTAAGTTTTCTGAATTGATCATATTAATGGCAATATGACCCTGGCAAGAATTTCCCTTTGCAATTCTTCATTTATATTAGTGGGCAATTGGACTAGTAAGCAGCATTACATTATTCTGCTACCCCAATAAAAACATACATATTTTTATATTCACTTTGACAGTCTTCCTAAAAGAACCTTCACAGACAGAAGAAGAAATCACCTTCCCACTAGGTGGATTCTCCTTACAAATGTGCTATTTTGAATTTTTTCCTTTTCATAACTCACAAGAGTTAAGGATTTAAGAACTTCCCTCCAGATTGTGCCTGTGATGCTGGTGAAGGGTGTGTTCAGCTGCTTTTCTTCTAGTGGTTGTTCTGAGTTGTTCCGTTACTGAATCGTTAGAATTTTATATGCAGTAAAATTTATGTTATAAAGGAAAAATGAAAGAGGCCTGTCTATGGCAAAACCATACTTCTTGTACGTAGTAGGAATGACTTATATATGTATTTCTCCCTCAGTTTCTTTTTGCGTGGATTAGGAGAACTATTGATAGCAGTGAAAAGGGGATTTTTTTTGTTGTTTGGGATTTGGGTCTTTTTTAGGGGGGGTGTTGGGGTTGTTTTTGTTTAGATCGTTTTGAGTACTAAGGAGAAGGATGGAATCAGAAGGGAGTTCTGTTTTCTGTAGTGAAAAGTATAAGCAGGATCATCAGTTCTAGGTTGAAAGGAAATTCAGTTGAGGAATCCAGAGTATTCACATCTTGTTTTCAGGGACAAAGCTAAGGAGAGAGTTAACTGGTTTTCAGAACATCAGTTACAACCAGGCTAGTGTGTCGTTAGAAGCAGTTCAGTTCCTGTTAATGAAGGGGAAAAAACAGTGATTTGTTTCTGGGCATAAATAAAAGTATTCACTGGAAAGAAGATGTTAAACAAGTTCAGGTGGCATCTTAGAGTTCTACCATGTCATGCCTTAGAGATGGAAGAGTAGAGTATTCCTGGAAAAGTATCTAAACAAGATAATAGATATTCTGTCAACACTGGTCTAGTCCTGTATTAGATACCTTCTGCATTGCCAAAGCATTACTGCATTTAAATCAAAAGTCCTTTGAGGTAGAAGAATAGGGTTTTTTATGGACAGAACAGTCTGTTCAAGATGTTAGAGCCATCCCCGTCTCCAGTTTATTTCTACAATAGTTCTGCATGGGGGAATGTTACCAGAGTGGCAGTCAGAGTAATACATTGCAAAAGGAAATGGTGGCAAATGGCCCAGAGGGTCACTGAAGCCTTAGTTACTGAAAGGCATTTTTCAGAGAAACATGAGAGGTGACTTTGGTTCAAGAATTCAGAAACAATAAAGCAGAAGTGGAATTTCTATTAGTCATCAGGCAAGCTGGAGATGGCAAAATAAGCTGAGCAGGTTCTCCTCCTGTCTTTTTTTATCCTGCTGTAATGTTGAATACCTGACCCTCATAAAGCTGTTTATATTTTGCACAGCGTACTTTCAGAAGAGGGATTAAATCATGCCTGTTTTGAGATAAGTGTAAAGTTGCGCTAGAGTCTTGATTTCTCTATTAGGAGAAAGCATGCAGCCTCCCCGTGTAAGGCAAGGCTGTGTATGGAAGGTCTGCGTTAGGGACTGAAGAAAAGGTCAGAATAGTCTGCAGCTCTGAATCCACCTGTGAGCTCCTGCTTTAACTAGTTCGTAGTTTGGTGTGTGTACAGGGCTCCATCAGAAACACCTACCAAGGTGTGAAACTGGTGTCTCGGAAAATAAGACCTCTGACCCCCACCAGCACAACTGATCCCCCCCCAGCCCAGCTAGGCATGCAGAATACAGTAAAGTGTAATGACAGATGTAGGGTAATAGCATCAGGAGCATCAGATGTTATGGATAGCCAGTAAATTTCCTTATTTATTATTTAAAATACAGTAACTCGTTTGGGGGTGTTTCTTCTTCATAATGTTTGCTATGGAAATGATTAGTGTAAATATATCACAGATACTCAGACAGATAGTCTTAACTTCTGTAAAAGTACAACTCTTCATAAACAAGTACTTGGTTAGCATGTTAAAATAGTAATTATTTGAGAAAAGGTCAAATGCATGAAAATGCAGACTCAGGATGAGATAATTGTCTGCTGGGGGAAGGGGGGCTTCTGCTGGGTAGACATCTTCCTCTTCCAGGTGGGCCTTCATAACTCCCTTGCCAAGAGTAGTTACCAAAAAGGATTTGAAGAACTTGGAGGAAAAGTCAGCAATGTGCCCTGCAGCAGCAAAGGATAAGCACGTACTGGGCTGCACCACTGCCAGTGCAGCCAGCACATCAAGGGAAGTGACTGTTCTCCTCTGTTGAGCCTATGTGAGGCCTCAAGGCCGGTCTCCCTCATACCAGACAGACATTCACATCGTGGAGTGAGTTCAGTGAAGGGCCACCGTGATGGCTGGGGCTGGAGCAAATGCTATGCCAAGAGCTGGCTTTAACCTGGAGTAGAGCAGACTAAGGGGGAATCCTCTTGCTGTCTCCAGCTATGTAATGGGAGAGTGTAGAGTGTATGGGAAGATGCGCAGTGAAAGGACAAGTTGTACTATGGAAAAATTCTATTAGCTATTAGGAAAAATTTCTCCATGAGGTTGGTCAAATGCTGGAACAGGTTGCCCAGACAGGGTGTGAGATCTTTATCCTTGGAGATGCTCAGAACTCAACTGGACACAGCCCTGAGCAACCTGATCTAACTGTGAAGTAAACTCTGCTTTGAGCAGATGACCGGACCAAATAACTTTCAGAGTTCCCTTCCAACCTAAACTATACTGTCATTCCACTGGAAAGAGGAACAGTGCTCCTGTCTGGAAAAACTGGTAGATGAGCCACGAATGAGAATGAGAAAGTCTGGACAAGGGGAAGAGTGGAAGATTTTAGCTTTAGATTTTCCTTTCCATGGTGTCCACAAATCTAGGAGTGTGAGAGCAAACATCTCTTACACTGTTGATACAAGTATGTCCCTGCCCAGCAGCAGATTTTCCTCTCTCCTGCAAGGCGCTGCTATAGATGTGCAAGTGCTTTCAACTCCAGCTGCCATAGTCTCACATAACAACAGAGCAGGATGTATCTACCCAGAGCTGGTAACAGAATAATTTATGGATGTGAAATTCAGTAAAGAGGCAATCTTGGTTTATAGTCTCTCATGTAACATAAAAAATATTTTTTAAAGTGTGTTTGAAATAACGCCAATCAGACTGACTGGCTTTACTGAATTCAAAAGAACCTTTCTAAAGAATTTGTACCACTTGGTATTAGGAAGGATTTTTCATTTTTTATCAGAATTTAGTAGAGGACAAGTCTGAATTCCTACAAGATTAAATTTGTAATCAATCAGTCATATCAGGGGAGCTGTAGGATGTTTTCAAAGGGTGAACTTTATCATTTAAGCATGTATCATGATATATAAACATATATCATTATATTGACATTGTTATCCTGATTTGTATTTGTAAATGCATGCTATTATCCCATTATGGCTTCAGTTAAACTTCATCACCAAGAGTGACAGGCCGACTGGGACAAGGCTGCCTGCCTGCATCCCAGTGAGAGTCCTGATGGGGGCAGTAATCCACAAGAGCAATTTGAGAAATTGGCTCCTGGTGGAACTCCCTGGTAGATGAGACCCGGTCATGTTGCAGCTTTATGATGTGGTCGTGGTCAGAGAGTTGCTCACTTGAGGTGTGATAGGCATATTAATCTGGATTATTTTCTTTTTTTGTCTTCAGAAATGTTCATAACCTGAATAGGAGCTATGAAAGTCTTCTCTTGCGGAGATGCAAGAATAAATTTTGCACTGATGAATTTTGCTTGTGTTACATTCTGTAACTCGGCGCTTCTGGTTTTTAAATGTACCTGTACTGCTGTGATTCTCTATATGGGTAATGGCTGTGTCCCCAGAAGTCTGTCTACCTACAGGAATAGCTTTGCTCTGACCTTTAAGATCAAATGAGAAAGCTCTTCTCTTTACATGGTGCTTCCTTTCCCCATCTATCAACTTCTGCCCACTCTGACCCATTATCATAACCAGGATTTTGTCACTGTTCTACTGAATTCCGTATTTTAATTCTTCACATGAAATGTGGTGGTAGGTAAAGATTTCATTGAAACAGGGTAGATGCAGTCCTCCTGCCTTGTTGATATTACTTGATTTATACTACAAAAGCAATCAAAAGTTTGCTAGGCGTGGTACAGCAGTACATGTTAGCTCTTTGGGGCAGATACTGCTATTTAAAAGAAGCATCAAAAGGAGGATAAAAGGGCAAAATGATTGAGTCTGATAGACCCTAGCAACATCTATTTAAATATCATATTTGCAGCTCACTGTTTTAATAGCCTTCAGGATTTTATATGATTAGATTTAAGTAGCATTATCTTCCTGCTATCCTGTCCTCCTCTTTTAAACAAAATCGGGAAATGTGAGATGCTGTTAATGCCTCAGGCATCCAGATTCCTCTGGGTTTTAACTATTAGATGCAGGCTATGACTGGGGAGTGTTCTGATGCTCAGTTACGAAATGCACTGATGCATGAAATAGTCTCTAATCTTGTGCAAGTTGCATCGCATTTATTAGGATATAATGTTGTTTCTTACTTCCATCTTCATGTTCACCCTCAAAGCTACTACTGGACTCACTTTTACTTTGGCGTTGGTTATCGGTTTTGGTTTGTTTTTTGGGGTTTTTTTGTAATGATCCTACCTTACATAGTTTTAAAGAGAAATTAGTGCAGAGAGAGATATATATACACACACCTATTTTTATGTCATGTGGCTTTCCTAGCATGCATTTTTAGTCTTACATTAAGTAAGATGTATCTTCACTCCTCACTCCTCCCGTTACAGTCACAGAAGATTTAGAATGTCTGAACCAGGATGGATTTTTGCCCCCTGTTCCTAATTGCTTTATTGAAGGCTGAAATAAATCTGAGTATTTAAATATAACCAGCCTCATTTTGCAAAATGTATAATCAATACATAAATGCAAAAGCATAAGTGCTTTTATTTGGAGGCAAGATATTAAGTCTCAAATCTTAGTTTGCATCCTGTATTTTAGCTTTGTGGAGTTTATTCGGCAAAACTTCTCTCTCTCAAGTAGTCAGTTCCTGTATCAGTACTCAATAAAAATGTCTTGTTTATTTCAGTTTAGTGACACTTTGGTCTAGCTTGGTGTACTTTCTTCATTCACTGTCTTTTCTTTGCCACTGATTATCCCTTGATACCTTTGTCTGCAAGCTTATCAGCTCATCTTCCCGAGCAATTCAGTTATAGTTAACATCACCCTTAAAAATAATCTTCCTTACCTCAACTGTCCCTCCTATCCTGGGTGCAACACATCCAGTTTTGTGGATCTTTTATGAGGCATGTAATTTCCATTTATCTGTTGTCTGACCTCCAATTATCCCCTGGCTGATTTATATATGTAATAAATTTAATTCCCCTGTCACTGGACTGTGTATGACTACTAGCCTGCATGTGCAGTGCATCCACATTTCTTCACTCTTCATCCTTGCATTATAATTTCTAAGTCTGATAAATATTTAATAAAGCTAATCTCTTCCAGACTTGAATATATTTTTAATACTGCATTGCTGTTCAGCCTTGTTTTCTAATAAGCTTGGCTATCCGTGTGTATCCATTAACAGAGATAAGCAAGAATGTGCTACTGAGTCAGCTTTTTTTTCTGTTCTCAGACCCCAACTGTCTGTGCTTGCTGTGTCACACCTATGGTCAGAGACTAAAAGTGAATGCTAACTAAAGCTTTCTATTTACTTGGTTGTTTGTTTTTTTTTTTCTTTTCAGGTTTCAATACTAGGCTGCCCTGATCCCAAAGTTCATGAGATTGCGTATCAGTACGGAAAAAATGTTGGCATAGCTTTTCAGGTAGTGCCTTTGTTGAACTAAAGGGAATCCAAAATCTAAACTTTTCCAAAGTGTCTTAGAAATCAAAGTGGGCTATCTTAATCCTTTCTATAAATCTTCTCTTAACAAGGATTATTCTGTATTTAGTTCTTGTTTAAAAAAAGAAAGTTTTAAAATAACCTGTATGTTTATCTCTTTCCAGCTAATAGATGATGTGCTGGATTTTACATCGTGTGCTGACCATCTGGGGAAACCAACAGCAGCAGATCTCAAGCTTGGATTGGCCACAGGCCCTGTCTTGTTTGCTTGTCAACAGGTAAATCAACACGAATCTATTTCCCCAAAACAAAAAGTGTACACTGCTCTTCAACAGCACACACAGAGGCCCAGCTCAAACATACCAAGTCTACAGTATGAGTGATGAGCATGACCTGGGCACATGTGAAAAATCAGTGTGTTCAAGGTCAGCTGGATTTATTGTGCACATGGATGTTCTTTCAGACTGAGAAATACCTTCACACACAAGTCCTCTTACCATTAGGCCCTTGTATCAAAAGCAGCGCTAGTCGTTTGCTGCCCCAGTTGTTCAAGTGCTTAACCTTCCCAAAGGGGCAGGTATTCAGAGAGTTTCTGCAGGTTTTCAGCAGGTTATTCCTAAGTAGCTTCTTGCTTATCTTCTTTCCTTAGACACCTTGTTCTCCCCAGGCTTGATTATGTATGTAGTATTTTTGCCAAGTTCTGGGCTTTGTATCCGTGCTGGGGCCAAGAACTGAAACCCCTGCCTAGCTTTTAGGTGGGCACCTCTGTTTATTAGATTTGATCTCTTCATCTCTTTGTCCTTGAGTCTTATCCAGTTACAAACATGGGAAGCTTTCCCTTCTGAAGGTAAATGTAATAGTAGTTTGGATAAGAGCAAAAGCAGTATCATAAATAATATAAGCTTAAAATTGGTCAAGATTTTTAGTGGCTTAAAAATTATTTGGAGGAGTACAAGGAAAACAAAAGTGCCAGCAGCACCAAAGGAAGCATTAAACCAAAGGAAGCATTAAAATAGGGGGGAAGAAACTGGTTTAATGCACCTTGCTTAAGCTTCTGGTTCACTTGAGGAAAGATCTGGCACTTAGAAAGCTTTCCTTCCTACCAAACTCCACAGCATGATACAAAAACTGCCACAACTAATTCCAACAGAGCCCTCGTCTGTGATCTCTCATTGGAATTGCTCAGAGCTTGACGTGGGAGAAGTTTTAAGTAATTAAAAAAAAACAAAAAACTTTATGACATTTACTTCCCCCTCTGTCTTAAAGAGCCTGGGGTGGGGGAGATGGAACGTATGCATGTGTTTGTTTCCTCATCCTTTGGGCATTTACAAGGACATGTATCTCAGAAAAGACAGGAAAGCAGAGTATCAGCCACTTAAGAATGCAGATGAATGCATGCCGAGAACAACATCTTCCACGTTCTCAGTTCCTCCCCACAGACTCCTCTGGGAGATTCACAAACTTGTTCTTGAGAATCATTATGTCAGAATTTGTTGATAAGCAGCAGGATCTTGTTAGTCATCAGCAACTGGAGTTGTCTAAAGAACAGTGAGAGACAGGTATAGAAAGAAGATGCAGTTGTGAAATGGTTGGTTGGTGTGTTAAAGAGAAACAAGGACATGTTGCAAATACTCTTGATTTTGGTAGAAAATGGGTGACACTGTGTTGAATATTCCAGATTTTTTTAATGAAAACTGTTCTTTTATTCATTTGTTTGGGTTGGCTGTCTCCAACTTTCAACTTCATCTGTCATGTAATTAGCTTTATAAGAAATGAGTTCATAATACAGAAATAAAAGAAAAATCTGTCAGTTCTATTTTTAAATCTTACTTGTTATTTGTAGGTCACTTTTTAGCACTTTTCCTCTTTTCCTCGTTTATATCTTTGATAGATGGGAAGCGTATGTTTTTGCATTGAATGATAACTTGACCATCTTGCAAAGTTTTCCGCATTAACTGGAAGGCTGCTTTGCTGAAAACTTCCTGCTGTTTTCAAGAAACTGGAAGAACAGCACTACAGACTTAAGTGATATCTAAAGAAAGTATAAGTGCTAAAAAAATCTGGAGCTTTAACAGATACTTATCTGTGCTGCTACTAAAAGATGTTTCATCTATTTGTATCTGAGAATATAAAAACTCCTGAGCTAGGACTTGAAGATAGTCCAAAATGTAGTTGTTAGTTACAGGCCGTCTTTTGTCTTGAAATGAATGTTACTGCTATCCTGCATACCCTTTAATATATCTGGTAATCCTCATGTCGTCTTCTTGACAAACATACTGTAACGTGCTCTGGATCTTCAGTGACAACTGCCTTTTCTTCTTGTCCTCTCCCCTCCCTCTGAAATACATCTTTGTGCATTAGACTGTTAAGGAGAGGCCTTGATACAAAAAATGTTCAGCTTTATGTGAGACCTACTTACTCAGTGTTTACAGTTAGTTCACTCAGTAAAAAAAACCATTTTTTTTTTTAAGGAAGTACACTAGTATACACTAAGTGTAAAGCTGCTCTTAAACTATTGCAGATGAAGAATGAGGGTTTTTATTATAAGCATTTCCTGTCAAATGCTTATATACTGCCCGTTAAATCTGCAGAACTGCTAATAACAGCTTTGCATTACAGGCTTGAGGATTTTTGTATCCTTTAGTGCTTAAATATAAAAAGTGAAAGCATATGCATCCTGTATACCTGTAAATATGAATAATATGAAAATGGATTATATTAACATTGTAATTAAATTGTCATTACATGGCAAGAAAGCTAGGATCTAGAGAAAGCCAAGTATGAGTCACCAATAAACTTCTAAATGCATCGTCCAAGGAGACTACCTGTGAGTAATAGGGAAATGTCACAATGATGAGGAATGCTACATGTTTGTTCCCTAACAAGTTTGTAGATCTACAGTTTCAGGACCAAATGTGTGCAAGGAAAGCAGATAATTGTTTACAAGTGTATGGGAATAAAACAATTGTTTGACTATAACCCTTTCAGACAAGATGAACAAACACCTCTTTCCTTTAAAACAGTTCTTCTGCAGAGTAGCTGCCTTCAGTTGTGGCCTTGGTTTGTTTGTGAAGCACCAGGTTTTTCTATTTCTGGACTGTCTGAAGAAAGCACTTGCATGTTTAGGTAACTGATGCAGTGACTTTCTCAGAGAACTGACTTCAGTTATCTACCTGATTTGTGGGGAATTGAGTGTGCAGTACTAAATACAAATTCTATGAGATTGAAAACAAAATACATTTTTCTCTTCTAAAACTCTGTCCTGAGCTTTCCAGAGGCAAAGCCTGTGTATATAACCTATCTACCAGAGCAATGGAAAGCGTAAGTGGATGTTACAGTCAAAGGTATCATGAAGGGGTTTGCAGATTGAACTGTGCAATATAGATACAACAAACCTGCTGAGTTCTCTGTTGTATGTGTGGGAGAAGAGGTGCTTCTTCTAGGTGTGCCAACGCTAACCATCACTGTTGATGTAAGATTACCTGAACCAGATTATACACCTGGAAGTAGCCACATCAGAAATTACTGCACTGGATTATCTGCTTAACATGATGAAATGGCAGGTGCTGACTTTCACTACCAACTGGCTACAGCCAACAGAGCTAGCCAGTTTAAGTTTTAAATGCTTAGGCTTTACTATACTACAGTCCTATGCACATTGCAGGTCTTAACCTATAGCTACATCGGTAGTAACAACAGTGGCAAGGGAAGAGGTCTATACTTTAGTTTCTTTTTGACCTTAGCATGGCAGGCAGCTACATGAAAAACCATTCATAAGCAGTGCAAAACTTTCTCCCTTTGTGCTTAAGTTTCCAGAAATGAATGCTATGATAATGAGACGATTCAGTAAGCCAGGAGACATTGAACGTGCTCGGAATTACGTGTTGCAGGTAGGACTGATACCAAATATTTCATTCTGGGAGCACTGTCCCTGCTGAAATCAGTTTGAAATTCATTGCCTCTGAAGTAAAATGGCAGGGCTGCATTTTCAAATACACATTAAAGAGCATGCTGTGTACAATACTAAGTTAGTAGTCTTCAGTTGTCTTACTGGCACAGTTTTAGCAGAAATGCTAGGTACTGAAGAGGTGCATTTTTTCGCCCTCGTGGGGGGGGGGGGG
>JAVJGI010000050.1:68329529-68382805 GCA_035590275.1 Ibycter americanus | reverse complement strand
CTAAACCATAAATAATTAAGATTATTTATACTGTCAGCTGAAGGATCATTTCCTCTAATCAGAAGCAAAGTTTAGATGGAGGACTTTTTAACTGAGGACAGCCGTGATAAACCAATTAGGGTGGAGGGTGGTGTGGCATATGCTGAGGATAATTTTCTGTATATCTAACACTCGCCCCTGCCCATGTACACACTTCTCGTCTACGAGAAGTTTGTTTCTAAGATAGTCTGAAAGGTAACAGTGCAGCCAGGTCACAATTTAAGTACTATTATATGATATACAAATTAGAGGCCAGCAATACAGATTTTTACAGAACATACTTCTAATGAACTACTGGGTAACATTTCTACACATGCCTTTGGAGGCCATAACGCTTCTTTTCACTGAGGGAGCTGAAACAGAATCAAGATTCAGGCAGAATCTCTCCTTATTCTTTCCAAGAGCACTCCTTAGGTCAAGGCTTGAATTTACATGCATTAAATGAGTAATATAAAAGGGAACTAAGTAGTCAAGATGCTTTGAAGCCAAAACACCACTTTAACCCATCCATGTTAATTAAAAAGTACTCAGTGTTGTTACAGTTTATTTAATATTCCTGGGTAGCTACAAATCAGTGCTGTCAGGAGTCAAGCACAAATCATTCAAATATATCTTAAGAAAATAACACTGTTACAAAAAAGAATATCAGTGATCTGAAATGGAAGCCAAAATAATTCCTTCAAAATTAGTGTTCTGTCTGCTGAAGACCTTGATCTTGTCACCATGGTTGCAGCTGAATTTCTAACTGCAGCCTACATAAAAGAAGATCTTGTGAGACAAGAGTAGGGAGCATTCACAGTAGCCAGCTAAACAGATTAACAAGATCTTCGTTGCAGACAGATTTAGAAGTTATTTTGTTCTGACAGTGTTTCATGATTTACCATGTCCAAAATACCATCTCAACCACTGTTAGTGATCAACTGTGTTTAATTGCCTACTGGAAATTTAAAGGAAAAAACAATAATTAAGAAGTTCTCTAAAAAAATAAGCTGACCTTTTACTTCTAATTATATTGATTTCTTTTGTCTGTTTTTTCCCTGCAGTTTGAAGCCTATGATAAAAATCAAATTGAAAAAACTGAACTCACTGAAGAGGCTCAGAAAAAGATCTAGTCTTGCAATTTGAGAAAAAAAATACATTAAAAAAAACCCCAAAGGTACATTTCAAACGCCCTTCTCACCCAAAACACATAATACTCTTTCATCAAAGCCCTTAAGCACGTGGAAACAACTGGCTGATGCCAATACCTGCTCTGTGAATAGGTTTTATTTTCTACTTCTATCATGCTAGCACTGATAATGAGTGTTAAGTTTTAGCCAAAAGAAAGCAATCGGCTCTTTCAGACTACCTTCATCACAGTGTTTCTCATCAACAGAAATTTCCCTTTGCAATTAGTGGTCTTGGAAACAACAAAAAGTAAAAGCCTAAGTGTGTTTTAGGCTAAGGTTAATAATGCAGCTATAAACCCACTAGGACCCATCAATACCCTACCTTGCAACTGCATATATTTAGCAGTTTTGCTTATTCTTGGGAAACAAATACCATAGAACAAAATAAAGTGATTACATAAAATGAGCCCTATGGTTATGGAAGTTGCTAGATACAATGAGACTTCTATAGAGTATGAAGACACTTCTATGTGTTACAGAAGCCAACAATACAGTGAATACAGTGCATTCCGTTAATGCAGAGTGGCAGAATAACTCACCTTTTGCCTTTCACAAGAAGCCAACAGGCACAAAGTTTCAGAAGTTTTCTGTGACTTTAGTAAGCACTAGCATGCCAGGCAGGAAAGGGTTACAGTGAGAAAACACTCTACCTGTGTGTTCTTGGTCTCTGGTTCAAGGAAGCTGTCCTTCCCGGACTGTGCTGACTGCCCAGTCTGGCAGGACTAGTCATGTAATCATTGGGGACTGTTGGCGGTTTGACTGGCTCCAGGGTTTTGTAAGGAGTATTTCGTCTGGTCAAGGAAAAACAGGTTTGAAGACAGAAAGATAAAGGATCAGAAGATCAAAAGGATAAATGAATAAAGTAGTGAAGCCATTTGTTTTCTTAAGTTTTCATGAGAGATCACTGCACAGTGACCCACACTACAGTACATTAAACAAATTCCACTGGGCAGGGTAGACAGGTCACATCCAACTCCCTAAAGTGCTCTTACGTAGACAGATCCATACAAGTTGGGCTACAGCACATAAACTGGTTAATAAAGCCTAAACTAAGTTTACCACCCAAATTATATTCTTTAAACTATGTAACATACAATAGTTTCAGCTGCACAATATTCTGGGGTTACCTTTCAGTACACTGCAGGTGACAAAACTCTTCCACTGTAAGAATTTCCTCTTTCCCCCCTTTCCCTCCCCTTCAAATGCTTTCCAAAAGTATTCTTGGTTAAAGGTATTTAACTTATTAAGACAGCAGAAAAGCTGTAAGATTCACAGAACAAGTTACATTTGCAATCACCAGTGCTCTTCCTAGTAGCATTGTTTCACACAGTAATCAAGGTAATCACTTAAGCAAATCTTTAAGTGCTTCACAGATGGGCTTGATTGTCTCCATTTTGCAGCCCAAGAAAGTGAAGCCCAGAGACTTCCAAGGTCACCTAGCAGACTGCATCAAGTCAGAAATATAACGCAGATCTTTCAAGATCTATTTACCAGACCCCATTACTGCCTTAAGAACAGTGCATTTATTGTACTGAACTGCAGAGCTCTTCAGTTCTCCCCAGTAACTACGACATCCTTCGCAAGACGTGGAATTTGGCAACGCACCAGTTAAGTAAAACCAAAAATACTAAGCTACTGGCATTTAATCATTTGTTCAATTACTGGTTATAACTGATTTGGTAAGTTATATGGCTTCCTGGTATTTTAAGAAACTTACTGACTTCCTTTTTGCAATATAGAATGAAAAAGTACTAAATTTTAACTATAACATTTTATTATTAAAACCTCTCAAAGAAAAAAGTGGAAATGCCATAATTGTTCGCATGCACTGTGGTGTTTGTAAATTAGTCTGTCCATATAAAGAACTCCAGATGATTTTAATATGCAACTGCCACCACCTATAGATCCGCCAAGAGATCAGTCATGGGAAAAATAACAAAACTTTGTATTCCAGTTGTACAAGACGAAGCTCTAAATACCGCCAAATAAAATGATAAGCTGGGAAGATTTTAAATGTGCTTCCAACAGAAATAACCTTGAAAACTAATGTTTTAAAGTATTCTACCTTGGAATGCACTGGCAATAGGAACTACTACTCAGCTCTAATACTATTTATTTTGCTTGTAAAATTTAAAAATACTGTCAACAGCAAATCCCCACTACATCCTCAGGTTCAGCCATGCCTTAGTTTCTCCTCTGTTCTTCTCAGCTTCATTGAAGAACTCAAACTCCTAAGCACTAGAGAAGTCAAAACCGATTTCTTTCCATTACTCAAGTCCAATCCTTCCATTTGCTTTTCTGCCAGCCTTAGGCAGAGGAGGAAAACACTCTTTCCTGACGCTGCCCAGCGCTCCCACCTCATTGTCCCGCAATGCTTCAGTGTGGTGCTGATGCCCGTTGCCATCAAGGACAGCTACAGGGAGTCCAAGGCCTTGCTCTGCCCCAGGACCCTCAAGGCACGACTGCAACTGCTCCCTCCATCCAGATCCAGCAATTCACTTGTTCTGTGGTACTTCCAAGCCGGAGAGTCCAAGGTTTTCCACAGCCTCTTGCTGGTCCGGTGAAGAGACCTCTGCTTCTTGCAGTCCCTTTCCCTTTTAAACCCACGTGATTTCTGTGCAAGACTCCCTCCCCATCGTATTCCTTTAGACAGTCCTGCCTTGGAGGGACAAGCTGCACAATAGGCAGCACATACTTAAAGGCCCGTGTTACACACCAAGTTCATTCTGATTGTACAGGCTTATCTCCATTTTCCGGATCAAAAGGAGAAGAGTAGCATCCTTGCGGTTTCTAGCAATTTTTTCTGCATATATTAGGGAAACAGTCATGCCTATGATATTTCATGCTTTGGCAGAACACGGCTGCTCAAGACAAGAGCTGTACTTCCTGAACAAGGAGGGCAGATAGAAATCTCTGTCAGGAACCCACATTATTCCTCCCCCTCAGCCAACTGCTGCCTCTTGTCAAGCTCATCTGGAAATGACATTCAGCTGATTAATCCTTATCAGGCATCAGCTAAGGCAACTGAACAGCTCTGGCTTGTTCAGGGGGGAGCATTACAGACAGACAGCTCACCAGTACATCAACGCTGCTGTTACACTAACATCCAAGAGGACATGAAAGCACTACCCAGCTTCCCAGGGCTGATAAACAACTCTTTCTCAGCTGGGATAAGAGAGACAATTGGAATACTGATTGCATGCCCTCAAGCAATGGGAATTTTCACAAAACATGCTGAGGAAACCTCTAGGGTAATTTCTCTGCAGAATACACAACAAACACTGCCATCTCGATGCAGCAAAGCATCAAATCAGGATTAAAAAAAAATCACTAAGTCTTCAACAAAAGGAGTTACTGCTTCTAATTTTCCTTGACCATTGCTCCTGACCCCCATCCTGTTCCGTCTCATTATTCCTCATTCTTCCAGCTCCCCACCTCTCCCAGATAACATACCTGAAGCTAACCCAACCATGCCAGCCAGCTTTACAGTGCCTCAGTCCCCCACAGCATAAAGGGAAGACTGAGAGCGACAAATAGGTAGGCGGCCTTGTTTAGGATGCCTTTTGGAAGATGTTGGACAGACAAAACCGTATGGCACATGCTCTGAGCTTCTGAAGTATTAATGTTTTGGCCTCTAGCAACAACTACTTGCTGGCACACCAAGATAAGCAGATTTTACTCCCCACAGGTCCACAGCAGCAGAATAGTTGCTACGGCAGGGAACTCTGGTCACAGTGGGGCTCGGGGGTAGCAAAATCCTTCCTCATTTAAGCATAAAAATAAAAATGCGCAAGCCCGTGAGAATCAATGTTGTCAATGTGTTCACAATGCCACGAATTTTGCTTAGATAATGCAATAAATATGGCACCAACAGCCATTTCATACCTCTTATAGTAGTGAGAAATGAGTAGACAAATACTTCAACAATTCTCTCTCCCACTGAAGTAAAACCTTATTGATATTCTTTTGTGTCACTAAGGATTTCTCCCCAAAAATCCGGAATAACAATAGCCTCCTCATTTACCCCTATCTATAATAAATCCTTCCTCCACGAAAAACCATTCTTTCAAAAGGTTGCCATGAAAATGAGTCAATGCAGCTGAAAGGGTTTACACAGAAAAGGTAATTGTGTTTTTTGCTAAAAGCAATCAGAACTGCCATCTATCCATGTATTTAAGAAACACCAACACCGCCACAATTAAAACCTTCTATTACACAAGTGGGACCAAGCAGTCTTCATTCTTACCCCAGAGTTCCCCGGCCTGACATGGGAGGACTTGGTGGTTTTTGTGTAGGCGGATTTGTTCTTGACAAGGTGCCAGTTCTTGCAGGCTGGTTATTTCCATGCTGAAATAAGGGAAAACATGATTTTATTTTTGTAACAGAGCAGCTCTATTATTGACAGCTTTTTTTTTTTTTTTTTAAGTGTAAGAATATGAAGTGAGAATTCCCAGACAGCTGTCAAACAGCAAGTTTTCAACTACACAAAGACAGACACCGGGAAATACAAAGAGTCTAAATAGAAGCTTAATGTTATTTTTGCTATTAATTTACGACAGATATCAGAAAGGTAGGCAACTGACAGCTTCATGCACAAATCTCTTATATCCTCTTTTCTTTAAAGGGAAGCCACATTTGTGTTCATCTCCATTTGGGTGTTAATAATTTAAATCAAACTTTAACACTGACAGTACAATACAGTCAGCATGGGCCCAGAATTTCTCAATTTGCCCCTGCTATTTGACTAGCAGAGTCATTCAGGTTGTCTGGGAAGTCTCCTGCAAAAAAATGTAAGTGAAGGGAGTCAAGGCATCTACTGAATTCAGAGCAAAGCACTACATGTGTTAGAAAAATTAATGTATCTATGTATAAATGCAGATGTCAATGTATCACAGATATATTGACACACACTAAATGCTGTAAATAAAAAAAAAAATCAAGTATAGCATGTTTAATCTAAATATCCTATGGAAAGCAGAGGAGAGCATAAGAGCGCGCTAGTTTTCAGTTTTAATGGCTCTGCAGCCTCTACTATCAGTCACATAAGGCACTGTGGGTCAAAGGAGAAATAACACTTCTTACCTTGGCTTTTAGCCACTTAACGTTGCCAATAAAGGGGGGAAAAAGGTAGAAATTAATGGCAGATCCATCACAACTGATAGGACAGGTTAAACTACAGATATCACATTTAAAAAAAAAAATCATTTCTGTCTACTGATAATTAACTACATCCCAGTACACTAACAGAGATTTTACTGGCTCACTTAGTCATTGAAAGTCCGATGTCTGACTAAGTGACCACAGGAAAAACCCTTGTGTCAAAATTAAGTTTAGCTAAGCTTTGCCAGATTCATTTGCCAGGCTCCTTATGGGCAATAAAGAGTTGAAAAGCCCTTTGCTCAACATACAAGTCCAAACCCAAATCAATGCTATTTCAATGGCAACATGCACTTAAGAATCCGTTCACAAAACCATTTTCAGCTATATGGCGCAGAATAGACTTGCCTGTTGTTTTGACACTTAACCTTTGTGTGTTTTGAAGAAATACTAGCTGCTGCATTGAATGGTAAATAAAGAAAAGGAAGTTCTCAAACAGGATGAGCAGCAGTGCCTTTCACCTCTGGTTTATTGATTGAAATCTGATTCAAGCCAGCACAGCGCTGGCTGCTCAAAACTGCGTTGGCAGTGCTCTAATGATTGTTATTCTGAAATTTTAGCTCTTAGAATCAAGTCATTATATGACTCCACTATATCATTTTTTACAGCCTTCATGATTGCAGAGGGAAAAAATATTATAAAAACACGCCCTCATAAGGAAAACGGATGTAAAATTTTAAATAAATTCAAGTTGAGTTCTCTAACTTTATTCAGGGGAAAGGACTCATGTTTTTGAATGGAGAAAAGGATTAGTTTCACCAATTTAAAAAAACAAGCAAACACAAAACCCCGAAACATAAAATAATCCCAATGCTTTTTTTGAGGTTGCTTAGAAATAAACTGTCACTTCTAGAACAAGCCTCCTAATGCACAGCTTCTCAAACTACAGTTTGTACCTCCTTCTCCTCCTCTAAGAAGCACAGACCAGTTTAAAGGCATCCATGAACTGAAAAAACCCCAACTAAAATATGCTATACAGCAATATGTATATTTCTGACAGGGTCTGCAAAACCACTGAAAAACAGCTGGGTTTTACAAACCAAAAAAGGTTGAAAGCTACTGCCCTTAAGTTATTCCTATTACAAGAACAGAAACGCAAAACCTGCTCCAAAACTAAAATGAAAAAGTTTAGCTGTGGTAAGTAAATTTGAAGGTCATCCCATTCACTCCCGGTCTGGGCCAAGGTTCATCAGCAGAGTGGCAGAATTAAGGCATTTAAACCACTTCTACCACAACATACTTATTTCATGAATAAACACAAAGGCTCAGTTTTCAGGATGCCAGGGTAGTCTCCCAAGTATTATATTTTTAAAACAGGGTTTTAGCAATGCAATTTGCTTTCCCCTCTCACAGAAATACATGACCCTTCCCCTTACTTCACCAGCTGCCAAGGGCAGTGGCATAATACAAAGAATCTGTTAGAAGAGACCAAAAAGTGAAACTCTTGGTCCCATCCCTCCCCAGCAGCCATAGCTCGAAACCTTTCACAGGCTTAAAAGGAAGGGTGGCATGGTTTCTTACCCAGCCTCTACTACTAAATTTGCTTGCCTCAAAAATATAAAACCAAAAAGCTTCCTCTCTTTCCTTCCCTTATGCATGTCACTCAACACTTATGGTGAGTCTTTCCACCTCCTCCTTAATCACTGTTACATTCTGCCTCCGCTGCAGCGACAATATGAATATCAACATCTAGCAATGATTCAGGAATCTTCCATCATATTTCAAACCTTTCTACTGCTAAGTACTGTTTAACATACTGAACATATATCTGAAGTCCAACAGTTCTTGACCTTTACTCCTATCTCTACCACTACATCAGGTGAGCTTCATCTCTTTTGTTACCAGTTAAACAATATACAGACAGATACATACACACTTCTTTATTGTGCAGAAGAATCAGCAACTGTTGACATACTGCTTTCTATAAGTAAAAAGCTCTGTACATGTCCTCTCTGTTGCTGTCAATATAAACAAGAGTCATATGGGCAGGAAAACACAGAAGGAAGGAACACAAAAGGAACAGGGATTCTTATAGGAGAGGAACTCCTGATCCAAAAGACAGAACTAAGGGAGGAAAGCAAATGAATCAAAGCAAGATGAACCATATGGCTATTTAATCATGGTTAATAAGCTAATTAATCAGGAGGAGACATTTTCTTGTATTTATGGGCTGAGCTTAGGAGGTCAATCTTGCTGCATTTCTTGGTCTGAACACCAAATGCAGTGCTTTCTAAGCAATTAAAAAAATTGCTTGGAACTGGGAACAGTTTAGGCAGCAGGGTCTAAGACTCATTATGATTTTAAGAAAAATGAGGAAAAAAGACAGCAGAAAACCAAAAGGAAAATCAGGTACATGTTTAATGTAGGTTCAAGCGCCTCTACAAATGCCTTTGAGGCCAGCCAGCCAGTGGGCAGAATATGACCATCACCAGCTGCCTGATCAGTACAGAGGAGGTCAGAGTCAGGAAGGAAGATAACGCAGGGCAGGAGGAAGAAAAGCAGCAGCATGCACAAGGTTCACAGCTTGAAGAGGGAAAGGGCTGTTCTGGGAGAGATCTATAAAATAAGAGATAGGAGGTGGAAAAGGAAAAATGCTTAGTCGAATGAAGAGCAGCACTGAGAACTCCTGCAAAAGCTCTAAGAAGCACAACTCCCTTCTCCTCCCGCTAGCTGTATTACTGTACACACAGGAGACAGTTTTCAGCCACATACCAGCATCCTGGATAACGTACACATCAGAACAAAAACACAGTGTGTAGGCTTGCTGGGGATGCTTGTGATACCGAGGCAGAGAGCTAGACAGATCAGGATGTTCCCAGAAACAAGACAGCATGGTAAGCAGCAGTATTGGTTGGGGTTTCTTGCAAGCATCATAACAGAGATGCTTTAAAGAAGCAAGCAGAACAATTTTGCCTTCCCAGGGAAAGCCTGCCAAGCATGTGGCAGTCCTGGATAAAGTTGTAAGGGTTGTCACAAGATTAAGAGAAAGAACCCACGGTCTCGGGTTCAAGAAATAGGAGTCAACCTCACTGCATTTCCAAAAGATCACAGCTAGGGCAGTGGCACATCCACAGGGTTTTGACAGCGTGGGAGAGCAGGCTGGCCAAGGACTGAGAGCCAGCAGCAGGCTCAAAAGAAGTAATGCAATTAAGGCAATGGGCAAAACAGGTGTTTGCAACAGCCATGCAAGGCATTTATCAAGCCAAAAGTGAGACTGCTTCTGATGCCAGGAATTCAGAGCACCTGGACTGAGAATTTTAGCTGTGGGTTTGGACAGGACATGCAATGTTTGGGACAGTCGAGCACTGACCACAAGTACTAAGAGGCCTACTTGCTTAAGGCAACTGTTTTGGCAATTCTGGCATGCTCAGTTCTGGTAGTCTACGCAGTACAAAAATACCTGCTGAAAAAGGCAGTACTGCAGGTTTCTGTAATGGAGACCAAAGGGACATGACCAAGAGCGGCACAAAAGGGTAGGGTGTGAGGCAATCAGAAGTATCTACCAGTATCCGAAGGATGTCCAGACATCTGAGGGACTCTGCTGGCTGGCCTCAGGAGGTAGCCATCTAACTGTTCTTAACAGTTTCCATGCCAAGTAACAACTCATGGGGGAACATTAGTCATGATTCAGGGGACCAGAAAGCTATTATTTGAGTTATAAACTGTGTTCGGAAAACTAGGGCTAGGGACATTGCACGCAACTCATTTACATGAGTTATGTGATTGATTTATTTATTTTAATATAGTTCATTTATGTGATACATTATGCAGACGTATCTATAAGCATAAAAATACAAAAGGCCACTTGCACGCAAGCAAGATCCTTATCACATTTACGTTCAGCAAGTTTCTCCTGCGCATTTCAGCTATGAACTCTCCAACTTCAGACTGCAGAAACAAAATCTCTATGCAGGCTGGCTGTACTTCCCTTGCTGCATGTTGCTCACTATCAGTCCAGCTCCTGGATTTAAAAAAGAAAATTCCACCCTGTATCCTGCCATACCTAGGATCATTAAGAGCTGTCATTAAAGACCATCCAATATAAATGCCATAAATGCCAATCAATGGAAACAAAGGCTTAAAAACTGTGCCAGTCTATTCTGCATTAATAGTGTTTGGCAAACTCAGAACTTTAATATGTATGCTCTGTAAAAGCAATAACCAGCAATAGCTTTGACCAGTAATCGCAGTCATCAACCACAATAAAAAAAAAACCCATGGTCTTGACTTTTTAGTCAACCTCCTTTTTCACTTAAAAAGTTATTTCCTTTATTAGTCAAGGGAGAATTATCTGAAACATCCCTACAGAAAGGCAGCTAGCCATTAGACCTTTTGAAGTGCTATTTGCACCTGCAGCTAGGCAATTCAATTGCCCCATAGGCATCCTCACAGATTTTTGCACAAGACTGACTCCTGTCTCATCAGTGGAGCAGTTCTGGAGTACCACAAGATGACACAGAGCAAGAAAAGCAGCTGAAGGGTACTTTCACATGAAGGTATGGGATACCTGAGGAAAATACATAGTAAAGCACCAAGTCCAGAACATGGTTTCCTTACAGATATCAAGATATGGATCCAGGGAGAATACATATTCAAAGATTTTTTCAGAAGGCAGACTATACGCGGGTGTCAGACACTCAGGGTAATGCACTTCTGCCACTAGTTCCATGCAGTTTCAAAGAAATCATTCCTGTGTCTCAATTTCCTTATGAGAATGGGTCAGAGGCTTTTTTTGTTCTTTATTTCCTTACAGTCTATTGTAAGGCTGATTATTTTGAGAAAATTTAGGTTCCAAATCAATATTTCTTTCAAAATTGAACATGAGTAGGTAAGTCTCTTCAGTGAAATTTTACTTTTATCTTTTAACTATAACCTCTCCCAGTATTATTTGCAACCTAGTAACTACATAGTCTTCTGTTAACAGCAATCAAATGTAGCTTGTCAATATTGCTTCTCTCTCCTTTATTTCTTTTTGTTGTTGTTGCTCTTTTCTCCAGTTTCTAAACTAAGCAGGCAAAAATTTTCAAGTCACACTTGACCTTAAAAAGTCTGCACATATTAAACTGCTATTAACATACAAAAACCTGCTTGTCTATCATCCACAATATTGTTCACTCAGTAGTCTTGTTCAGAGAAAGACACCTAGATTCCTGCCTTTAAATACTTCAAGCTTTTTGAATTCTTTGAATAGGTAACTTTGAATCTAGCTACAATAAAAAAAGTTAACATTAAAAGAATTCTTTTCAGAATTAGAAAATAAAGACACCTCAGTTTTGAGTTTTCTTCGCAAACAGAAAGGCTTGAAACCTACACTGTATCAGATGACACTACACACACTTCTGAATTTCCAGTAGCAAGTGCCCTATGACAATCACAGTATCAACACTCACAATAGAGTCATTAAGAGTTGGCAACAGGAAGAGTTACTCTTTTCCCCAGAGAAGCGTTCTTTACCCTACAGCAATATTTACTGTTTGGCCATGACCCCAGAGGGATGATGTGACATTAATGAAATTGGCCATGACATCCTTTGAAGCATGAGTGTCTGAGAGGCTAATACATGGACAAAGGCAGCAGAGGCTCAGGTTCAGGATCCCCATTTCACTTTGTTTTTATTACAGTGAATTATTTAAAAGTTAATACTCAAGTGGCTACCACATAAAAGGTATCCTAAAGGGGAAGCAGGTACCATTAGGTAGCCTTCCACCCTCACATCAGCATCTCATCTGCATTTTTGTTTTGCACCGACACAGACGTAAGCATGAGGACTGCAGGTGAGTAGGGCAGGGTGAGAGTAAGGCTCCCTTCTCTAAGTTTAGTATTTGGTAAGTTTTGACCCAGTCCCTACTTTAAGGGAGTCCTTCCAACTTCCATTTGCTTGAGAAAGATTTCTGAATGCTTAACTCCTGTTTGACTTCCTGGGCTAGAAAGCTTCTTACAGTTTTAATGCACTGAAATGCAAGCGTTTTGGAGTGATGAAATTTCAAATTCTTTTTAAAAATGAAGCTGAAAAGTGATCAAGCTTCATATACAATTCAAGTTTGGTTTTGAAGAACTATTAGTTCCATAAAACAAACTTGATCCAATTACAGCTACTAGGCATTTCAATTTAGCATGTATTCAACATTTTATCTGCCTTTACCACACAGCATTATTTCAATTTCCTACTTAGCTGCCATTTTACAAATTGCTGCAATTCCACCTGCCTCTTACTCAAAAAAAAAAAAAAGATTATAATAAATTCAAAGGACAACTTTAGGGCTTTTAAGGCAGCTTCCAAGCTTCTTCCTCCTTCTCCCCCCTCTTAAACTGAGGATTTTCTNNNNTTGACCTATTTATTTGCTGGCACACTACTTTTTTTTTTCTTTTTTTTTCCCCCCCCACAAAAGGGGAACAGAAGGATGGAAATGTTAAAGTAGCCTCTGCCTAATAATTTTAAACCAAGCTCTACACAGGAACGCAGGCTCTCACATCACGACAGTTACTCTTATTTACCAAGAATGACTTCAGCTACATTCCCCTATCCCCAGAGGGTGACAGCTGAGCAACTACTTAACAGACCGGCAAAAATGCTTGCTTGTGTGTTTCTTGGAGCCCCCTACACATAATATTTGTGTTGCAAGGGAAAGCCTTCTCACTAGCAAACCAATTTTCAAAGCCCTCCTGATTTTGACTAATGCTAGCCTTGGCTTCATAGGCACTTATATTAAAAAAAGCAACTTGATTCCTTTTGGAGACTGTATCTGCCCCTGCAAAGGGAAGGTGCAGGGAGTGGACCAGCTGGGGGCTGCCATGGAGCTTTCAGGCCAAGAGAGAAAGGACCTCTGTGATCCTAGGATGCTCTGTGAAAGCTTTTCTACCAAGAAACTGCTGGAGGAGGAAACAGCACTGCCTTCCAAGGAGGTGTCTCCCATTAGGGAGGAAACCTGCTATAGAGAGCAGCTGCTTACCATCACTGCCACCCCCACCCTCATCACCTGCCCCCACAAAAATTGCTGCATGCATGCAAGACAGGGAGGCACGTAGAGTCTTTTGCCATGCCCCAAGCATAGGCATCTGCTTTCGCATCCCCTCCACACAGCCATGAGAAGCAGAGACACACACAAAGAAAATAAGTGGTGAGTATGCATAGATGTTTCTGCATTTGCTCAGATGGAAGATGTACCGGGGAAGACTGTATTTGCTCTGAGGATTACCCACCCTTTCTATTTATTTTTTTAACATTCTGTGAGACAGTATTTTTATTTACACACTTACACTTTTTACATAAGACAGTTCAGGATTACCCCTTAAAATATACTGTATATTTTAATAACATTTTTCCTAGGATCAGTATTTCATGAAATACACAAAAGCAGAAACAGGCTATATAATCCAGGCTGTACCTTTGATTTCTCTTTCTTGCATTTTTCCTTTCTGTTTCTTTACCAAATCCTGCACCAGAACACAACAGTCCCATTGACAGCAATAAACTGTCATCTACAGATTTCAAAGTATTGCATGATTTTTAATACTTAAATGCCAATGCATATGCTGTACTGTATTTTATTGACAGTTGCAACAGCAGAAGACATTAAAGGACCTGTAAGTTAGTCAAATTGACCATTGCTCTAGGCAGAACTCACACTTCTTTTCCTTCAAAAAACATGGTTTCTAAGGCCTTATGGGACATGCTGCTGTCCAACTTGGGGTGAAATCTTTGGTCAAAAAACTAAGACTCAGAGTCTGAAGCATCTTCTAAGACCATTCTGGACAAGACAAAGTTTGTAATTCAATTTATTGTTTGCTTCCCCCTAATTTGTATGTTCAAGAAGCAACTCAAATTCTCGGCATCATCATTATTTGCGCTGACTTCCAACAGGACCTGATCCAGTTTCTGAAGTTGTTTCAGTTAGATTTTCTTATAACAACACCAGCTACATCTAGGTCTGCAGACAAAGCTACTTCCTTCAGAGCTATGATCTGTGTCACGCTCTTGGAACCCAAGTAATATGATGACTAAAACAATTATGTCATTCACTACCTCAGCACACTCTTCTCAGTGCATCCAGTGAATGTCAACACCAGTGAAGGTGCCAAATGACAGCCATCTCGAACTATATACCTGAGGCCTGGATGGAAGCTTATTTCATTTGTGTAACAAGTCTACATAGAAAGTACCAACACCATTTTTCTACTAAGTGTTTCATGCCTTCCACAGTTGTAAAACAGATGTAGGCAAATCACTCAATAAAGAAACAATAGCAAGATATAATCTGTAGCTGACTTGTAATGAGTTGATAATTTGGTTATTACTGGAAGCTATTTTACCTCTGAACAGATCAAGTTTTTAATATAGAATTAAACCATTAACAGTTAAAAAAACCTTAACTAAAAATGTTCCAGAAGAGCTGCCTAGAAATAGGTAAACAGCACCTCATTTCCACCCCCTAAACAAACAGGGTCACATTAACAAACAAAGACACCAGTACTCCTAAAAGCAAATAGTTATACTGGAAAATGCAACTGCTACACCGTAACAACTTAGGTGTTCCTGGATCAAGCAACGTGTTTGGAGCCTGCACCAAAAAAGTAGTTCAACAAAGCATTAACTTTTGAGACTTAACAGTAATTATTCTACTTCTGAAGTCTTCTATAGCACTTGATCCCTGGAGCACTTAAATGCAGAAACCAATATCCTGACACTGAATTTGTGGATTCCTGTATTCTCTATTCATAAAGCGCTCTCCTTGAATGCAGAGACTGCACTGAAAAATTACCAGTTTCTCTGACCCCAGTGCTTCTATTTTACAGTAATTCAGGGCATGTCTTTCAGGCTTCTACATAGGATTGCGCTTCATCCAGTCTGGCTTAAGTTATCAGTGTAAAACAACCCTACGAGTTATAGGTTTAGCACAGGTTTAGCTACAAACAAAACAAAAAAATCAGGTAGTCCAAAGTCACTACATTAATTCATAACCTAGAGCTGTCATGGTATAGAGCTGCTTTCTAACTTGTGTTGGAATTAAGACTCCTCTGGGCATTTGGAGGGTTACTACGAAGCACAATGTACCCTGGCACTCTTTTCAGTAAAGTAATTTTGAAAAATCTATTCCTCAAGTGCTCAGCGATTCAAAGGGCACAGGATGGGCTAACATAGCTGCATAACTGACTGACCAGAGCCATCAAGCTTCAGAGGATACATGGGTGTTGAATAAAAGCTTTTTAATGCCATTCAGGGGAAGACTGTTGTGAACTGAATATACCTGGAAGGTCTGCCCTAGAGGGATACAAAGCTAATTTTTTATAAAAAGATGTCCAAGGAGCAAAGGGTGTTATATCAATTCACTTCAACTACGACCGTTTCAAGGGAGGTAGACATTAATTTATGAAGGCTTTTATTTAAAGAAAAGGAAAATTAAGTTGTCTGAAAGCACAAATGATAGTGAGACATCAAATGCCACTGAGATTTAAAGGCCAACTAGCTGACCCCCTTTCTCCTGACCACCTTCCAAAAAAACCCCAACAAAAAACCCCAGGCCATCAGCCAGTTTCCCCATAACAGATGAGTTAATTTTTCTCACTAGTGAAAGAAATAAAGGGAGTGGCAGAGACAATTTAATCAGAGGAGGAAGTCAGTCAGGGCTTTTTTGGCAAGTCATTAGCTTAAAATCATGAGCCATTATTTCCAGACATTGTGACTACCACTGACAGTCACGAGGTTATGGCAAACATTGCTCAAAATCCCCTCACTGCAGAACAATCCATTTTATGATTTAAGTGTTTGTATGTGATAGCATATCAAACCTGTAATCCTTCCTACCATAACTGAACTAAACATTTTAATGTCAGTAACATTCTGCCCCAACCCTATCTTGTGGTCTGTGTTACTTGGAGTCCTCAAGTGTCCAGGTGTTCTTACCTTTACGCCATGGCCAACATCATCCAGCACCGTGTAGTCTATAGGTTTTCGAATATACCTTACAGGACGTTCCATGTTCGCTGGTGCTATAATTTTGTGAGTTCTTGATGTGTTCTTATTGGTCGTCAAAATGCCTATCTCTCTGCGAGCGACTTTTTCTTTATGGATGTCCACAGTCTAGATTAAAAACAAGAAAGTACGAGTTTCTTTAGGCATTTGGTGTTTTCTTTACAGAGCTACCTACATGTTTAGGCTTCACTATTAGACAAAAGAGTCTGAAGCAAGTTAATGCTGCTGGAGGGATGCCAGTTTATTGACGAAATGAGTTTAATCTACATGAACACTGTTTGAAAATGACACTTTAATGAAATAACCAATATTATTAATAAAATTACAATTATACATTACTGCTTTGACACTCTGAAGACACTATACAGATACAGTCCTTGCAGATTAACCCTCAACATTCTTATGACTGAGGTTAGTAATAAATTACTTGAACTCCACAGCTGGGAAACCAGGACAGACAAGCTAAGCAATTTGCCTGCAGCCCCAGAGGGGGACTAAGCTTGGGAAGTCTGTGTGGTAATTTCTTTCAGCAAAGCCATCAGTGCATATCAGAGTAAGAGTCTGCATAGAGAAGGACTAATTTCAGCACAGAGGGTAGTTTCAGTCATACTGTTTATAGCAGCTTTACTAAAAGAATAAAACAGAGCCTTAAAGATGCAAGTAAAGGAATATAAAATATGCTGAGCTCCATCATTTTATTAGGAAATACCTAAAGAGACTGAGGAAGGTCAGTTCAGCAGCCTGTGAAGGATCGAACTAAGCTTCACATAACAGACACATGCTTTTCTACATGCAATACAACCACTGCTTAAACCCTAGCTGAAGGAGAACAAGTACAAGTCAAGCATCAGATGCCTTAGGAAGTCCCACCTCCAGGAAGCCTATTTCAAGATTCAGGGATTGAATTTACTGGTTTAAGTACCTACTAGAACCTCAGGATCTCATTGCAGGAGATGGTATCTGACAAAAAACACCACTCTAAGTGACTCTGAACAAAACCTATCCAGCCACCACTTTTTCCACTAAGGAAAATAATTCTTAGTCTGTAAGTATCAATTCCTCCTGGAGAGACTGCCACAGAAACAGAGTCAAGGTTCAGAAAGAAAGAAAAGTCCTTGTCCACCAGTACTCATTTGGGTATGTCTCCAGAAACAGCCTAATCTAAAATGGATATTGTGATGTGCAAGGTTTTGTTTAGTGAAGCAGAATCAAAGATGAAGCACAAAATTAGTCTATATTTCACTACTTCTATATGAGGGAACATGAAAAAAGCAAAGTAAGCATCCAGGAGATTACCATTTCTAGAAAGCCAGCATTCATTGCTGAGAGTTCACTATGAAATGCCTTCAATTGAACTGGTTTTGGGGTTTGTTTTCTCATTAACTGGTATACACGCTCAAATAATCTTAAATTCTCCTAAGTACAGAAAGAAATAAAATCCTTAACAAAGTCCTTAACAGCTTTGATACATGGCATTGCAGATTACAAGTGGGAACACAAGTGGACAAGCACCTAAAAGCAGCGATACCAAGCAAGCTTGTTTTCACAGCTTAAAGCTAGCTAACAGACAACTTGTAACATCACAAAAGGTTCTTTTACTTTGGAAGTGCATGGAATCTTAATAGAAGAGTTGTGACTTTCCAGAGAAATGCAAGACATTAAATGTGTATGCCCGCATTAGCTTATTTCTAATAAGTTAATTAAATATCCCAATAAAGCTTTGGAGCAAGCTTTATTGCTCTAAATGCTCATGCTCTGAAAAAAACTGAAGCTGAGAATAAAAAGCACCCTTCCAAAAGAGACAATCCTATACATCAAGTATTTATCACTACATCAGTATCAGGTATAAGTCACTGCACCCACGTTTGCTCTGGCAGCCACTTTCACAGACGACAGAGCAAAGACTTAAGAGCAAGACTACCCTTATTTCTTCATCTCCAGCTATTATTTGTTCTTTTCCTTTTAGAGACTGAAATATACATGTTAGTTCTGCCTTTTAGTTTGCTTTCAGTGAGATCAAGAAACATTGTTCAAGTGCTGTGCTACATGTTGTTAAGCCGTTTCTCTTTGAATTCCTGCATACAATCTGAACCTTTTTGTTCAATGATAATACCAGGTCTCAAACTATCTTACATAACTCTTTAATAATATGCAGCTCTTCATATTTTGTAACACATGAGCACTGCGTAGGTAAAAAAAAAATAATTAGTCACCTAAACAATACAGCAATATAGGAGGCTGTGGAGAACATCAATTTAAGGCACATACTACAATGTTTTAAAAGAGGGCATTGTAAAATACTAGTATGTCCCTTGAAATAAATCCATGCTTCTACTTCATTCTCAGAAAAAGAATCTGTTGTTACTAATAAATTCATACTTTTGTGGCTAGTATAAAGACGCATTTTTGTCCAAGAGCTCTCTTAACATTGATATCAAAAGAAAAAAACAAAACAAAAAAAAGAAAGCTCTTTGTAATACAAAAAGATGTGTCTTCTCTTAGCAGGTAGTCTGACTTTTCCTCCCTGCAATGAACAATGAAAGTTCCATAAATTTCAGGAACAGATGCCGTACCATACACATTTTGGAAAACTACTTAAGTAATCTTGCAACAAATACTTGTTAACAGAAAAAATCCTTAGAACAGGAAAAAAAGCATATATTAACTATATCAGACAGCTTATCCAAAATTAAATATAGAGCAGCAATTTGTAAAGTCTTTTCACAGATTTCAGTAATGTAAACCAAGCAAAGAGAAGAGCATCTGTATCACAGTGCAGGGCCAGCAACTTAGGGCACACATGTCAATCTTGAACCACATGCAGGCATGCCTGTGCAAGAGACTAATTCACTGTTCAAAGCAAATGAGACTGCAACTCTTACCACATCTGGTACACTGGAAAAGCAAGGCAGTATTTTGCCCCTGTGCAAAGCAAAGGCTCCCAGCATATGCTTTGCCCAGAGCAATGTGTTGCCCATCAGCTACAAAACAGCATCTTGCTTCTTCCAGAATAAATGACTTTTTTTAGATCTATAAAGACTGCATGTTATTAATTGTTACGTAATCATTATGCAAAACAAAGCACATAACAGTTGTTTATTTTTGTATTTTTATTTATATCTATTTGCTTGAAGTTGATGTGTCAGTTTATTGTATAGTCACAGGCAATGTGTTTCACTTCCAAAAGAGGGAAAACCCAACACACAAGCAATTTTCAGCAGGATAGCATAGCTATCCAGCCAGACTATAGCTAATTCCCAAGAGCAACAAGCCATATATACCAGGCAACAGCCAAACTAGCCATTCTTCCAAAGCTCTTGCCACAGTTGGCACCTGTAGCTATGAGTAAGTGTCTGCTCTGATATGGTAACAAGAGAGCTAAACAGTAATTAGTTCATGATTCCATGTACAAAACCTACTTTTAAACATGAAAGATCGAAAGGAGCAAAGTATGGCAAACCAGCTTGGGTTAGCACAGGGTAACAAGCACTAGCAAACAGCCAGACCAGCTTCAAGCATGCTTGGCCGATGCTAAAACATAAATACGTAGCATAATTTAAAATTTGGGGAATAGCAATGGGATTCTCACTCCTAGACAACAAAATCCAGCAAGAAAAAGTCCAGCACTGCACTGATTTGGAAAAGACTGAGAAAACAGCCCTTCCAAAAGCACAACATGCTTCCTCTGGGAAGCAAATTTAAACTAAACCATTAAACAAACCCCTTTGCATTATAACTGCGTGCTAGTGACCATGCCAGCTAATCCCAGAAGCAAAGTTAACTTGGAGGTTGAAGGAACTGTTAATGATTAGCTGCCTCCACTGTCTTCTTCAAACCATATGAAAAAAAAACCCAAACAAAAACAAAAAACCAACCACAGTTGATAAACAGGATGTAGAGTTAAATTTTAACTGTTTGCTTGCTTCCTCTGAAGTAGCCTCGAGGCCAAGCACAGCACAGCAATGATAAAGCAAATAGTTGTTCTTTTCTCTTCTTTTTCTGTGCCGCAGACACCACTCTACTGTGCTACAGTGTGCAACCCCAGGACAAACACTTTACAAGAAATAAGACACTGCAGTACATTTGGCCAAGCTAATTTGAGGATATCTAAATGTTCTAGTAAAGTTCACATAATTTGAGGATATCTAAATGTTCTAATAAAGTTCACATATATAGGGATATTTACAAAAAAAAAGGGGGGGGGGGGGGGGAACAAGCTGTGACAATCTTTTTAAACCTGAAGCATCACAACTCAAATTTACGAGCCATGTAGTCACACAGCCACTGCTTCTCTCACTAAGTGCACGTACAGCTGGTAAAGAGCAGGGGAAAAAAGGAGAAAACACCCCACAATCTCTATTGAATTAACTCAGCTAACCAGGTACTGCCAACTTCAAGCTGTCCTGAAGGACAAGACAAGTCATTACACCAATACCACAGACTTACACCAAGCAAATACCCTTTAGATTTGTGTTACATTAACTGATACTCCAGAAGCGTTGTGCAAGAAAACTCCTCTTCAGGTTTCCTACTCTGCTTCTCCCCAGTTCAGCAAGAATGAAGCTGTAACAGCATACACACTCACCTGGCAGAGGGGACAGGAGAAGCGCTGTGTGGTGCTGCACAGCTAACTCACCAGCAAGCTGTAAAAACCTGCCAGGATTTTGTGAAGAGTGGGACAACAGTTAGGGGGTAGAGAAAAACAGCTGCCCAGTCCTCAACACTGAAAACATTGGCTATCAGGTGAAAAGGGTAGGCAAACAATCCCCACTCCACCCTCCACAAGAGAGTCTAAGATACAGTGTAGGAAGCTACAAATTAAAAAATACACAGAAAAACCACCCTCAATGCCTGCTGCCCACCCACTCCCAGTAATCAAACAACCGCACACTCTCACCCATGAATTTGAGGATGAGTGAATAGTCACTTCAAGGGCATTTCCCTGATGTAAAAATTTAACATCCAAAACACACTAGACAAAAAAAAATCCTAAAACTACACTACCATTGATGTCCTTTAAACAAATGTTCTGTGCTGCACAGAGCTGCGAGTCAGTAACTTTGACCTCTCCCTAGGCTCACCCAGACAAGAAGGAATGTAGGCTCAAACTCCACAGGCTTCCTCAAGCTGTTGCTTTAGAGAAAGTGAGGAGAAAAGGAAGGATAAACAGCTTGTTATTAGCACTAGTCTTTTGCAGTTCTGACATTGTTTCCCTGTTTTGCTTTTCCGGTTTGTGATTGAATATAGGGTTGGGTCTGTTACTAACACTTTAATTCAAATAAGTAAAGCCCTGGTTACAGGGTAATCAGTGTTACACATATCTAAATGTTAGCAGAATAGATCAGAATTACTTCATGCAAGCAAAACCACAGACATAAAGAGGTATCAGCCATGCATGCAGCATGACCTGTTACCGCTTCCCACCCCCATCTTCCTGGCATACTTGGTTAATCACACTTACTGAGCCTCAGTGATCTGTTCTGCACAAATTTGGTGCTGTACTTCCTGAAAGTCATCTGTTCCACACCTCAAGCACTGCACGCAGTTTTGGGCATCTCAATGCAAGAAGGACGTCAAACTATTAAGTATGTGTCCAGAGAAGGGTGACCAAGATGGTGACAGGTCTCAAGGGCAAAACTTATGAGGAACAGCTGAGGTCGCCTGGTTTGTTCGGCTTGGAGAACAGAAGTCTAAGGGGTGACCTCATTGCTGTGCACAGCTTCTTCAAGTGAGGCACCGGAGACCTCCTCTCTCCGGTGATCAGCGATAGGACACAAGAAAACGGAATGAAGCTGCGTCAGGGGAAGTTCAGATCGGACATTAGGAAAAGGTTCCTCACTGAGAATACGGTGAGTCGCTGGAACAGACTCCCCAGGGAAGTGGTCAGGGTCCCAAGTCTGTCAGAGTTCAAGGAGCATCTGGATGACGCTCTTAGCCATGTGGTTTGGTTTTAGGTAGTCCTGTGAGGAGCTGGGAGTTGGACTCAACGATCCTTATGGGTCCCTTCCAATTTGAGATGATTCTATGCTAAAGCCAGAATTATTGAAAGGCAAGTTAATGGAGAGAACAGTATTTCATTCATTCTGTATCTGAGCAGTGCAATTCCCTTAACCAAAGCGCATTGCTGGCAGCATGAAAAAAGAATGTCATAACAGAGGGAAAAAAAAGTTTAAAATTTCTAGTCAAAGACAAGCTGACTGGAACACTAGATTTGATGTATCAAATCAGACTAGCAATCCATCAAATATGGTATCTCCTTTCAGCAGAAACTCTGCCTGATGTTACACAAAATACTGGGCAAAAACACAGGTTTCAAACTGAATGTAGTGATAGGTCAATAAAACTATGCAGTACGTGGGACAGTGAGTGGTTCAGAGAAAGGAGTTTGGTTTTCTTCCTCAACCTCTGGGACGACTGGATTCCAAGTTTACTTGTTAGTTTGAATACAAAAGGTAAGTTCTGTTCTACTACCTGTAAAAATGAGCCACAGCTTCAGATTTAGCTGCTTATAGCAGTAAAATACACATAGTTGAATGTTACAGACATTGCAACGAACACCAACAAACATTTTCTAGTAAATACACATTTTCTGTTAAGTACAAGCTCATGCACCCAGACTGTAAATTGCAGTGTTAATCAAAGGAAACATAAAAGAAACAAAAACTAAGGTGCTTTCAGCACCCCTTAACAAACAAACAAAAAGAAAAAAATCAAAACAAGCCCTCACTCTTTGCAATTTGTTCCTAGACCCAGCTTTAATATTAACCCTTATCATCCTTCTCCAAAATGGCAAATGTAGTTGTTTTGCTATATAGTTTACACAATAAGCTTCCCTGAGATGAAAGAATCTGATGAGACTAAGAACATTAACCTTTCCTGTTTTAGAAATACAGATTTATCCCACTGCTACTTCCATAAAGAAAGCGTATTTAATACAACTTTCTAAATAAATGAGTTATGGTTAACTGGATAATGGCACTGAAGAGATCCTGGACAACACAGATTGCACAGGCTACCTGCAAGGAAGTCAGTTTGACCTACAAAAAGGACAATAAAATCCCCAGCTTTAATGAGCTCAGCCAGACAGCTAATTTCTTGAGGGAGAGCACCATTTTATGCTGTTGTTTCATTAAATTCTAAAGAAAAGAAATTATAAAGAAAATTTAGTATGTTGAACACAGGAATATGTGAAGATATTTACACTGCAAGAGAAATATTCTATAGAAAAGATCAATTATGGGTTCAAGGCACATCAGGCATGAAAAAGCATGAGTAGTTTGGGGTTTTTAAGACATCATGACAATCAGATGTCTACACAATGTTACAAATCATATCGTTCATTAACTCTTGATGGACGTGCAAGTAACTTAAGTATTTTATTTTATTACTATTGCTTGTATATTGTCTGATCCCCATTAAGACAGTGTTCAAGAAACTCAAGAATTTACTTACAGAAATAATTTACTTCCATCTCTTGTCCAGGAAAGTATGAGCACTAAGCAAGCCTGACCTCACTGCAGATGCAGAGTGCCAGTGCCACTAGCACCGCTCATCCTTGTTTACCATTACGTACACATCATTTATCCCATAGGGATCTTCTCCAACGTGTGAGGCTCTACTGGTGTTGGGAATCAGAACTGCCAATTCCATTGACTAGAAATAGTTTGAACACCTCAACTGCGTCTGCACCAACTCAGTTACAGACCAAAACCGGGCAGTGTGGTGGACATCTGCCTCTTCCCAGTTCCTTCAGCACAGACATCTGGTTAAGTTAACCAACATGTGAGAAGTATATAAAAAACCTGAAAGAAACTTTGACAGAAGCACTGCCCTGTTATCAGTGACTGGTGGGGCCAATCCTATCTCTCCGGTGGAAGACTGATGCAACCTTTTACCATGCCCAGTTAGCCATCAGTTGTGTGAAATTCAAGTCCCTAATTAGCTTTGAACAAATCTTCATCTGAAGGTACCATACTAGAACCCTAGAACCTTTATACCGGTTGTCTTTCACAGTAAAAAGGGGAAAGGTCCTACTTACCATCCCACTCCCCCAGAGATGAATTCAACATCTTTAACAGCCCCTTGGACAGTCACCAGAATCAAATCTGCTAAAGTACTGTCAACTCATCAGTCAATCCACAGAAGAAAGCCAGTACTAGCAACAAACAAGCGTTACTAGAGAAGAAAAAACAGAGGTGCTTTTTTACAGTTCCCTAAATATTTTTCAGAACGTAAGGATTTCAAGGCTTTATTACTTCACATATACAATCCTTCAATCCAATTTTCACTAAGGCTAGAAGCCAGTTGCCTGAACACCAGTGCCTAATGTCACCTGAGAATCCTTAGAATATCCTGCCATGGCTTCTGAAGCTGTACCATGAAAGACAGGTCTCCTGTCACCTCTGAAGCATTTAGACATCTAAGTTTCACCTCGTGCGTTTGCTTTGTATGCGGTGCTGGCAATGTAGGAGGCAACTGAAATAGATTTGTGAGTGTATTTCCAGAGCTGCAAATCCAGCAATGTTTTCTTGTAGGTTTATAGAAAGAAGTTTCTTACACATTCCCTTCAGCATACAGATAAGTTACAATAGTAGGACAGACTTTCCAGAAAGCTTCATCTCTTAAAGTCCTAGTAAATCCAGGCCTCTTAAGGTAAAAGGCTAGAGGAACCAGATAAGCCATGTCTCATGTAATCTGATTATGTCACCTTCCTTTTCCTGCAGAGAGGGTTCACAATCAAGAGCTTTTACAGATTACCACAATCAACTAAGGCCATCAATACATATACAGCAACTTGCACAGTCTATATAAAACGTTCACCATCATCAGAGGGGCGAAGGCACTAGACAGAACAAAGGAAAAATAATTAAAGGAACACTAAGTCCTATTTCCAGGCGTAACATGTATGTAAATGCATGCATTTTTATATATTTATATGCATAAGCTATATATTAATATATAAAACCACAATGCTAACAATACATTTTACTAATACCATCTAACATCAAGGGGGGGTTAAAAGTGGTGGTTGTGGTTTTTACTGCAACAATTTATCACCGCATTTCTCCAATTATGTCTGAATGCAGGATTAAACTGGCATATAATCTATGGAGCTAGCCCTTGACTTAAGAATTTACATCTTTTTCTTTACATACACTAGCAGATTTTCTCAGATTCTCCTAGCAATTGCCATCGGTAAAAAGCAGACCAGATTTCAGCAAAGGTTTGAAGATATTTTCTACATTTACATACTATTTTTCCTGGGATATCACGACAGTTGGGAGGGGGGTGTCAGGGAGGGAAGTATACCATAGGCATCCCATTCACGCAGGATGGCGTGCTTGCTGTATGATTTTAGAATTCGGAAGCACAGAATGTACAACAGTAATGCACACAGTCCGTAGCATGTCCTGCTCCAGAATTACATTTCTTAAGCTGTACCAATTTCCACGCAAGCCATACTTAACAAAAAAATCAATTCCTAACCAACAGAACACGTGCTTGCAAGTACTAAAATACTCATATGTCTTAAAGAGTGGGGACATTGCTAAGCCTCATTAAAATCAAGAAGCTGAAAACAAGACCTAGAGAAACAGGCTTACAGCTTACTGGCCTTAGACAAATAGCCTCACCTTTATCCCTCTTGCTGCTATGAAACTGGAAGCCTTTCTTCCAAAAGGGAGACTAAGATTCACTAAGAGTTGGACTCAAGGACCCCAATTTCCCAAACACAATCTGTGAAGTGGCACATATACCTATACAACAGCACTGAAAAGGAGAGGGAAGAGAGGTCTGTTTAGGTAAAGAGTTACTTATGCAGATGCTTTTTGAAAACCCTATTGGCAAATCATTCACACATTCTGCTGGAGGAACTGAGCAGAAAGGGGACGCACACAAAAGGGGACATGGGGCAAGGACAGACCACAGCAGCTGGGAGCAGGTGTATGACATTCTAGGACAAGAATCAGAGCAAAGAAACCAGCCCACTCATCCAAGAGTCAGACTTGAGTTCGTGCCTGATTTTTCTTTCCTGGTGCCAACTGGAAACGGGAGGACAGCTAGGGAGGACACATATTCATCCTTCAGACAAGACCAAAGGAGAGAAGCTTCGCACGTTATTCTTTAACAGCCACTTCAGATCATGTTCATGCAAGATGCTGAGAACATAAAATGGGGCAGCTGAAAGAAGTCAGTAAGTCTCACCTGTGAATGTCACCTCGCAGAATTAGGCTCTATAAATGAGAAGCATGTATGGAGAGATACAAGGGCATCTCATCACACCTTCACCCCCTACCCCGCACCTTTCCCAACTGAAAGGAAGATGATGTCAACGCAGAGCATAAGGGGATGTCTGCAGGAATATCTTTGGGAACAGGGAGAGGGATGTGGGAAGGAAGACTGGCAGATGGCAACTGAAGGCAAATGGAGTTCAAGTCCTACAGAGGAAGAGATTTTTAGCAGCTCTACAGAGGCCCTTGTTATGGAAAGAAAAGAGTTAAGACAACAGTCCTCCCTCCTCCCCATTGTATTGGTGAAATGCCAGAAGCACTTTGCTAAAGTTCACATAAGTATGGGGGAAATGGAACTTCAAACATCTGGAGTATGGAGGTCAGAGCTGCTGCAGAAGCAGCTGGCCCTGCATGCAGGAGGCAGCTGTCTGCCCAAACGTCAGTGGAGTGAAGGGAAGAGGTGGGATGGGTCTGTGGTTAGGAGCAAGAGCCTGGAAAACAGCAGATTGAAACTATTCCTGGCTCCGCCAGACTTCCTGTGCTACGCCAAGCAAGACGCTTCACTGCTTAGGCCAGCTTCTTGGAACTGCCCACCTGCAGCGCCTTTGAGAATAGACACAGACAGAGTGTAGGTGGGCACTGGTCTAGGCAACGCTGCCATAGCTGTCTGCTCTGAGCACAGTGAAACACAGTGACAAAGATACCTACGATTTCTCTGTAAAACAGCTTCCATTGATGTTTTAAAGTGCTAGTTAAAATGCAGTGAGTTATGGATCATACCTCCTGTGCTTTGGCAAACCGTTCTGCTGATTTCAACCGTTTGAGCAAACCGAACATACATACGCTGCAATAAGAAGTCTGTTGTGAACATTACTCATTTAAAACAAAACAAAAACCAAAAAAATCCCAAGCCCTCCAATGACCTGATACACATTCATGGGGGATAGATACAACATGAATTCTAGCTAACTTTTTTTTTCTTTAAAATTCAACTGCTAGTTCAATTTCCTCTTTAAGAGTCTAACAAACAAGTAGAAAAAAAATGCATCGCTAATGTAAATCTCTGTGGGAGGATACAGAGAAGAGGAGATGGGGAGATTAACTGGAATTACCTTCTACCTGCCCCCTGAAGTCTGTGGCCTTTCAGCACCAAAAGCTGGGAGCCAGGGAGAGAGAAGTAGCTTCCATGGTGTTACTCCCTGTTCTAATACAAAACCCCTGTGATCACCCTAGAATATGCTTTCCAGCACTTGCTGGCGATTCAGCTGTGGCTGAACACCACACACCGCCACTTCAAAACCATCGTACGACAGGAAGCACAAACCCAGCTCTGCATCAGATCAAAACCACAGTGTGAGGCAAATGAATGATTGCTAACCATCCACTTGAGCTTCATGCTGTATGGCAAACACCTTTTTGAAGGACAGTTCTCTTACTCCGTCCTCTCTCTGCCCCCCTCATCTTCCCTTCACCAGGACAAGATTCTGATAAAGGAACTACCAGCACACACCTCCTCTCCTCCAGTGAGCCGCAGGTGTTTAGACAGCGAACTGAATACACATTTCAATAACTAACACCAGTGGTGTTGCTAATACAAGTTTCCAGAGGAAAAAGCTATCTAAATCAAACCAAAGATTTATTAATTATATTTGAACAGAAGCCAGAAATGAAAAAGTCTGCTGATTAAAAACAGTCTTTAAAACAGAAGACACTTCAAAAGAGAAGTGTTTCAAGTGTACAGTCCTACTGACTGATTTTGACAGAACATTTGGGATGTGCAGTCATAACATGTTATGTTTGCATTCAGTCTTAAAAAACACAAAAAGCAGATAAATGCTTTTGCTTATGCAAAGTCAAAATCCCAACTGTGTGTGTGTGTAATTCAGTACCTGAAATTAGATTTTATTCATTTTAAATTTCTTTTTTGCTGAGTATTCCTCAAGACATGCATGCACGAGTAGGCTCATTAAAAAAAAAAATAGAAGAAACAAAATATGCTTATGCAAGCTCCCACATGAGAGTTTCAGCATTTTAAAGTGGCTGAATGAGTCCCTCTTTTCCTTACTGGAAGCAATGCACTTGTCTAGAATTAAACAAAACATAGAAGTCTAAATATATTCGTGACTGAAGGAAAGCACAAGGACAGAAAGGAAAAATTAAACGGCTTCTTCAGTAGTTTGGACTCACTAAAGAACCACCATGGGAGTAGAACAAAATTGTATGGTTGAACAAAAAGCATTTTGGGTGCCAAAAAAAGCAACTTCATAGGAGATGAACATGTGCAATTGCAAAGAGCACTGCAGGTGGCTGAAAAGGAAATAATCTAAAAAAAGCCTATAAAAAAATAAACTCAACAGAACAAGTCTGAACTTTCTGAAAGTTTGTCTGAGGTAAGGAACTGATGAAGCTGGAATAATGACAAGCCATAATGCTCATGCCTGAATAACAACAACAAAAAACCCCACAAACAAAAAAAACTACCACCCAAAAAAACCCCACCAAACACCAAAGCCAAACCCCTCACACCTAGTTGTAACTTGGCATTTCAAATTGCAGGGGGACAGGAACACACCAACAGAAGCCAGCTAACAGTCTTAGCTTTAATTTATCACCTCTTTTGTGCTTTCATTTATCACCTCTAATAGCAAAAATCAAATATTTTCTAACAATAAAGGTTACGTTACACAGTTAGGCTAGTGGATTTATTGCATATGTCAAAGTAATCATTATGCTAAACAGTAACAAAACTCCAACATAAAACCTATTCTGATTTGTCACAGGTACTTGAAAGTTTTCTGAATTAATTTTCAGGCACATGCTTTTCTTAAAATAAAAAACACAAAGCCAAACAACCCAAAACCAACAAAAAAAAGACAAGCAAAAGCCACACATACACAAAAATTCCTCTCCCAAGCATTCCTCTTCATATGAATTCAGGGCTTCTGAGGTATCTAAGATTGACAGTCCTGGGGCAGGTTTCCCTAAGACATAAAACAGGGCAATATATATGGAAATGATTCTGAGTATCCTTCAGCCACCAGCCAACATAGCTTTTATTACAAGTCATCCAAGCAAATGTGTGACATACGTTACTTTTCACATAACCTCTTTGATCGTATCTCATTTGACAGCAGTGATGTAAGCTAGTGGGAAATCTGGTTTTCAGTTGGGTCAGCACTGCACGAAGAGAAACTCACATGTATTAAACAGCTATCAGAAAGCTAAAGGCCATGTTATCTATACCACAAACCCACTCGGTTTTGTGCCACAAACACAGTTTATTACACATGTAATTTCTTTTTCCCTTCTTTTGTTTCCTAAATGTTCAAAGACTGAAGATTGCATTTTCTCCAGAAGAGAACTATGAAAGTTCTGGATTTTTTCAAAATTTTGTACAAAGTAAGCAAGTCTCTATGGCAGACAACTTTGTTGCAACACTATGAGGTGCTACTCCAATGGTAGGATAACCAGCAGTGGCAAGTTTTTACTTCATCCCCATTGCCAGGGACTCTTACCAGTAAAATTAGACAGCAGGAACAAACCTTAGCCACTATAAATCCCACTTACAAGTTTTCAGTATACTTATTCAACTCTGCAGTTAACTTACTACCAGTACTACTACCTTCAGCATATTATTACAGCAAAAAGCTTCTCCATGTCACTTTGATATTAAAACAACTAGGATATGACAAGCTCCTCACTTCTGTTTTCAAAGACAAATATAGAACAAGACAGTTCAGCTCTCTGACCCAGTCTCCCCTTTCTCAAATCCCCCTCAGTAACCAGCTATCCCTTCTGAAGGTACATCAACAGAGGACAAGCTTAGAAGCATCATGAACTTCACTCAGCTCAAACCTCTTCCGAAATCCCAGTTTCCACAGCATTGTAGATGGACACCTATTAAGATATTCTAGCAAAAAAGGAGAGTTAACAGAAATTCCCTCACATGTTTCCTAAGACTATGTTACTATTTTGGACTGAGTCATACAGACTTCTTGTAATTTGGGATGTATTAAGTAAAAGCAGAACACAGACAACTAAATCACAAACACATATGATGTTTACCAGTTTAATAGGGTGGGAGGAAGAGACAGGGCAGAGATGAAACTGCTAAGGCTGCTCTACTTCTCCATTGCCATTTTAATTTCCACACACAACTAAAAGAGGAAGTTGCACATTGTTTCTGTAAATGGATATCCCTTAGCCTCCTACTCTTGGCTATGACCAATATGAAATACTGCAATTGTATCTGCTGGGAACATCCACATGGCCTCAGCAGTCCTAGCAGCCCTTACTCCATTCTGAGCCACAACCTTCCCCAGCCAAAACTTTTCCAGACTAAGACTGGGCACTCTGGCAAAGACCCTGGCCCAAGAAGAAACCATGCCACCAGTCAACCCCTCCTCCCTCCAGAACCAACTCTCAGACTTGGACCCACACACAGCAGTGAGTTCTTGGCTTCAACCTGTGCAAGTACACTTGAACACAAATGCTGCAGCCTGATGGCAGGTTGAAAAGCAGTACAGGTCTCAAAGAGAAGCCTTGTGCATAGGCACAGAGAGGACATCAATATATCCCTACTGCTGAATGCATTATCCCACTACTGTTAAATTCATTAGCCAGACTGATCATGTGTTCAGAAACCAGACATTACCACCGTGCTGTTATTAGCATAACGATTAATCTTGATGGCAAACGCTTGGGGAGAAGAGGAGTGTCAGCCATTGGGGATGACACACAGAAAGAAGCCTGTAGAAAGAAGCACCCAGAAGTCTGCAGTGTTCAAGATCTTGTCTCCAAGATAACTGAGCCCACAATTAGGGGGGAGGCGGGCAGGGGCGGCAAAGAACAAAACACCATCTGGTACGAGAGAATGGCAGGAAAAAAAATTTTAAAAAGAGACTGGCCATCTCTTAATGTCACTTTAGGCAGAAGCTATGACACACACTACCCAAATATTGACCACTGAACTGTTCAAAGCTAACTGAGGAAGGTACACAGGTGCTCTGGTAAAGGTGCTCCAAACACTGTGGTGGGTTACAAGCCTCTGAACTGCACCACAGCGTTTCAAGAGGAGGCCTTACAGCTCCACAGTAACAACCACCACGGACTCGTGCATGACTGGCCATTGACCTGTGCAATACTGGACAGCTAAACACACACTGAAGAGCTACCGAACTTCTGCAAGAAACCAAACTGCACTGGGAAGTGGCTGGAATCAGTATACTGCTACAATTACCTTAATCAGGGAGGGAGGTGTTGGTGAGGAGTAAAGTATTTCTCTGAGAGGTAAAGGGGTACATCAGGACAAAACTACATGGACTACAAAGACAGCTGTGCAAACTTCTGTGGCCTGCCTCCTCCCTACTGCTTTAGTAAAGCCCGGTTTTCCTAAGTGAGATCAATGTACTTTTTGGATTTAAGTTGTATATATCCATTCAGCAATACCGGCAGCATTTACTCCCAGAAGTATATAGTTAACATAAACAACAACTATGCATTTATTTTAAGAACTACCACCACAGAGAAACCTAGACAAATGGGCAGGAGGGGAAGAGTAACAGGAAAAGTATCTTTATTCCAGTAAAATCTGAAGACTGCTTACAATCTGTTTTTCTAGGATGTTTGCTTAAGTCACCATTATTTGCAGAACTTTTGCTTTCTAAAAATTCATCTGGAAAAATTCACACCACATTTTCTTTACTCTGTTTCTACTGTTTAGATGATGCTTTTAAACAACTATCAAACTAGGTGACCATTATCTAATAATGACCAGTCAGCAGCGTTCTCTCAATCTTATTTCAGGCAAATATTTCACATGGAAAACAGTCTTTTAAAAGTCTTTCAAATAATTTCCAAAAGAATAAATGAGTTAGATACATTTAGTCCAAGTAATTCAGCCAGCTCTAGTAGAGAGCATCTCTGAAGAGTTTCTGCATTGACTGAAGGGCTACATGTTTAACTCAGCCCAGGGAAATACAGTTTCATAAAGATGTTGAGTTGAAAAACATGCAAATAACTTGGACTTGTGGTCCCATCAAGCTCCTTTTGCTCCCAGGTCTGGAGGTCTAGAAGTAAGAAGCAAGCTAACTAGGACTGAAGCTTGATATTCTCTCTGCCAGCCAAGAGGCACACTGAACAGCGGGAGGAATGCTTAAAGCAGCAAAATCCCAACTGATTGAACTTGAATTTCTCTCAGTGAGAGCTTACGGAAACCATCCCCCACTTCCTGAAGTTTCATTATTTGTTAATATGCCACAGCCCGTACTAAGAAAAGGGAAAGACACATTCTTTTAACCAAGACCACGAACACCCCCAGAAGTTCTCTCCTCCAGTTTTACCACCCAGATGCCAGAGTAGCACCAAATGCTACCACTACATTAGGGATGCTTCAAAACTGTAACACATGAAGGACAAGCACTTCTGTGTCAGCTATCATGCTACTGTCAAAATAAGGCACTAACACACATGTCTACAGGTCACAGGAACACAAGTCAGAGCACAGAAACAGATATGCTTAATTATACATCAATTTAGGAGGCTACTAAAACAGTGATAAGTGATGAGCAGACCATCCTCGGTGTGCAGAGGAGCAAATAAAATAAAGGGTGGTCTAGCTCCTATCAGCTTACAGGCTTATAACCCTGTCAGTGCTGTCTCTTACTATGAGATTTAGGGTGTATGAGGAAACTAACTCTAAATACAGGGACACAGGTAAGAGATTAGATAGTTGAAAAAGTCTGATTTGGTTCAGGCTGTTTGACTGGAGTTCTTGGTTTACCTTAATGACCCATAATTACATGAAAATGGCACATTTCTGGTATGACTTACAGGTTTCACCTCCCAAATGGAGATTGTCCTCAGTTACTTCAGTGTCTTGCTCATAACCACAGCAAGCAGAAAGTGCCCTGAGTTGGAGCACTGGAATAACATAGTATTTCTACTGTTCATTCACTCTCAAATGCCGTATTTCATCTGCCAAGGTACACATGCAGATCAACTGCATAATTTCAAGCTAAGTTTATTTTTAAAAAGACATCCACGTTTAAAAAATACTTGAATGTCTTGTAATTAAGAAGAATAAGCAATTTGCTAGTCCATATGAGCTGGCATGTTATTAGCTTACCATATCAACTACCTATCAACTGTTAGAGAGCAAAAACTTCAGTAACACCTTTTCCAGCCTAGTTTAGGAGACAAGCCTTATCCACAGTACCAATTCATCTCTTTTAGTCCTGTACTACATCTGGCCATTGCTGCATCTTGCCCAATACTAGACTTAACAACACACGTAAGAAAATCCTATAAATGGACAAAGAAGGATGAGCTTCCCAAAGACGACGTTTATCTCCTTTCCAGTCAGATAAAGGTCGATTTGTGGTTTGAAGGCTTATCCTGCAACCTTATACAGCCTAGTTTTGAACACAGTTCAAAAATATAACTTAAGAAGAAGAAAAAACAATCCCACAAGACACCAAGTTCAACAAGGAAGCAGAATTTCCTATAATTAAATCAAGCCTTTCAGTTATTCTATATTTCCTTGTTCTTATATTTTCAAAAGATGGCCCAGCTGACCTTTCCTGAAGCAATGATACGTTTTATTATTTCCATCATGATCCCTCTTAACTCTAAGGTCCCCATAATACTTGTTCTCACCTCATATAAAAGCCTGATAGCTTTTAATCTCACCCTTGTTGCTCCTGGTTTTGCCACATTCAGGAATTTGAGACAGCATGACAAGATCAGATTGACAAGACATTATTTTTCTCTTGCATGCAAGGAACAGACAAGCCAGTTAGAGAAATAGCAAGCTATGCTTCAATCCCTGTGTGACACCACACTGAACTGTACTGATGGATCCACTGTAAATAACCACCCCAGGACAACATGTAAGGGGAAAAAGCAAGTGCTTTTAGGCATGAACAGGTGAAGCGACAAATCCACTGCACATCAACGTTCATACAAGGATACATTCATGAAAAAGTCATAGCTATTCAGCAGCTTCTCAAAGAGGAAGCAGGTAAAATAAAAGATCTGTGGTTCTGTGGTCATGTACTACTTACGTTTTCATGCCCATAAGATATAATAGGCAAAAGTATTAAATAATATAACTATTTGCTGGAACCAGGAATGAACATTAGAAAGGAAAATGACTGCCTTAGTAATCTATGTTTTGAAATTGAGGAAGAAGCAGACATACTTTTATGGTGGTTAGTTCTACATGCACAGAGTTCCAAATGGGAATAACTGAAAAAGGGAATCATGGCTCCACTAGTTGTCATGCAGACTGTGCTAGTCCAAAACATACTCCAGTTTTTCTCAAAAAAGAAAAAGCCTACATATAGTACTGCTTTTAATGAAATCTACGATTTGCTTTCCACTACCACCACAACGCCCTTTCCATGATGGCACTAGCAGCACGGTCAGTTAAGAATCAACAAAATTCTCCAGTGGAATAAGTAGTTCTGGAAAAAAAAAAAATAATCATGGCAATTATCTCTATTTAGGAGTTCAGCCATAAAGTACATAAATTCATACAATTTCCCACACACTTTTCTATTACAGTAAACGTAAACTTTTCCCTTAGTGCTCTGCAACTGCCTCAGTGATGCAGAGGTCATACTGCTGTCCCAGATGATGTTGGAGAAGGGATGCACACGGGGGCACAGCAGCCACGTGGCAACTGTTTGATAAAATTAACACAGTTGGACAGATTTCCACACTTCATACACTCTTTTTCAAAGTTACAATAAAACAACAGAAGTTGTCCCAGCTTTAGAAGAGCAGCTAATAAGTCATTCATATACCTCCCATGAACTAATAAAAGAGTTTGTTCACTACATATATACAACCTGTAAGGGGGCTTTTACAAGACATGCAGAACAGATACCAATGGGTCCCAAAAGGCTGCTAATAAAGAGAATAAAGTCAAGCTAGCAGCAGTATAAAGAGTGGCAGAATGTTACTGCTGGCTTATAAAATTCATGTGAATCATTACTTGGTTTTCCATTTGCAGATCAACGTTAACTAAGCACTTACATGCTCCTCAATAAAACCTGCCAGCAGAAAGCACTAAGCAATTCCTTTCTGAACAGCACAAGTTGTCCAGTCACAAACACCCAGCAGCACACGTTCACGTGCTTGAGAGGCAGATGATGAAGGGGGAAGCTTCAGTGATGCAGTACAACCAAGATTCACCCACAATAAGCTTCTTCTACCTGCTTTTCCCCTCCTTCTCCCCAAACATAGGTAGCTCAGGCATAACACTACCCAGCTACCATGAAAACCAACATCCCAAATAGCTGCCTTAGATGGCACAGATACAGTGACTGACTTAATGCTTTGGTAGCTGGTTACCTGCTGCTGTATTAAACACAATGTTCTTATAACTATCACCACATACACTGCATTTCCTTTTTGCTTTCCCCTTACGCCACTAAAACATTGACAGAGATAAGAAAACTAATTCAACATAAACCAGGAGCTATTCACATGTGAAGACTGCCGGTTTACTGAGACTTGAAGGAAAATCAGTTTCAGGCAACAATCTAATTAGATGCATCTGAAGGAAAAATAAAAGACTCCTTGAAAAGTCCAATATGTGACTTTACAGCAGGTTAGTAACACATTTATGTGGTGTAGCTTCCAGATATGAAAGGTTTTCATTAAAAAAGGAAGATTGCACAAACCCCTTGACTCCTTTGTTGCACAAAGTTATCAAAAAGGCCTTTCAGAGTAATGTTCGCAGTCCTGGGATTTTTGGCTTTGATTTCAGAAAACAAGAGGCTGCATCAGCCCTCTTAATTTAGTATCTAATGAGGTATCTAGAGCTTACAGCCAAACACCCATTCAGCAGAAAGGAGGTTTTAATGGTCTAAAACACATCGAAAACTATGCATTCAGACTGCCCTTCTACCAGACTGTGCAATGGGAATCTGCATATGAAGGAATTCATTACAGTCAATGGCTATTAAAGTTAGCAGCTTCCCCATTCCCCAAACACACATTCAAACCTGCATTTACCAAGAAAAAAAAAAATTGGGAATAAAGAAGGACAGGAAACAAAAGTTTCTGTGTCAGTTTTTCCTCTCTCCATCATGAGCAACTGCCCTTCCCCGTCATAGAAAGGCTGACAGTTGCAGTTGCTCTCTCATAGGTGTACATAACTAAGCATCATGAGGGTTTTTGTTCTGATTTTTTTCATTTGTTGTGTTTGGGGTTTTATTTGACTGCATCAGCTGAACCATACAGGCATTACAGACAGATCCTACACATATTCATTTGTGGTCACGCAGGGAATTTCTCAACAGAACAGCTGACAAGGCAACTCTTACACATTATACTACATTCTGAGCAACTTATATGTATCATGTAGAAGCTGATATGCACAGAGTTACTAACAATTTTCATTAGCAGACAGATAACCAGAGCAAGTACGGTGTAACTTCTTGGAGCCTTGGCCTCTATCACAGAGAGTACAGGAAGAACAGGATGTGAAGCAAAGGCCACAGAGATAACTGTCAGCACTTTATTAGGAGAGGGAACATCACCCAGGGCAAGGTTAATCTAAACAAAAGGTGCAAGTTTCTTCACTAAGAATATTTGTGTCTGCTGACAAGCACGGGGCAGTCCAAGAGAACCAGAGAGAAGACATTATCTGATGTCTATAACATTAGATGATGCTCTAGTTCCTGCAGAAACATTTGGTCTCTTCACATGCTTTTGGACATACAGAAAGGAAAAAGTTTGTATGGAAGTGAAGCTTGCAAGGATTTCTAGATTGGGACTGGCAGTTTCCCCCTGACTTTGTCATTGTCTCCCCCTGCACGATTTAGTTTCTATAGCTTATGATGTGCCTTGCAAGATACACAAAGCCAGCTCTTAGGATATATGCAGCTACTGCTGTTTAACAGTAAGAAGGGTCACATCAGAGGGTAACCTGTACCAGCACTGCACTACACTCCAAAATAAAAAGGATTTTTCTCAACTCCATGTACTAACCTGCCCAGCTTCAACTTCTGGCTAATTGTTCAACATTACACTGTCACTAACAAAAGACTAATTGCAAAGATGACAGAGTCAGACTTAAGTATTCATAGGCTACTGTTATGCCACTACTCTGCTTCTTCTTTGTCAGACTAAACAAGCACAACTCCTTCAACCTCTCCTCGTAGGCTGCATGCTCCATGCCCCCAATCATCTCAGCATCCCTCTCTGCTGGACTACCTGCCAGTTTCCCTAAATCACTCTTGAACAAAGCAAGGGGTAACACAAAACAAATGGACACAGTGCTCCAGGTGAAGCCTCATCACTGCAGAGCAGATGATAATCACAGCCCTTCATCTGCCAGCCACACTCTACCCAACACACCCCTGCCACATGGTCTCACTTATTCAGATGGCCTCATGTTGTTGGCTTACACTCAGCACAACATCCACCAGCACACTAGCTCCTTTTCAGCAGAACGGCTACTCAGTCACCTCCCAACACATACAAAGGCATGGAGTTATTCCACCTCACGTGTAGGGCCTTGCACCTTGCCCACCTTCCCCAAGGGTTTTGCTGGCTCAGTCCTCAAGTTTCTCAAGGTTCCTCTACACTGAAGCTCAGCCATTCAGCATGTGAATGACTTTTCCTAAGAGTTATCCCCAGATTTGCTGAGGACATGCTTTATGTCCTGAATAGTCTCCACAGAATATTCTGAACAGTCTGGCCTCCAGTAGCAACACTGCTTGTTGACAGCCATCAACCATTTATTAGTTCTGGCTAATTTTCTTTCCAGTTAACAGTCCTTTTGTCCAGCCCATGTGTGCTTTGTATCACAGAACAAGACCAGAGTTTTAAGCATCCTCCTCTTTTTAAAGAGGCAACTTCAGGGTAAAAGTACCTGAACAGATATCCTTTGGAAGCAGAGTCATCACTAAATGGATCTGGAGAGGTCTTTTGCTCCCATTCATAAGTGTACTAAAAGTACTTTACATAATTGCTTGTTCCTAGGCATGAGCACCCACATTCATCAGCAGATGATGTGTCACATTTTCTATCCCCTTTCTACTTCTTGGCTTGCAAACATGAATTTGAACTGTTCTGTGATCACATACCACAATCCATGAATGCAGTATCACATTAATACAAAGGGCAGACACACACACAGTCTGAAAGCTCCTTCCCACTAATTCAAACATAGTGTCCCCACTGTACATCCACTGCCTTATGAATCTTCAAACATCAGAGACCTGCTGAGCACCTAACAGCTCTTGTGCTCTTCCTCCCTGCCATCAAACACCAGTTACTGTGTTCTCAACTTCCTGCTACTTAGGAGCTCACCCCTTCAAGCCCCCAGAACATCTTCAGCAGAGCTTCACTGAAACCTAATCCACATCTGTCCTGACTGGTCACTCACCCAATGGAAAAGGCCTTAGTATCTGGGAATTGGGGTGGTGTATGTGATTCAACATACCCTACAGATGTAAGTTTCAGAAGTTCTACAAGAAAAGACAACATCTGTGTATTTCATTATTGCCTCTGATTTCACCTAGACAAGCATACCATAGAAACAGAAGGCATTTAGCCTTCTGTTTGCATACGGTATTTGAATTACACATGCAGCAAATTAGACATGGATGGTAACAGGCAAGATTATTCTAAACCAATTCAGGGTGGTCTTGTGGTTTTTTTTTTAATAGTTCTAAAACCTAACTTTTAATGGTGACAAAAGATGCACATATTTTTTTTTCTTGCCAAGAGTTATGCTTTCAGAACACTGTTTTGTAATAGTCTGTATTTTGCATTAGAGAGCTTCAGATGCAGAAGAAAATCTTAACACTGAATGTTTAAGGGGTGCAGTGTTTACTGGTGCAAACCATCATTTCTTAAAAAGGAGTCTATTGCTTGCTTCATGCTTCAAGAGGCATAGATTTAAATACTGAGCTATTTAAAAAGTGTTTATGTCAAGGGAAAAAGAAAAGGAATAGTTGCTACACCCAGTACTGCAGCTGCTCTGACATAAATATGAGCACTGATCTGTTATATTTTTCAGTTTTGACACAGTAAACAAGGGTGTGTCTCTGTCAACCTCCCTCTCCTCTGACGAATCTGGCTGTCCTAGCTTCATTACCTGTAAGTTTGTGGAAGTGAAGCAGCAAAAAATTTATCTTAAAGTACACGTTTAAGTCAACTCTTGTTTCCAAGAGGAAGAGGGGAAGAGGGGAGACCAAAAAAAAGTCAGTCAAAAGAGCACAGGCCCAAATTTCTAGAAGAGCAGTTTTCCCTTGTCAAATATTCAAGCTATGAAGAGCTGAATTTAACTCCTCTACTAAAAGACACTGATTTTCAGAATAAAGGGAGGGATATGAGAGGATTTTTAAATTTTATTTTCAAAGAATTAACTCACTGGCTCAGGGACCCATGCAAGAATAGCACAAATTAGCAACATGATTTAAACAGCAAATCACAATTTCATTTAATATACATAGGAAATAAACATAATGAAGCATAAAGCACATTCAGAGCATATATACAGCGTCCTGCTTAATTCATCATCAGGGTACATGAAAAAATCCTGGGTTTATTTAGTTGCAGTACACTTCAAGAAACACCACATGCTGAATGTTGAGGTCTTCATTCCTTCCAAAACTCAATGTCCAACGTCCTTCCTTTGTCTTCTGAGGTCTCTCATTGCAGGCTGACCCTCTGCTTCCTCTTTCACTGCCCAGTCCATGCATTCACTCATCCTCCCTAAAACTGCTATAAAGAAAATACTACCTATTCCAGACAACTTACACTTCATATGCTACAAAGAAAGCAAAACACCTGGCTATTGCTGTTCAATCTTCTTCAAGGAAAATTTCTTTTTAGTTGCTGCAGCCGAGGGCAATCTATACCATAGCAGAACCGCTGCTCCGCTACTGCCTAGTGTTTGTGGATGGACAAGTCACCAGTGATTGCTAGGAACAACATGGGGCTCAAGTCCTTTCTTCCACTGCCTTTTTACACACCATTGTCCCATAGGGAAAGTTGAGATGGCACACCACAACAGTGCAATATTCAGGCTGGCTCTGCTTTCACATCTTGGATCAAAACTACCTCAACTGCTACCTGAAATTTCCCTTTTAAGTACGGCCATCCCCCAGGCAAATAAAAACAAACTGAAGCACCGAATAGGAACTGACAGAAATATACAATGCAACTGACTGCAACAGAAAGCTTGTAGCAGGGAGCCTAAAGGCATATATAGAATCACAGAATCATTTAGGTTGGAAAAGACCCTTAACACCATTGAGTGCAACTGTAAACCTAACACTGCCAAATCCACCACTAAACCATGTCCCTAAACACCACATCTACACATCTTTTAAATACCTCCAGGGACGGTGACTCAACCACTTCCCTGGGCAGCCTGTTCCAATGCTGGCTAACCCTTTTGGTAAAGAAATTTTTCCTAGTATCCCATCTAAACCTCCCCTGGCACAACTTGAGGCCATTTCCTCTCATCCTAACACTTGTTACTTGGGGGAAGAAACTGACACCCACCTCGCTATAACCTCCTGTCAGGGAGTTGCAGAGGGCAGTAAGGTCCCCCCTGAGCCTCCTTTTCTCCAGAATAAACCACCACAGTTCCCTCAGCTGCTCCTCATAAGACTTGTGCTCCAGACCCTTCACCAGCTTCATTGTCCTTCTCTGGACACGCTCCAGCACCTCAATGTCCCTCTTGCAGTGAGGGGCCCAAAACTGAACACAGTATTCGAGATGCAGCCTCACCACTGCCAAGTACACGGGGCCAATCACCTCCCTAGTCCTGCTGGCCACACTACTTCTGATACAAGCCAATATGCTCTTGGCCTTCTTGGCCACCTGAGCACACTGCTGGCTCACATTCAGCAGCTGTCAGCCAGCACCCCCAGGTCCTTTTCTGCCCAGCAGCTTTCCAGCCACCCTTCCCCAGCCTGTAGCGCTGTGTGGGGCTGTTGTGACCCAAGTGCAGGACCTGGCACTTCTCCCTATTGAACCTTGTACAATTGGCCTTGCCCATCAATCCAGCCTGTTCAGATCCCCCTGCAGAGCCTTCCTGCCCTCAAGCAGATCAACACTCCCCCTAATTTGGCGTCATCTTGACATTTACTGAGGGTGCACTCAATCCTAGATTATTGATAAAGATACTGAACAGAACAGAACTGGCCCCAGTACTGAGCCCTAGGGAACCCCACTTGCGACCAGCCACCAACTGGATTTATTCCATTCACAACTCTTTAGGCCCAGTCATCCAGCCAGTTTTTTTACACAGCGAAGAGTATGCCCGTCCAAGCCATGAGCAATCAGTTTCTCCAGGAGGATGATGGATGATGTGGGAAATGGTGTCAAAGGTTTTACTAAGGTCTCAGGTCCAGGTAGACAACATTCACAGCCTTTCCCTCATCCACTAAGTGGGTCACCTTGTCACAGAAGGAGATCAGGTTACTCAAGCAGGACCTGCCTTTCATAAACTCATGCTGGCTGGGCCTGACCGCCTGGTTGTCCTGCATGTGCCACATGACAGCACTCAAGATGATCTGCTCCATAACCTTTCCTGGCACCAAGATGAGACTGACAGCCCTGTAGTTCCCTGGATCCTCCTTCTGGCCCTTCTTGTAAATGGGTGTCATGTTTGCTAACATTAACACCTTTAGTGAAGTCTTGACATTCACGCTGGTCCGAAGTATAGACTTGCTCTCTTCTTCCCCCAAATCTTACCTAACAGGATGAGTAGGATCTCTTATACTGGAAGGGTTTACAAACTTCTCCAGAAGAGCAATAAAGTCTCTGCTTTGCCACATCAGAGCAGCTTGGAAAGGTCAAGTCAGCTTGGCAAAACTCAAAGTCAGTATCAAGGGTTTAAGCCAAAGAGCTTAACTGTATGTGCACAGCTCTGTATATTAGGTATAGTAAATAATTACATGGCAGGTCACTCCAGACCCACACATTACAGCAGAAAAACAATTATAACTACAGAAAATATAGATGCAGCTGGGCAGGCTTTTACTCTGGCTGCTATGCAAAAACCGTTGCTGGAGCTGTTCACTGCCTCCGTGCGCCCAGAGCAGTGCTCCCTCACCACAGTGTGATTACTCATGTGAAGCCTCTCTGCCCTCAACAAGAAATCAAAGTTGAATTAATTTTTTCCTATAAAAGCAAGCAAGCTTTCCATCTGTAAAATTAAGCTCCAGTAACAAGAATATAACACACCACTCCATCACCTAACTTTTCATGAGTGCTTTTTCCAGTGAAGAAGGTACATAGCTAGGAAAAATACTGAGTGGCTACTAATCAAAATTAGCTATCCAGCCATTTAGCCTAGAGTCATTCTGGAAAATGCACAGAGAACTGAAACACAGTAGGGGAACAGAAAGGGCCTGCAGGTCAGAAGAGCCACAGAATTTTCTTCCATAGAAAGAAGAAAGGTATTTTAACCAGGAAAAACTATCAAATTGTGCCTTATTTCACAGATAACTGCTCTATGCTGCAAAACCCAGAATTGAATATTGGACTGGCAATCCTCAGATCTCCATTTCTAGGCAATACTTCTTACATGAAGAATTCCATTTTGAGAATATGTTCATCCACATGCTTTAGTGGCATTAAAATATTCACAACTGATACAAGCACAGGGAAAGACACTCTGGAGACCTTGGAAAATTTAGACAGTCTATCAAAGCAACTGCACAGCAGATTTAAGATACACGGTTGAAGCATTTAAGCAGAAACATTTCAAAGCAAATAGCTGAGCTGGTATGTGTGCATTATCTGTATCCAGTTTAATTCTACAAAATTAGTCTGCAGAGGTTCATTTATAAGCAAGGATTACTTTCAGGAAAGACCAACCAGGACAGAAGCTAACAAGCAAGTGACCTGGCTAAACACTCTTCAAAAGCTCTACAAAGCACTGATTGTTCATAGTCTTTAGCAAACAGTTCATGTATCAGGTGACTCAATAGCTTTCAGCATAGTGCCTTCAATTCAAGCAGCAACAGTACAGAGGGTTAACACCTTTTGTGCTAGCATCAAACATTTTGGCTTTTTCCAGGGTTAGTCATATCAGTGGGCCAGTAAGAATTTAACAATAATCGCTTCACACACACTGCAGCTCTGAAACACATAAGAAAAGACGTGCTCAGTACAAAAGAGCATCCAGTGCTTGGGAAAACCTGTAGGTTCAGTCCTTTATCCAGTCATTTCTTCAGAGGTAGTCATAACCCTAGCATCAAGAAATCTCTGAACACTTGACAGAACAAGGAACTTATCTACAGCAATTGTACTTCCTCCTACTTTCCTGTTTCAGTGGAAGGTATTCTTTAAACACTTGATACAGCTTTTAACACTGTGTAGTTCTTAGTGCATACTAACTTGAGAAGCCTTTTTGAAAGGTTTGTTACTAGGAGGGCCCTTCCACCTGCACTGGAATCTTCTTCCTGCTGACATGCTTTCAGTGAACCACTGTATTGTCATTTAACAAAGATTTTTTAGAAACCACAATTACTCTGAAAGAACAGGAAACAGGTTAGCAGGGTTTACAAGGAGACAGACAGCAGAGACCATAAGCAGCATTTCCTTTCAAGTATTTGGTCTAAGGCGGACCACTAACGGTACCAGTTGACCAACAAAGGTTTTAAATTCACTGGCTGCACTGAAGAACATTTTAGGTTGAATCCTCTGAGATTTGTTTATGAAATGTCTCAGACATGCATATGACAAAGGCCAAAAATCCAACTGAATTTCAATAAAAGCATATGATAGCGTGGACACCGGGCCCTCAACAACCCACTCAAGCCCACTTGAGAACAGCAACATAGGAGTGAAATAACTGAGTGGATCCTGTCCCTCCCTTCTTCCTTGGCACTAGTATTGGACAGAGGTGATTATGCTATAAGCCACTTCCAGGCTAAACACAGCAGACTTATTTTTTGGCTGAGGTACCATACAATCAGACCAATGCCAGATCAGGTACAAGGCAGGCAGCAGCAGCAACTCTCCCCGCTCAGCAGCAGCCTGCTAGGGTGAAGCTTCAGCCAAGGGAACACAAGCTGCCATTGACAGGGACAGGCCTGTTCTTTCCTGTCATCTACTTCCATGTGCTCCCCGCATCAACTCCAGGAATACTGCAGTCACAGTACAAGTCAGGTCAGCTCATTCAACTGCTTTGGCTTAGAAAGAGGCTCTCCCTCCCACACAGCTCATGAAATTACATCCTGCAAAGGTATGAAAATAAATGAGATTACTGCATGTGTTGCAATATTAATAAAATACCTCATGTGGTACTTCTATCTGGATTTCCTTCAAAAAGAGAATCCTCTCTACCCCTCCCTCAACTGTAGCTTCAGTTCTTGGAATCTTAGTAATTAACTCCTGCTTTAAACCAAATATAATCCCAGTGCTTCTTGATAAAGGAACTGTTTTATTTCAGTCATGACCTCCATCACTAAGTGGCTTTCATAAATATTGAAAGAAAAAAGCCTTACCATTTTCTATCATGTTACTCAAAATTCAGAGAAGTCAACATAAACTATCCAGCTCAATACAAGAGAAAGATAACACCTCCTACAATGTTGTCAGTCCTCTATCAAAAAAAAAAAAAAGATTACCTGGGAGATATGGTTGATGGAGGATTCCATCCTCCGTAGCTGGGATGCTTGGATGTCCAGCAGTTGTAATACATTGTTGGCCAGTGCATTGATCTGATAAGCAACACTGGCTAGAGATTGGGTTGTGTAGGCTTTGGTCTCTTCTAATGCTTTCCTTTTATCTGGAGCCTGTAAAGCAAGAGAACAAGACGTTTGCTTAAGACCAGGAAAAGGGTGGGGTGTGGGGGAAAAGGACAAGAGCATAAAAATACAACCTGTATTTAGAAGAATCTGTAATTAAGAAGATTTGAGTGTGCAGTCAAAGTACTCTAGCTGCATCTACATTTTAAAAATTGTCAATAAGGAAGATAAAGAATTTGAAAAATATTTAACCATAATAGAATTATATGCCAAAAAACCAATTCACTCAGTAGAAAACACATTATTGTGATGTGTTACAGTTGAGTTTCTAAAGCCTGTCCAATCCTTCATTTCCCAAAAAGCCTCTGATTCCCCAGGAACACTGAAATGCAGCTTCTGCCATCTCTTACGAGGTCACACGGCCCAGGCCCACTAAAGACAGAAAAGTATTTTCCCACAGTTGCATGTCCCCTACTGCACATGCCACCTACAAAGCCAACACTCCAGCTATGCTGGCTACTGTTCCCACAGTCCAGGAGAGGGTGAGTAGTGGATCGTGATGGCATGCACAGAGGACTCCTACATGCAGGAGTATTTGTGAAATTATCCCTACTCACGCAAAAGCTTAATAAACTTTCGTTGACATCTGAGGAAGTCATGTCTGAGAAGACACACACATTCTGACATGTCAGAAAGGAGCACAGCTTCCCCCAAAGGGCAAAAATATAAGGAAAGGATCACTTCCCCGCTGAAATCACACCTTGCTAAGTTGAAGTCCTCAACCTGTTCTGAGGCACTGCTCCCTAGTCAGAGGGCAGGTTACTGTCCAAGATCAGCAACTGCTTACATGACTTGAATCGCACAACCCAAGTCAGTCCCTTCTCACTGGCAGGATGAGAAAAATCCACCTGGAAAATGCACACACCCCCCTCTGAAGTGCTGCCTGTATCACAGCTTGGGAGCTGGCAGTGGAGGTCATGTACTTCATCTGTTTACCCAGCTTGCAAACTGCAGCTACCCAGAAAGTCTCTTTCTTCCCTCTGTAGGAAAGGTGCACTGCATAAGGAAGGATTTGCAGTATATGACTCAGTGCTAGCATAGTTTCTTCCTCATTTTATTTATTTGTGGAACAGTCAGTTGATCTCAGCAACCAAAAGGAGAGGTTCATATTAATAGTCCCTTCCAACTAGACTTCTATTTTTATTGTTGATTTCTTTGAATAAGACTCAACATACACTGTACGCAATAGTTACAGTATTAAGCATAAAGTCAGGAAACTAAGAAATTCCATTTGCATTCAGCTAAGCCCTGTGCTTTCCAGTTTCCATGCACTCATTCATTCTTAAATCCTGCCTCTATTCCTTCACCTCAGTATTTTCGTTTAACACCCCCAAGTGTTCAATCTGCACCTGAGTTAACGTATGAAAAGATGTAACAGCTAATAAGGAATCTTTTTTGTCTCTCTTGCTTTAAGGAGAGAACCAGAAGGCAAGCTGTTCATATACATCATAAAGTTGCAGCATGACCTAAATACTGCAACACAAGCTATGCTAGGCTACCTTTTAATTAAAGATTTTTTTAAACACAGGTGAATATCCCCCCAAATCCATACAATTTGTTCATAATCATGATTAACATTCCTAGCAGGTTTTACACTTTTTAGGACACTTGGTTAATGCCATCCTTCAATTGGATTCACATATAGATGCCTTCTACAATGTGAAGCAGCAAGAACAGTTTAATGCAATCTGTTGCCAAAAGGTAAAACAGCTACTGCATGTACAAAGGCCACACCACGCAAAACTTCATTTTTTAGTATTTCCAAATGCAAACAAATCTACCTTTCATCTAAAAAGAGTACTGACATTTCTAGCTGTCAGAACACATTAGTGAGAGTCATTTTGCTTCTTTAGAAAATAAACTTCGGTGGTGAAGGATCTGTAAAACAGCTATTAAAGGTTCAAGAAGCAAGTTTCCCAAAGCACCCTGGCTTTCCAGAGGCATTTTAAACTTCAAATTGCCACTAGCAGTGACTTCAAAACCACTTTCCTATTGAGCTGGAGCCTAAAGAAAACAACTGATTATTTATACTTGAACTTCAACCACCCTGGACAACGGTGAAAATGCAGGTAGCAACTTCGCTGACAACTGAAATAAAAGGTTTACTGAAGTAGACACAGCCAACAAGGCGGCAGTCAACACAATTCTAACTTCATATAAGCTCAACTGTAGATCTGTAGCCTTTACTCAAGCAGTTTTCTTACTACAAAGTTTCAACTAAAGGATAGGCTGAACACTAACAGGTTACAAAGCCATGGCACTCAATTACTGAGTGTTGTCAAATGAGAAAACCTCAGTGTATAGAAAGTTTTTTCTTCTCTAATGATTTGTTGATCAAATGCCTCGCCCTCATTTGCCTAAGCACTTAATGTTTTAGTTATTTGCTCAAATGACTAGATGCATTAGATGAACATAGTTGTGATGTGGAACATATTGCATGTCCTAGCTGAATTAGGTTAGAAACATTTTCAAGCTTTGCAGATAATTTAGGCAATTTCAGTTTACAGTTTAACAGTTTAGATTAGAACTAACCTGACATAGTCTTTTGCATTTTTTAATTAGAACTACTGGCATCCACAAGATACAAGCTACAAACTTCACAGCCAGCAAAAGGGGAAGAGGAGAGGGAGAAGCCAAGAGCTATATAGCAGCAACAGGAGGGAGCCAGATTCCCAATGTTCTTAAACTGTTACTTTCACCTCTCTCTTTAAGCAAAAACTAAAAGCGGTATAGAAGATAATGCACATTTACATACCTTCAGATATTTCGGTATAATACATGAGCACCAGTTAACTATTCAAATTTAATGACAACACAATATAAAGGCTGTCAGCTGACTCGTTTTCCTAATAGTTCAGAAATACTTTATGATCCCATATTAAAAGCTTCAAAGATACCGTCGTTTCTGCAGTAGTCCTTGATATAAATAGAAGTTTGAGTGGCCTTTAGCAGCAAAGTGAATATTCTCTAAATCCAGAATATCACAGCTTTTGAAATTTCCCTTTTAAAATAAGCTCCCACCTGTATACCCAGTTCACCCTTAACATTCATGTTACTACGGCAAAATTGCAGTTTGAAATTGCTTTCACATAACTAGGTTTAATACTAAAAAAGAGAAAACTTCTCCTATAAACCAAGCAAATACATAAAGAGACAGTTAAACTTGCATGGCATTCCACACTGCATATCATGTATTTTTGGCAAATGCAAACTTGTATCATATGGCTTCCTTTAAAAGTTAGGTAACTACTATAGTCAAGTAGAAAACTGATTCTGCACCCAAACAATTGCCACAGTAAAAAGAGTAGGAGCTTATTTACCAGTTCTTCAGTTCAGTGACACATCAAGGTCAAACAATGAGGAACCTGTCCATCACTCAGAAGCTGATCTTTACAAGTCGTACAGCCAGCCAGTTTTTTCTTCCCCCCTCCAAACTGCCACCCACAAAGGCACATCCCCACAATAGTGTCTGCAGTGTTCAAACCATCTGCCCTGCAGCTTTCTCTCTCAGCTAATTCCCACCATCACCTAGCTCTTGCAGCGCACAACTACAGGTACAAACCTGCACCCAAAAAAATCGCATCAGCTCATGGTGCAAAGCACCTTCAGAAGCCCAGCCTTCTGTTGCAATCACACCAGTCCATACTCTCATCACCTGTTCTCCGACTTCTGTTTTCCCGCTTTCCACTTCAGTTCCATTCACTGTGCTTGAAACTCTCTGTAAGAAAAATGCCCCACCAGTAGAACTGGCTCCATTTGAAAAGGGTCAGAAAGCAGTTCATCAGATCACACCAAGACTGGCTGCCCTGGCAGAAAGAAATTAATTTGCCTCCTCAGTATGTGGCATGCGTTGCTCCACATTCTTCATCTTCAGCTGTTGGAATATGTCCAAACTCAAGCACAGAAAACCCCATCCAGGACAAACTACTAAAGAGCACTGCCCTAAAGCAGCCGAACAGTCACCAAGCTAAACAGAGCTGTTAATTATTCAGTGCCCAATACCTGTTCAGATGCTTGGCATTCTGTTCAAGGGTTTGAACACTCTCAGCAATCAAGCTACAGAAACAACTTCACACTCAGTTTTATATGCCTTTGCGGTAATTGCTCACACACATTTAATGAATTCAACAGTGCAATATATTTGTGTTTGCTTCACAAGTAAACACAAAAAAATTGTTTAGTTTTAGATCTCGGTTGTTGTCTTTTTAAAAAGACTTCCACCTTTCATTAATCAATTAAAGAGAAAATTAGGATTACTACAGTCAGCTGCCACATGGATTTAGCAATCTCTATCCCATATCAGCATTCACAGAATGCCGCTATGCCAAAGTCATCAATACGCCCATTTGTATTCTCTTTTGTTCATGTTGTCATTTACCCACCTTTGACATTCACAGAATGCATACTTCCCGATAAGACAGATACTACAGTTAGAGGTTTCAAAGCTCTGCTTCCTTCACTAAGGTCCTGCCATTTTAACTCAGACATCTGTTCCCAACAAGCTCAAGAATGAAGTTTTACTAAAAAAACTAAATCAAAACACAAAACAACCAAAACAAAACCCACCCAGCCAAAACTTCCAGCTTAAGTTAGCTACAATCTACAGCACCTCATTTTTCAAGTCAATTGGAAATACTTTTATAGAATAGTGAAGATGTACATCCAGGCAGTGGCTTGAAGACTCCTAGACATCAGTACTTAACTTCCCTGAGAACTAGCTGGGGACATGCCAAGGTGGAAGGAACGTACTTCTGAAAAGTGGCTTCCCCACTCAGAAAACAGGAGCATTCAACCTCCCTAAAGCAAGTGCTCATAACATTATGTGGAACTCCTGGATGCATCTATGAGTTTGAAGTTGCTGCTTCACTGATCTGATAAGGCTTTTAATAACTCCAAGCTGGTCTTAAGGGTTTATTTGTTACTTCTGACTGCTATTGGCAAAAGGCTTAGGCATTTCTAAACTATTCACAATGTACGTTGAGCTTAGACCAAGTGTTCCACACTCAAGCAGCAGTAATATGTTTCAAAGGTTTAAATATGCCATACATGCTAGATAATATTTACCTACTGAGTCAAGTGTCTAATTTACATTGAATATCAAGAACCGTAAATCCAGAGATCACTGTAAATAACAGAGGAGCTACATACTTAAATAAGAGGGTAGCCCATGGATACAGGTTCCTCTTTACCCATCGTTCACAAAGCTTGTTAGATTGCTTCGTAAACAGGCTGCACCATTAAGACTTTTTGTCCATTACTGATAGTTATTACATCAGAATATCAGTTATAAACAAGCGAAGACAGTCAAACTGGCAAGTGACAGCAGCAAGTACCACAAGTTTCTATATTCTGAAGAACATTCAGGATTGAGCCACCTACCTGAAAGCCATACAAGGAGATCTAAACAGACTGTGGTTATTACTAGCAGGTGCTGAGCAGGGAGCATTCAGTGTTTCTCTCATCACAGATACAGCCTTAAGGGATATATAGCATTCCAGAGTGGCAGAGGAAACTAAGGTTTCAAAATTTACAAATCGGGGTCACTCATGCTATGTATGCCACCCAGGCAAGGGCAGAGTATGAATCAGGTATGTCATATGTCAATTGTCTCCTAGAACAGGCTTACTGTGCTCATGCCATACATCAATCTCACTGCAAGAAATTATCTCTGCAATGCAATTGACTAGCGTTTACTTTAAGGGGATGATGCACTATTTCCCCAATATCCACAGAGCTACACTAGGCCTGGTATTTACCTGCCTACAAGTTATAGACTGTTCCTCACTGACCAGCACCTCAATTCCGCCACTGGAAAGTGAAGCCAGACATCAGGAGAGTTAGTTCAGAAGTTTAAGTTCAACCTTTGCCCAACATACTAGCAGCCCAAGAGACACCCTCCCACAGCACCACAGATAAAAGTTCAGAGGGTCACCAATATGCTTCATCTACTGTCGTCTTCTTCAACATAATCAGTCTCAGATCAGTCACCATCAGTATTCTTGTTACTGGAACCACCTGGTTTGCCATTCATATCCTTACTATCATCAGTTAAACCAACTGTGAAAAATTTAAAAAGAAAGCATTTACATAGGGACAAGGAACAGGAAAGGACTTAGTGCAAACCCAGCCTCCATATGAAGGGGAACTAAAGCCATAAACCCACCCATCCCAGAGCACAGGCAAATCTCAACTAAAATTCTGATTAACAAAGACCAGTACTACAATATGTGCAGTAGAAAAATGTTCAACTGTTTTACTGAAGTGATTTGCCATAACTTGTCACATTACGGTCCTTTTATACCATTCCTGAATTTGGGGAGGGGGGTTGAAAGCTCCAGATTCTAATCGCCCAGTAACTTGCAAGCTATTAATAGCAACATATGGCAGTCACTGAACATGTCCACCTCCTGTCCAAGGCCGCCTCTCCAGAGGACTGGCAGTCAATCCTTCACTAACAGTGAAAACAAGAAACAGAAGGGATTATCCAATGCACCGCTCTCTAGTCATAGTGAGAAGTGGAGTCAAACAGGAGCAGCAAAGCCCTCCACCACTTAAATAACTGGTTGCTCCAGGAGTACAAAGGAATTTAAAGTCAGGGGAGGCACAGAAGGATGCCTAACTGTTCAGAACAGTTCTAAAACTAGGATCCCTCTCACTACAGTAACACCAGAATGAAAACCAGGATTAAATTCTTTATTAAATTCTTTCAAGTCCATTCAGTAAACAGTAACTCTTTCCATCTACTGAGGCAGAAATCCTCAACAAACACAGCCAGACTAGCATCTACAATTCAACTCAAGTGAACTTCCTTCCAGCCTCCACAACAAAAAGGCCCATTGGTATGAAATAACAACATGTCTGTTGAGTTTCTCCAAGATAAGATGCAGTAACTCAGTTATACCAAATGCAGAGGAACTGGTAGAACTTGAAATCTCTTCTCCCCAGGTAAAGACCTTGCACAATAAAGCTGGCATTCATTCATGGCACCAGACAGTAAGGTGATCACCACCACAGCAACCACCACACCACAGCCCACAAGTAAGATTTCAGTCTGTTTTGTTTCAGAAACACTATCTTGACAAAAATCATTGACTCATCAAGCTATTCCATCTCAAGGGTCAAGACACATACCAAATTATTGTAGTTTAACAAACACACAGGACAGCGAGTGTAAAAAGCACTGCCTATAATTCCCAAGCTGTTTCAGACAGGCCCTTCCCCCAAATCCTGTACATGCTAGACAATCAGCTAGAAGCAAATCCTTCATTTCCATCAATAATATTCCCCTGACCAGTCCTGAATAGCCTTGATAGCAAATTAGCATTTCTATGGGCTGAGACCAATTTAGCCAATCTGCCTGTGTCCTTGCAGATTTTCTTTTACTTGAAAGTTGCTTTTCATTCTGTTGATTAACTAAAAAGAAGAGCCTCAATTTTTCTAATCATTATCTCTTTTGGGGAAGGTAGAGTGAAAAGTTGCTTCATTAAGGGGAGAAGTTCATTGAAGAGGAGAGTTTGAGGGACATGCATGTATTTCATACACACACATATACTCCACAATGGTAAAAGTGTTATCAGTCCTGATAAAAAATGCAAGATGAAGATGTACACTGACATTTAAAAAAAAAGTGTTTAACATTCTCAGATACACTGATACGGGTTATCATTAGATCCCAGCCCATTCTGACTTGTCCATACACGGCCGAGAACCGTGTTTTTGAGATTAAGCTTCCAATAACTACCTTACCCTCATATGTTTTTTTACTTAAACTAAAGGCAAATCCACAAGATGTAGCATTCACAACACACTGACACAGACTTCAATAGGTCTGTAAAGGAGGGCAGAAGTAGCCTATAAAAACTTTTTTTTTTTTTTTCCCCAAAGAGTAAAAAAAGGGGGGGGGGGGGGGGGGGGGGCC
>JAVJGI010000050.1:68315170-68329429 GCA_035590275.1 Ibycter americanus | reverse complement strand
TAGGAATTCCATTTTAATCCAGGCTGCCAACGGTATAGCAAGAAATGAATCTATCTACCTACCCAATAGGAGTGCGATTTACAAAGCAATGCTGACTCTGACAGATGGAGCCTGGGAAGATATGTGCCAGCTGCTCTGTGAGCAGCATTTTCTGCCCAATACAGCAGTGTTCATATTGGCTCTGAACTAAACCACTCCCCTTATTAAAAAACATATATATATATATAAATCAGTATTTTTGAAAACACAATTTTCAGTTCTCCTGCCAAATCCAGTACAGGAGGTATCAAAGTAAATATATATGTTGGCACAATACATTGTTAATGTCAGTTGTTATAGTCTGTGTATACAACCAGAATAGCATGCCACACCGAACTGAAATGACAGAAGCAGACATGTCCATGTGTCATTTTCACACAACCCTTGCACACAATTAGACTCCCAGACTGCACATGCAGCAAGCTTAAGAAATTTGGTCTGAGTATTACTTTCTGTGTTTTACATTATTTAGACAACACAAGCTCCACGACAGAAACCACATCTTCCATTCCTGTAAAGCACTGCACAGTATTAGCATGTACAGTTGCTTCAAAATTACACTTTTAACCTCCTTGCAGTGTCTGTGATTTGCCTTATGACATCAAGCACACAAGTTTCTTCAGAGCTGACATAAAGCAAGCTCTGACATCAGAGACATCAGCCAGAGCTCCACATACAGACTAATGCCACCCTCGGACTGTCAGCCAGGAAAAGAAGCCCTTAGCACTTCCATAGCAGTCTTCCTTCTTCCACACTAAGAAAGCTACCCTAGGCTTTGGAGTGTATGATTATTTCAGCACACTAGACAGCAGATAATAGGGAATTAGAGAGCTTACATTCCATTTGTTTCCTTACACACTGTCTCTCAAATATTGATCTTTTGTTTTCTGTTTGTAATGGGGCTTGAAATTAAAATGGCTTTCTGTTTACTATAAGTGCCAGCACCCACCAAACAAGTTTTAACTCATCTAGCAAGGATACACTCATTGATAAGCCAGAGACTTTTTTTTTTTTTTTTGGTGGGAATAGGAAGGAGACACTTTAGCATTTTTTAGTTACCTTAATATCCTCCTTGTAATATAGTAGCAGCAACACAGAACCTAACTGGAGTGAGAAATCAGAACTGGGTAGATTTTCATACCATGCAAGCCTTTGAATCAAAATAGCTCAGAGTAACCTGTTTTGGGCAAAGCTCTTCAGCTCATGCTGTGTGAAAGTCCCTTTTCATAATACTGGTAACAATGGTTCCTCCTATGGATTTTATTTACCTTTTCAGTTTACTCTCAAGGACTGGTGAGTGCGCACACAATCAGAAGTTTTTTTTATCTCTGTTTTGAGAAATCAAACTGAAGAAATAAGCCCAGAATAATACAATAAATCTGTATCTGAAGATAAGCAACATGCTAAAATTCTATGACCTTTTATAGGTGAGCTTCCAAGGCTACTTTTCTTTCTAGATCCTCACTCTCTAGTACTCCCTACCCTCTAGGCAGGCCTGGAAGCATACCAGTGAGCATTGAGCAACATTTAGAATAAAAGATCAAACTCCAGTGTCACCTCAGCATGCACAGATTATATGTCAACAGTGCTCTGAACCCATACAACAGGGTAACCTCAACTGCTGTTTGCAAGACAGCTGAACACTGAACATCAGCATCTGCAAAAGGGTCAGTCCAAAAGCAAGCAGGCTCAAAGCTACACTCTGCGCCACAACAGGTTTCTCCACATGGAGATGTCGGAGATGTTGCTGGACAACAAAGCAGGGAGGGAAGTAGGGAAGAGAGCATGGAAAGTCATTACTAGCAGGCCTGTCCAGCTCCAGGAAGAATCTCAAGGCACTAAAATGTAGAGCCAAGAGTTACACAGGCCTCTGACATCCAGCAAATGTCTGGACTGCAAGTGTTCCTAATTCAGAAACAGTTCTCATATTTAAGAAAGTCACTTTCGACACACAGCCACTGCCCAGATTTCACAGATCAGGCAGTTCCCAAACATCACAGTATTTTTAAAACAAGAAAGCAAAGGCCATTACACAGTCAAATTGTCTTCTCATACTTTGTAGCACTACACTGCTGACTATTTACTGTCTTGAAGACCAATATACTCACTCCAGCAGGAAACCATCCAAGGACTTACACAGATCTCACAACACTAGCGTAACACGCTTAGACTAGAAACCAGTGGATCCCTACAGTTCTGTAGTAGCTTGCTTCCCAGCACAAGGCGTACTCTCACATAATGCACCGGCTATACAGTGATCTCATGGTCATAAAGTAATGGACTGCAGTACAAGGACTGATGGTTTTTAGAGAACTTGCATGTAAGTGGAGAAAATCAACCTAGTTCCTGTTTCTATCTGATCGCATAAACAGCGGCTAATATTGCTTAGCCTTTTACACACTCCTGGATCTGACTGTACAATTTTTATCTGATAGTGGTTTAAGTACACTACATCCAGTTTCTTTTTGAAGAATTACTTATTATGTTAAAATTTGAGTCTATGATTAGCAAGAGCATTCAAAAACCTTACATACATAAACACATTTGAATACTGGGTTATTTCAATTGCAGCAAGTAGGAATTTAGCTCCTCAAAAACACACACACACCCCAGAACAAAGCAGATGGCTCAGGAGAATGGAGAAGAAGAGGGAGGAGGAATGGCAAGAGTCAATAATATACCATTGTTTCTTTCCCAAAAAAACAGCAACAGGACAGTAGGTAACAAAAATAAATAAATGTGGTAATCTCCACATCCAGCAACAGATAAAACTTAACTTACAGAAACCAACAGAAGACAGAAAGCAAGCTCTTCAATAGAAAACACAGTGTCAAATTAAGGAGTGAGGGGGTTGTTTTGGTGTTTTTTTGGTGTTTTGTTTTGTTTTTTTTTTAAACAAAGTCCTTTGAGAGACAGTTGCTGCGGCATTAGCACACCAGTAGTTCAAGTGAGTAACTTTTCCTAGAAATACAGCTGCAATGCCTCTGGCAGACAATTACAGCAAAGTTTTCTAATCCGTGTTGAAGTTCCACTGGTGTTTTTATGCTGCTCCTTCACGGGATTTTAAAGACCGCTTCCCCTTCATATACAGTGTAGGGGAGGGCAGCTTCAGGCAGATGCAGGAGGTGCAGAGTCATACAGATGACAGCAGTGCTTGCACTTTCATGCAACCAGATGCATGAGAATAGTCACATCCACATCACTCCCCGTCTCCCCCTCTGGTAGTAAAACTACCCCTCGACTATTCTATTTCAGCACTTGTAGTAGGGCCACCAGGACACCTTGCTACTATCTCACCCGTAATCTGCTTGACAGATGAGTGGCCTTGTTACAGCCACAGAGAGCTGTATTCAGAGAAACAGTCCTTTTCAACAGCTACAGAATTTTTTTTTCCTAGCCACAAAAGGAGAATTTTCTTATCATGAGTGGCCACATTTCTGCACCCATTATACTTAATGATTATGCATTTTTCTTAACTTTCGCAGTGGTTAGTTTGCATTTAGTCATTTTCTGAGGAGACAAGCAGCTTAAATGAGTATCTTTTGCTCATTACTTATGTTCTCTATTTGCATAACTCCTTCACAACTGCTCCATTAAACACCTCTTCCCCTCCAAGGCCAATTTCAAAAAGCCTCCTGCTTTATGAGACTGACAAGCATGACTCACAGTATTCCCCACATTCATTCCCCCAGGCCTCGTGGGATGTTATAGAGCCAGTAAGTACCTGCTTCAGCTCATACTCCCCCACTCCCAGTGCTGCTGCAGTAACCCCTTACAGAAATCCGGGAAAAAAGTAAAGCTACCTCTCTCTAGCTATCTGTTGTAGGTAGGAAGCAAATAGTAACAGTATTTGCTTTTAATGCTGTCCTTCTACCATGTCACAGTCAGCAAGAAAGAGTGGCCAAGGAGAGGCACACAGTGAAGGCAAGTTACATGCTCTCCTCTGTTCCTCTGGCGCTTTTACTCCTACCAGAAACTTGGTGTTGCTCAAGACCCTCGACTTGCTTTTGAATCACCCTTCAAACCATTCCCATTTTCTGTCAGCAAGGTAGAAGGTTATTCAACCTTGATTATTCTTCATCAACTCTTAAGACCTTTCCATGCCCAAGGAACATGCTGAAATCCCCCACGCCTCCCACATTCAGGACCAAAACCAGCAACTTTTCTCCTCTCAGTAGAGGAGCAACAGCTCACAGGTAATCCCTGCATACTTGGCTTCTGTCCCCAGTAAACCAGCCTCTCTCATAATTACAACAGATACCTCCCTCAGTCTCTAAACAGTCAATATTCACTGCAGAGTACTGACAGAAGCCGATTTTACAGTTCTTGTTCATGGACAGTAGGTTTCTAAAGAGCTAGCATGTGCTAGAAAGCTTTCCATTGTCTGTTACCCTTCTCCACTGGCTTAAAGGACAGACTGCTAAAGAGGAACAAAATGCACATCTAAAAAAGACACAGCCACTACTCAAGTGATACAAGACTTCTTAGAAAGTAAACAGCATTGTATGAGCCCAAGCTTCAATTACACCTATGGCAACAACAATTTTCCCTAACATTCAAAGCTAAAGACACCTTAGAAATTAGATACAAAATCTGTTGCCATTTAAGACAACATTCACTTGCAATGCTTCCAGACAAATCTCAGGACTACTGCGGCAACTATGCCATTTCAGTGCTGGGAGAACATACGGTATGCTGTAGCAGGAAACACATCCATGGTATTTGAAGAGAGCCCTTGTAGAGCCAAGCACTTCCAAAGCAGACACACATTTTATCTAACGCAGCTAAAGCCAGGAGTTTGCATCACAGCTTCTCCCAGACATTTAGCAATCCTGCAAGCCAGCCAGCAAATCAAAAGCTGAACAATCCCTAGCCAGGTCTCCAAGGATCTTGCCAACAGAGTGCCCCGATACATCATATCTCTGTTAGTATGATACTCTCTGGACCTTGACTGAAGCACCATCCAAGCCATCTGCCACAAGGCCTCACAGTGGGAACCCTGGAGGCTAGAATTGTATTTTATAAAAACCCTTCAGGATCAGGTCTGGCTCTGCTTTGTGGATACACACCTACTAATGTATGTTAACAGAACACCATTCCTCAACACATCCACCTTTCCCTCACTGTTAAGAGATTTAAGGCCCTCCAAGCAGAGAAGTCTTATTAAGCCCTTTCCACTCCTTGGTCTCAGAGTAACAAAAGGACCAGCTTCCTGAACAAGACAAATTTCTTGGAAGGGCCTGGCCGCATATATTTGAGAGGCCTCCTAAGAGCTTTATTAGCAGACAGAATCATGTCACTCCCATCGCACACAACAACATCTCCCCAGCTGCGTTCTGTTTCTTCTGTATTCTGCTCATCATGGCTTCCTCAGGTGGTTACAGACCACTTCACGGGCAAGGCTTTAGTCTCAACTCTGTGCCAATAAAGATAATCTAAAAAAGAAGTGCATATAAACATCTTCAGTAGCTACAGGTTTCCAATTATTCAAACCCATGCTAGTAGAAGCTGTTTGTCTGAAAGACATCATGAAAAACAGCTGCATAATTTAAGCTCCAAGGCAGTAAAATATGCAGTTAAATAATAGAAAGACATTAATTAAAAGAAACAGGCAAGGGAAAAGAGGTTTTCAGATGAGATCTGAAATGAGACCCAAAGTCAACAAGGTAGAGAGCAAGCATGTGAGTCTGTTTCAGAGCCAGAAGCTGTGATGAGAGCACTCTTGAGTCAGTGGCACCAAAAGAGAAAGTTTACAGTGTTTGGCAGTGGAGGAGACAGACAACAGGTCTTGGAAACAGCCTGTAGCAAGCAGATAGGATACTTCAACAGTGAGAGAGAAATCAGCAAATTGACATTAACATCACAGGCTAGGAGAAGCACCTGAAGAGAGAGAAATTTTGTCACTAGTAACATTTAGTGACTAACATCACTAGGTGTACGAATGTGGAAAGACAAGCCATGGCATGGCATTCTGCAGCTACTTAGACGTTATGGCAGCAGTCTGATGCAGCTGCCTGGACACTTTGTTCTTCCCTTGTCTATTTGTTTTACGCAGACATTTTCTTATCTCAGGCTCCAGAAAACAGGATTTGTGCACGGAGACCACAGTTCAAGTACTAATTTGTAGCACACCTGCTACAATAAAGTCAAAGAAGATGCTCAACTGACAACAACTGCCGCAAGACAAATACTGGTTGGTGTATTTGCTGACCCCAAAGTACAACAAGGAGATCAGAGGATGAAAGTGAAGATATGCATCTGGTGAAAGATTAGCTGGGAAAAAAAAGCCAACAAAAAAGCCCACGCTTGCCTGATAAAGTATAGCTTAGAAAAAACACTGGTGTGAAAATAGCCAGAAGAGTCTACACTTCAATGCTTTTCCAAGGGCATCAAAGAAATGTTACGCTTGAAATAGTAAACAAACAAATTTTTTTTCTTGGAACTATTTATAACCCTAAGACCACCCAGTAAGAACATTACGCTTAACTCTAAGGATGTCAAACCAGCATTTCTTTTAGTAAGCCTCTTCTGCCAGAGTTCTGAAAGGCCTCCTTGCTTTCTTAACAGAAGCAGGAACAGTACCACATTTTATTCCTAATTGTCTTTGAGGTTACAATAAAATTGGGAAAGTGATGCAGAGTCTCTTCCCCATGAGTTCTTTACATGTTCATCACTACAGTATCAGGGCCTCCTCACACATGGAGCAGTGTGCTTGCTCTTTAACTTCTGCTGTAGAAAGAGTACACAGAGTTGATTATTTTGGGCTCTTTGGAGAGGGAGGGAGGAAGGAAGAGGGAGGGATGACACTATCCCAAATATATCTGCTATCTTAACATAAGAAACACAAGAAACATAACAAAGCTGTATCTCATTGCGGAAGATATAACCTCTACTGTTCTTTTAGAATATTCCACGATGGCAGAAAACAGAGTATGGCACACATCACATGTGGCTATTATGAAGAGACTTTATCATAGCAGAGGCCCAAATCAAGAGAAGTTTTGATCTTCAGAGGCTTTTTCAGTTTGCCAAACCCAGCACTTACTAACTAAACATATTTGATCTGGAATCTTAGACAAGAATGTTATTAAAAATAAAGTCACCTTGTAAGCAGTCAATCTTTTTCAGGGTAAAACTGATTTGTTTTGTGAGCTTAGCCAGCAGGTTGCCCACCAATTTTATCTCACATTAATACAGATTGTTGAATTTTACAAGTATCTGAAAATGCTGCACTCGTGTTTTGCTCCAAGCCGAAATTCTCATGCAGGGTTCCACATCCCGCCTTTTCTTCTAAAATATTGGCATCATAGTAACAGATCTACACTCTGCAAAGCATGCATAGCTCCTGTTAACAGCATTAAGGGCTTGCATAAGTAATGAGTAACACTATTTGCATAGTCTCAAGCAAAGGTAGCATCTACACTCTTATTAATTAACCCAAGGAAAAAAACCACATTTCTTCTAATACCAAGAGGAGGAGTTTACAGTTCCGCTTTCATATGCTGTACAATAAATGGATTCTTCAAAGAACCCACCTGTTAGAAGTGCTGTATCTTTTATTTCACTAGCTGGCCTGAAGTTGATGGAACACTTGACCAAGCCTCTCCAGCACAGTCAGATGGGCATGCTGACAGGCTGGAGGTGAAGGAGGAAACACACCTGCAGATACCATACTGCTCAGAGAACTCTGTTCAGAAGCACATCGTGACCTATTCTCCACAGCATCCCTGGTCTTAGCCCCCCAAGGGCTCTGTACAAGTTTTGAGCTGCAAAGGGTTATTTCTATAACCCACAGGAGACATCAAGTCTCTGCAGAGCTGCTTCACCAGCAAGGTCAGGAAAAGGGAGGCACCACATGGAGGCACCATATCTACTATTACAAATTCAGCAGTTACTTCCCTTTACTTAGGCGTGGAGGGAAGGGAGGCTCCCTGTGACCAAGTCCACCTGCCTCTGTGCCCACTGCTCAGATTTGGGGGTGGGGGTGGAAAGAACAGCATCAGATGAACACCACTCTGGTTAACACAAATACTAAAGCCAGCAAGAACACTCGGGTCATCATGAACAAGCCTGGACACTGAGTAACTGAGGGACCACAAGTCATTTCCTACCAGCTAACAACAAATAAAAACCACACCATGCTCCTTTTGACTCCAAGTTACTAATTAAGGACCGAACACAGGCACAGAGAGAGCAAAATACACTCTTATACCTCAAAGATGTCTTGCTACACCAGAACTGACACTTCATCCACACAGCTGTCACCTCGCTGTTCTGTAGATAAGTAAGATTTCAGTCACCAGAACTGTCAAACACAGACTGCTTTCACTAACGAGAAAGACAGCGATATCTTCTAGTGCCTGTGCCAAGACAGAGACACCCACCAACATGCAGACAGACAGTACCAAAAGCATTATGTAACTCCAGAAGTTTGCAAAGCCAAAAATTAGAATCTCAAGGTTCTTATGAGAGGGGATATGTAAAACTCTTAAAAATTGCTGCCAACAAGTCCAGTGATGTTTTCAGGTGCATCTTTTCCCAAGGAATTCATTGCACTGCCTCTGTGGACACTGTCTTCACATCTCTGCAGATACACACTTTTTGCTGTGTTGTAGTAATGGAGGCAACTTGGAACGGGGGCGGGGGCATGGTGGTGTGGAACCCTTGTGTACAGCACTGGAAGTCCAAACAATCAGGTTTTGTTCCCAAATCTGACAGCACGTCCCTATATGACCTTGCACAAGTCAGTTATAAATTCTATGCCTCCATTTATCCTTCTGTAAAACGAAGACAACTCAAAATACTCAGCAAAAACATTGGGAGGTTGCATCAGGTTTTTTCTTGTTAAACTTAGATCAGAAGCATAGATATTAACAGGAACTTTGCCCTCAGAGGTACAATGCTTCGTACTTGTACACAGCCTGCTCCTGTACTCTTAAGTTCATTACAATGTGATCCACTTTATGAGCCCTCCTCATGGCCTATCTATTTCCTCTTTACCATACGAGCTACTTACTGCACCAAGCTCCCAGAGATCCAGAGGGAGGTAAGCATTAGACAGTTGCTCCTCTTAGTCACGTCTTCTTTCTTCCTTCCAACAATTCCACAGGGCTGAGCCCAGCAAGCACAGCACAGAGAGCAAGGATCACACTTAACATATACTGACAACAGACAACCTGCAAGCTTCTTCCTTCCAGCATATGTGGAAACAGAAGGGAGCGGACAGCAATTCCTTTGCGGAAAAAGCAGTATGCACCTGTAAAAGCTTATCCCAATCCACTTTACTCCTCCCAATTAAGGTAGCACAGTGCCAACACAATCATCTGCTGAAATACTAATGAAAAACGGAATGAGAACAGCAGCTGACATCTTGCTGGCTTCTTAAACCAAATGTACCAAAATTAACAGAAGCATTTCAAATTTTGGAAAAGCTGGTCTTGTATCGTCTACCTCCTTTGGACACAAAACACACACACAACACTCTTGGATCTGTTTGCTGTGTACGCAGGGTAATCGCTTGCTGATTCAGTGAAGTTGCACTATTGTCTTACTGCTGATTTTGAGCTAAACATACAGCTGTATTTTCCAAAACACAGACAACACACCACCACAGAAGAGCTACAAGCCTAACCCACCAACCTGTACCCAAATTATTATTATCTTTTTAAAAACCATGCCCACAGAAAAGCCAGTGCCTTTTATACTGATGGCAAATGTTTGTTTACCTTAAAAAAAGAACAGTGTTTAAAAGTATAAGCTAACATCTTTTCTTAAAGAATATGATTTGAGCCTACAAACCATAGTGGATGGTAAAACCATATTTTATCTTGTTGCTCTCAAGCTTTCCAATTTTGAATTATATTTTGGCATTACAGAACGTGAACTAGCTTAATTTGCTTTTCTTACAAAATGTTCCAAATTTAGCAATGAAACCAGGAAAAAAAAAAGAAAAAAGCCACTGTATTTACTCTCAATACAAACTAATTAACCTACGAACATAAAAGCATGCAAGTTCTCACAGCTCATAAAAGATTTTTATTAGTGACAATTTAAGAAGTTTATCCTTTTAAAGCAGGCCATTTCCTGAATTAGACATTCTGAGTGCACCTCTTTGTACTGAACTAAACTAAGCCACTCGCCATCCACCAGGCAACGAAATTGAGTGTCAGATCAGTTACCAACATTTACAGAAAAAGACACACCACGAAAAATGTTACTTCCTTTCCAATATGTACTATCTACTGTATAGTAAGTGTGGAACATCCAACCTATAAAACAAAAAGGATTCCTATACGCATACTAGAAGATAACATAAGGATTTGTGAAACTTCTTGCACGCAACACTTCTGTGCAACCCCACACATTTATTGCTCTACCAACTTGGAAAGAGACTTCAATTTTTTTGTAACAGCAGTCAAACTTAAATCTGTCCCTGCTTTTGTCTGTTTTACCCAGAATAACTTGTAAACTCACCATTCAGTTCCCACATATCAGTTGGAAGCTACAGAAGGAAACAGCATGATAACAAAAAACCACGTATTTAGGCAACACAGCACTTACTTCCTTAAAAGGTCTTTCACTTAATTTATTTTCTAAAGCTGCTAAATCTATCCACTAGAGACCATCAAGATCAGAATTTACTCAAGTAGTACATATTCCAAGCCATTCGTTTAGAGGTTCTCACAGTCATATTAAAATGATATTTGAGTTTAAAAAAATATTACAAATGGATCTTACCAAGTGGTCTAGAAGCAAAGGGACTGATGAAAACTATGTATATGCCTATGCATAAACAAGACGATAAGAAACATCTGATTTAGACAGTAGGAGAGAGTTGTAAGCAGTGTTTTACAGCACAGAGAGACCTCTCTGTGCTGTACACCAGTCAACTGAAGTTGCTCAAAAGGAAGTCATCAGCGCAGTAACACTGAAGACACCAGTTTCCTGCACCATTCTAACACTGCATAGGGTAGTTATTGTAAATAACTTCATCAAAAACTGAAAATAATTCAGTTCAGCCAGGAAACTGACTGGAGAATCTCTCTGGAAGTTAGTATTTTCAGCTGAAGAATCACAATTAGAACTGTAAGTACTTTAACTCCATATGTTATTTCTGCATTAGTACTGATTAAGTTCATACTATTCAGGATACTGATGAAATTCCTCACTAGCATCTTCAGCTTTATGCTACAGATTTTCAGATAACCCTTCACGGTTACACACACACTGAAAGGGGCTAAGTTCCAGTCTTCTTTCCAGGCAAAAGGATTTGGGGAAGGCATTAGGTACCAGAACTTACATGTATATGGCACCTATGAAGAAGTTTCATTTATTTCCATTATGAGACAGTTTCACCACTCCTCTCCTCACTTAATCTCACTACGCTTTATAATAAAGGTATGCCAATTCACAAGCAAATGTATCCATCACAAGAGAACAGTCATACCAGTATTCTAAAGAGTGACAGGAAAAAATACCTAGAAAAATATATAGAAATTACATATTCCTTGATATCAAGAAAACTTATTTCAGGAGACAAAAACATGCTTTCAGTTAAAGATCCAAGGTTCAAAACCTGCTCTTAAAACTGTTCAGAGTTTAAGTCTCTGATCTAAAAGAAAATACGAATCAAATTTTCTACCTGTTTGTCACTGAAGCTTCCAACCAGAAATAGAACAGATTTTAAATCGTGTCACAGATTAAATACAGTAATGTACTTATAATGCCTTTTTCCTTCTAGTCAAAGCCAAAATCCCCACCAATAACATCACAACTTCCTTCAATTACTACTTCTACATTTGGTTTCCTTTTTTTCTGTCTCCCTCTCTCCCCCATCCCCCCAAGACTGCCACCATACTGTACTTTCCTTTTAGCACTGCAGGTCTTCCTTAGAAACTTATTTGCTCTGCTTCTTCCCAGTTATTTTCCCTTCCTATCAGATAAACCTTCTAGATAATCAGAACACACGTGGAGGGCAAACCGTGTTACTGCCTGGCATTCTGATTTATTCACAATTTGCCTTAGCAAGAAACTGCTTCCCACTTTTGTTAAATAGCGGTTTTCAGCCTGAGAGTCCCAAATGCTGTCACCTTTCCTAAATGCTTCAGTAAAAGGATGCTTACTGTCAATAGAGCCACATTCACCATTAGGGACCCAGGTGAGTTTTTCTCCACCACTACCATCCCCCCCCCTTTTTTTTTAAAGAATCCCAAAAGACATTGAAGACACTCTCTTCAAAAAAATCAGGATGACTGAGATTTTACCAGAACTATTCCCACATTAAGTGAAAGAGACAAAACAAGATTCAGACATTTTCAGATCCAAAAAATACAGATATAGTTTGAATACAGCAGTATTAGGGGTACAAAATTACTTTCCTGCTTAAGTGAGCAAAGAATACAAAACATAGGGCTGAAAACATCAAGAGTTCTGAATGAGTATCTGAGTGCTATTACAATTACTACAAATTGTTAGCATCAGCAGTCAGAATAGTCAGATAAACTTGTACCACCTCAATGCCACAATGCAGAGTAGGTGACAGCACAGGGTAAGTTTTCTTACTAAGAAGCACATAGCCTTTCCCACAGAAAGAGAGGAAACTCTCCAAATGCGAAGCTATCCAAAGTCAAAGAAGCCAGATTGAATCTGTTACCTTCTACGGGATAAGTCACAATGCGTAGCCATTTCTGAAATATTTTAATACTCACTTCATGGCCAGGTTCTGTGTTCTGGCCAGCCCTTCTTATAAAATGCTCACTTACATCAAATACAAACACATTGTACTATGTGTTGGTTAAGCCTCTTCCTCTCCTTTCCTCCCTTCCCATCCCACAATATACACACTCCCAAATCTCAACCCAGTGCCCTGTGTCGTATCATCTAATCCTGCAGTGGCCCCACCACGGGCATGGCAAGTATAATCTGTTCAGTAGTCCAACTGGAGAGCAGATGGCTTTGTATAAAGTGCTGATTAAAAAACCCACCTCCATCACACATTAAAAAAATATGTAATTTTATCAATTTATTTGCCATTTTTACTGAGTAAACATATAACGGGTGTACAAAACAAGCGAGGTATAAATTTCTCAAAGCTACTGCACAAGTCTTCATTATGAATTTTAGAATTCCAGCTTCCTTTCAAAAGAGGTAAACACAGCTGTACACAGATAAAACAGACCGTACCAATCCCACATCCAGCTGACCTTGATACTTGAGGTGAAAATGAGCTACCACATTTTAAAAATAAATAAAAAATAAATTAAAACCACCTCAAATGACTGGATGGGAACTAGCTCAAGTGTTGGGCTTTTTGGTTTGTTTGCTTGAAGAAATAAAAGACAATTTTTAGGACTGAAGATTCTCTGTAAATTTCTGACACAGGGAAAAAGTCAGGAGCAGGAGACAGGTCAAAACTTGTGCCGCAATTACCATGCTCATGTATTTGTCATATTTCCCATGAGTAAAACCAAATGAACCTCGCCTCTTAGAAACATTTATATCAGCAGCTTTCTTTGGGTGGAGCAAACAACTAGGAAGAGTAAATAGACATTAACTCATACTACCTCACATACCACAAAAAAAAAAAAAAAAATATCTTGACAATATGGCTTGTTAGAGCAGTTTTAATCCAAGTAGCTCATTTAGAAAAAAATATTTCACTTTATATTATTGAAGCTGTGTTTTCCGATTTGCTGCTCCATTACTAAGAACAGTAAGACAGCTTACCAACAACAACGGATGCCAGAGCATTTAACAACCTGCATTAAATACTCATCACAGGTAGTCTAGTATTAGATTCAACAAGTTCACTTTACGAGCTGTCTAGTAAGTAAACTGGAGCTCATTTGCTTTCCCCCTTCAATTTTTTTTGATTAAAAAAAAAAAAAAAGTTGAATTTGAGCATCTCTGGATGGTTCTGTATCCACATCAGTATAACCAAATCCACAGACTTACAGAGCTATGCGCTGTAAATCCTGGGAAAATAATAATAGTGAGCTGTGCTTAAAAGTAGCTTCACAAAAATAGACTTAAAGCAAGGCCAAGAAGCACTGGCATGCGGGGGTGGGGGGATGCACACCGGCCGGCGGCACGGTACCGCCCGTGGAGCCTCCCCCAGCACGGGCAGCCGGTGCGACACCGCTGCTGCAGGGCGCCCGCCCGGCGAAGCCCGCGAGCGGCACCGATTGCCATTTTGAAGCCCCACCTCACGCTCGGCCGCCG
>JAVJGI010000050.1:68298250-68315043 GCA_035590275.1 Ibycter americanus | reverse complement strand
TCAGCCGGACCCCCCGCCCCAGCTCCATGGCACCCGGGGAGCACAGGGGGGCCAGCACGGTCCCCCTGCTCCCCACAAGCACAGGATGTGGTGGGACCACGTGGCCCCACAGCTGCCACAGGAAAGTGCAGCAGAGGCCCCCCACCCCCGGCCCCCCAACCCCCTGGCCCCCCACCCCACTCACCAGCAGCAGCATGGCCTTGATCTCCTTGAGGGCACCCAGGCACCCCAGGAAGCCCAGCAGCATCGTCACGATGCCAACCCCTGAGAAGGCGTAGGACCAGACCCGCAGGCTGTAGAGCGGCGATCCTGGGGGGCACAGGGGTCAGGGCACCCCACGGCTCAAGGGTGCCCCACAGCTCAGGGGTGCCCCACGGCTTCGGGGTCCCTTACCCAGCACGGCAGCGAAGCTCTGCCGGTCGAAGAGGACCCAGAGGCCGAAGGCGAGGAGGAGGCTGCCCAGGGCCTGGGGGGGCCGGGGAGGGGCCGGGGTCAGCGAAGTGGGGGTGTCCTGGGGGTGCTCTGGGGCTTGCCCAGCCCCATGGCTCCCACAGGCCCCAGGAAACTGTTGACCCACAACCAGCCCCACCCCCAGCATGGCTGGGTCTCCCCCGTACCCCCCAAGTCTCTGCAGCCCCCTGTCTCCCCTACACCCCCAAGCCCCGCCACCCCACATCCCCCCTGCACCCCACATCCCTCCAGCCTCCTGTTCCCTCATATCCCACCCCACTCCCCAATGCCCCCCCCCACTTGCCCCCCCCCCACTCACGAAGAAGAAGAGGTTGAAGAGGAAGAGGAAGCACTTGGCGAAGCTGAGGCAGCTTTTGGGGTTCATGTCTGCACCTGGCAGGGGGGGGGGCACGGGGTCAGCACCCACCCGGGGCCCGATCCGGCTTGTCTAGGGGAGGGGGGAGCACCCCCAGACACCCCCGCCCCAGCTCCCCCCGGGCACCTGCGTCCGTGTCCCCCGGGGGTGGCCGCGTCCCCGGCTCCGTGGCGGGGCAGGAAGCGCTTGGGGCGGCGGAAGCTCCGCGGGGGGGCGGCACCGGGGCTGCCGGACCGGCCTTCGCGGCGCCTGGAGACAAGGGGGAGACGTTTGTGTCCTTCCCCCGCCCCCCTCAAAAAAAAAACCCAGCCCCAGCAGTGCTGCCCTGAGGCGGCACCTCTCTTCAGGAGAAGCGGAAAGGGTCTGGGAGGGAGGCGCTGCCCTGGTTATAGCCTCCTGTATGGCTAGAAATCTGTAAGATGACAACAAAATCGGTAAAACAATAGCAGCATCGTGATTAGGGGCTCCTAACCTCCCTTCCCAGGGGGTTATCCCGAGGGGGAGAGAGAAACACTGAACCTAAGCTGTGTAGATCTTTGTGAAGGCCTGCCTGAAAATAATAATTGACATTTAGCATTTTTCTGGTTTTAGTTTCATAAGAGGAATTTAAATATTTGCCTGTGGTAAATACGTTATTCCTACCACTCTTTTCCCTCAGTTGTTAATGATCATTCAGGGCTTCTGGTTGTTGTGAAGGTATGGAAGATAAAGGTCTGGCGATTATTTAGTCCAATCTTTCCTGCATGTGGTTTTTTTTGAGCCAAATCCTGTTTCTGTGATCATACCAGAAGAAAAGCCAACAACAGCAGGTGGCTGCTATGCTGAGATGTCCAAGCCTGCCTTTGCAATGAGTAACGGCCCCAGAAGCTCTCTCCAAAGCCTGTTACTCATGCCTTGGCTTTGTGTGCTGTGTGTACAGAGTAAGAAATGCAACTGCTATTAGTCCTTGCGTTTTAGTAGTTGTCCCAGAGAAACCCACACAGCGCTGAAAAGTCAGAGAGTTTCAGAAAAAAATATTCTAAGATACACAGTAAGAGCAGGCTGCCTCATCTCTGCATAATTGTGTGGTATTTTGCATGTCCTCTGGAGTCTTCTATTTGCAGCACTGAAAACCATTCTGGTCACGATCCTTTGGTATACCTGCTGATGTCTCTGAATCAAGGTGGAGATAGGAAAAACAGATCTCCCCTTTCCTCTGAGGTTAGCAAAGTCCAGCATCTCAGTCTAGAACCGTGGAAATGAGGGTGAATGGTAGGGAGCTGGGGGAGTACTGGTGGCCTGGGAAGGTCTCTGCAGCTGCAGTTACAAAAACCACCCCCTGGCTGGGAACAGCTAGACAGGTACTGAGAGAGCTACTTGAGTGCTGTCTGGGACAGCAGGGAAGGAGCTGGTGTATTCGCAACACTTGCTGTGAGGTTGAAATGCATCTACGTTGCTATCTTCTGATGGTTAATTCATTTGGCATCTTAGCAAAATTGTTTCAAAAGTGGCTTCAATAACTCTCTTTAGGACAGCATGTAATTTCCAATAAAACATTTTATTTTGGATTCCAAGTACCCTTTTAATGTAAAATAATTAAATTTGATCTGCAACAGTATTGAGATATAGACAAGCTTTTAATGGGTCCCAGGGCAAGTACGATCAGAAACCATCTTGGGCACTGGCTTCTTTTTGTTTCCAGCTTTCATCATACAAAGACAAATTTTGTTTCTCATTCAGTCTGGCTGCAAATTGCTGAACACCCATTGGCTTGGATGACTCCCTAATTGTCTTCAGATCACAGCCTGACTTCATGGAAGCTGTTAACACCCTCACGTAGCACAATCATTGTCGGCTCTTCTTAAGATGTTATTGCTGCCCCTGTACCAAGAGACGGTAGATGTGTGGGGCCTTGCACATCAACTTTTTTCAGTATGAGAAAAATCAGCGGTGTGTGTTTTGCTAAATGTGTTGTGCTTCACTTCAGTGGGCAACCTAGTCCTACAAGCAGATGGCAGGACAGCGGCTGAGCAGGGCAGTGCTGGCTCCCAAGAAACGCACCCACCTCAAGCAGTAGAGCAGAGGCTCCAAGAGGGCTTACAGCCTGTTTCCCTTCAACGGATCTCGACCCAAAAGGCCTTGCAGAAACCTAAAAACCTTCCACCGCTACGTCAAAATGTGCTCGCAGCGCAAAAGACCTTGGAAGACGGCGTCAAAGAGCGCCACCTTGTGACAGCTGCGTTGAGACTTTTCTCCAGCCTTGCTGGCACAGCCGGGCGTTATCCCGATGCCTGCTGGACAGGCTTGTGGTAGATACAGAAACACCCTAACGGGCTCCACGCTGAGCTAAGTCAATTCCAGCAGGACTTTTTAACTTAGTGCCATACAACCACGGCACTAGTGCTGTGAGGGCCAGACAGTAAAAAATGTACGGAGAATTGTGCTGCAGACATGCTCAACTGATCGGATCAGCAGGCCTTATTAGCTCCTGCCCCATGTTAGCCCTCCTGCTTTCAGAATGACTCTGCAAGGTCACTGATGTGTCTTTGCAGTGTGTTCCTCATGTCAGAGGTTTTTGGAGGGTTTATTGACTCAGGTGCCGTAGTCTCAAAGTGACTCCATGAGTGTACCTGGTATGTACACCAAGTGATTCCAAACCACCTGAAAACACAGAGACATTTGGGTAGCTATGCAAGTGCTAGCCAAATCTAGCAGAACCAGCCCTGAGCCAGAGCCAATAAACCTTAGACTTGAGCTGACATTTGCTGAAGACACTACTGTGCATCTGAACTGCATTCACTGGGCTGTTCTTTAGAAACTGTTGTTGTTATCATCATCATCATCATCATCACACTTTCTCATTGCTCCAGACAATAAACTGCTGGTTAGAAACAAAAGTTAACTAACTTACTCAAGACACTTCAAGTGTGCAAGAGAGCTGGGAATGATGATTTTCCTGGCTGGGGCAGCTGGACTGGTAGAGGAAAAAATGTAATGATACTCTTCAAGCTCCACCCCAATGATCACCGGAATGAGATCCCATCCAGAGTAAAGTGTGCTTATATACCTCTCAGTGTCTCAGCTGTCCGTCTGAGATTTGCTCCTCCTTGGTGAGGCATGATGATCTCCAGGGGCAATACTGCCCTTCCGGGACATAGCCCATTTTGACTGGGAGATGTGACTATCTAAATGCACCTGTATAGAACAGCATCAAAGTAGCAGCATCAAAACAACTTCTGCGCTGTAATTTGCGTAGCTCTGTAACTGTATTCCCTTTTCTAGGCCACAAATTGACATGTGTCTTAGTTTTTCCCTTGGGAAGAGTACTCGCTTTGGTAGTGTTGATTGGAAAATAATAACTGTTTTTTGTTGGACTGTTTCTCAGCTGGATCAATTCCTGATTCAGTTGTTTAGCTGCACAAGCACTTCTGATTGATAGGGCAATGGAAGAGGAGATGACGGATCTGAGGGGGCAGCTGGAAGCACAGAGGACACAGGGCCTGTTCAGATCAGCCACATCAGCTCTACTGCCAAATGCCAAGTCTCATGTTGAAAAGAAAAATTTTGTTGATTACAGTGATATAGTTACACAAGTGTGGCTGTACTGGGACAATCCTATGTGAATACTTAATGCTGTAACTTTAATATTTTTTTTCTGGGACCAGAAGTTGCCTTTTTGGTATTTCCTACACCAAGTCAGAAGTATCTGCCCAAGAAGGTACATAGCTCTGCACTCTCATGGGCACCTCCTCATACCCTTTTTTGCAATTAATATTTTTAGGGTTTTCATCACAGCTGCATCAACTGGAGATGCTCCCTTCTGCCTTGCCATGGGAGCAGGGGTATTTGGGGTAGGGCTGCATCCCTGAGCCTGGTCCAGAGACCCCATCGCACCCCCCGCATGCCAGTTGCTAGGCAGCCAGCGAGCTCTGTGCGGCAGAGCCAGCACACACCAGCCAGGCACTGCTAGGCAGCCTGAGCTGCTGGAGAGCACGAAAATAACAAGATTCAAAACTGTGGCTTCAAGAATGCACAAGATAAGAGCAGCACAAAAATGAACAGTTTTACTGTATTTTGACATGACCCTTCTCCTCTAATATATTTTCACTTGCAGGATTTGCCTTCTGTCTCGACCTCATTTTTCATAAAACTCTCTCCTCTTCATCCCTACTGCATGCTTATCTTTGCTCCTCAGCAGTGCTCTGGTGTCAACAGTCCTTCCTTTTCTCTCACCTCCACTACCCTTTTCTCTGTCATCTTGGTTGTTCGCCTCCCATGTTCTGCTGGATCCCCTGTTCCTCTGGCCTCTTTCATTTTGGTCTTCATTCTTTCACCTTTCTCAGCTCAGCCTCCGGCCACCAGGTTGCCTCCTGATTTTGCCTTTCGATTTTCACTGCATCAAAGAATTCCTCCCATATCTTCTGTTCCCAGCTCCCCATTTAGGTCCCTTCTGCTGCCATCACTTCCAGCTGCCTTTCACAAGGTCAAGTTATCTTCTTAATCCCTAAAAATACTGCCAAGGCAGAGGAGGCATCCGCTGCCCCAAGAGTGTGGGGAAAATGGAGAATCCAGACCCTGGTGATGCAGCCAAACATATGCAGAACCTCAAGAAAGCCCATTTCTTTCTTCCTAGATGTAAACCAGGTAACATGGGTGTTGTGTGACAAATGACAAGATGGCTTGCTTCTTGCACCAGTAACAAATGAGGCTAAACTATTTTGTTATAAAAGCATTTTGAAGAAGGGCTGGCTTTAAAGCAACCACTTAAAGCAGGAGGTGGATTTCTGGCACTAATCCTTTTTTATTAGCAAATGTTTTTTGGCCTTCTTTTATTTAATGACTTCGGGGCGGGGCGGGGGGGGAGGGTAGTTTAAACATTAAAAGAATCAATCCCATTGCAAGGCGTAGGCGCTGAGTGAAAGTCAGCTTTCTGAATAGACCCATGCAGGTTTGGCCCACTCATCAGAGGGCAGGTTAGAATTTTCTGATGAAACAGCTGTTTGTTGGAGGATGCCTTTAAAATGGAAGACTTTCTTTGATATGTATATATGAAATGAAACTTTCTCTGAGAAAGGTTTTTCACTCTGCATAGAGCTTCTGGTCGAAAGCAGACAGAGACACACCTTGTCCAGGAAAAGTAGTATTTGGATAATTAGCAGCAAAAGGGAATACAGTAGATCCAAAGGCAAGTCTCCTGCGTCCATGGCTTGAAAGCAGGTACTGAAAGGTGGATGCCCTGTATCAGCAGTGTTCTACTCACTAAGCTCTTTGGAGTGAGCATCCCTTGCAGGAAAAAACACTGCTTAAGGTCTTGAGAATTGTTTTGAAGTCTGAAAACACCATGAGCACCATTTCTGTTCTGTTTTGCACCACTTGATAAAGACTGTGAGAATAACACAAACAACAATGTTCCATAGTGAATGCATATGCCTGTAGAGCTGCCTCAGGCTTAGTGGGGCTTATTGGCTCAGACATTATTTGCAGGGTCATCAGGAATGTAACTGCTTCCTTGAGATGTAGAGGCTAAGATGGCTTTGCAAATTCATGCAAGACTGCACGTGACATCTTGAGACCACTGGCCAGTGCTGAACCCAGAGTTAATAATCTCTTCTGAACTCTATTTACTGTACACAGAACTGAAGTGTTTCTGGTGTTCCTTGGAGCATCCCTAATATCCAGATTTTTCTGTTCTGCATCAGTTCCCAGTCTCCTATGATCCCAGATAATGGAGAGTTGACTGTAATAATACCATCCTCTAGTTTATACACACCTCAGAATTGATTAGTCCACGCTCATGGCTATACCTAACTGCAATCTGTAGCCTAATTTATTTCCTATCTTCAGTACTAAGTTTCTGTACATTAATTGGATGGGTAAAAACCAGAAGCAGTAAACACCTGTGTTTCAGTTCTCAGTGTTTCAGAGCTAACATTTGATCCATCTCTGAATTTTTCACTTTTTTATCAATTGAAGCTATTTCTGTATGTCCATTTTTATGCTAAATAAAAAGAAACCAAAGACTCATCAAAATGTTCTTAGCATAATACAAAGTTTTAAAAGAATCTATCATTGTAAAGATAATTGCACAATTGCAATTTTTCATTGTATTTGAAGAAATGTGAGCATGGATAGGAATTACTTTTATATACTTTCTATTTAAAAGATCAGTGTTTTTCTAAGCCCCACAGGGTGGGTTTTTTTATGTAGATTAAAAGCATTCATATTCTGTACTGATTAATTGGTATGCCTCTTTTGCATTTAAATATATACTTCATTGAATTGCAGCTTTCCATCATAAAGCAGAAAAGAAAAAATAAATTATAACATTATGCTACAGAAAGAGTGCTATTTTCCCAATAAAAATAAATATTTGACAGCAATTCTGCAGTGATAGTATCTCTCGGCACAATATTTGGATGGCAAAATAAGGCAGAGCATAACAGTATTTTTTTTCAGCAAGTAAAAACACATTGGGTCTATTCCAGCTCTCAGTGAAACAGTAAAGCTTCAACTGGAAGCAGTATTGAGTAAATGGGGTTGAGCAGTATTTGAAAAAGAGTATCTTCAATAGGCATTGAAGGCAAAAAGAATGAGATTGGATGCACAGCAACCCTCCGTTGCAGTTGTCTACTAGAAAATCATTTCCATACTAAGATAACATTGACATCCTCCTTGGTATTGTCCCAGTCAGAACCCAAACACAGACTGTGCAGATAATGAGGGTAAAAAGTCATTACACATAGACTGAGGCTATTCTCTGTTGGGAACATTTAAAAATAAATCAGGCCATTCAGTGCAGTCCAATGGAATTTAAAGGGTAAGCATCGGCTATTCAGAATAAATAGGGGTTTTCTTTCCTGTTGCTTTTCATTACATAACAGGAACAATCTCTTGTGCCTATGAGACTGATTACATGTCTCAAACTTAGTTTTGATATTAATCAATCTCAGCAACTACTTATTGTTTCCTGTAGCATAATGCAGTAAAAATTGTCCTTTAATTACCACTAATGAAAGTTACCTGCAGTGAAAGAGAATATGTGCCACTTCAAAATGACTTGGTTCAGAGGGCAGCAAATGCAAATACGGACAATCTTTATGATGCACAGGCACAATTAGAAGTGAGCATGTAAATTACTGATGGCAGCTTCCTGCTATGCTCAACTATTTGATGTCAACATTAGCTGTGAATGTTTCAATTCATTCAGTCATAACCATAATAATCCCACAGCACTTTTCTGGCCATTTCTGGTGTTTCCTAAATGGCTGGGGACTTTTACACACTGTCATGTAATAATTAAGTACTTGCTCAGTATTAAAAATATTTCTAACGTTCTTTAAAGTAATTCTGAGCGTGAAGTGGATTAATTATGCTTGCCATCATTTCTCTTTAAATGTCTTACCCTTCACTCTGTATCTGACATGTTTGTACTTCTCAAAATTTCTTCAGTATACAAGGTGGAGCCTACCTAGGTTTTTATATCAGTTGGAAGATGTCTCATAACTACATATCTCTGCTTATATACTAAGGAAAAAAAAATGTTTATTTAATACTCCTCTGACCGTGAAAGAGATCAAGACGCTGTTTTACATGGAAGATACATTATAGACACCTCACCGTACTGTATGTGAAATTTGTAGTGAAGTTTCCCCTTGTGATGCTTTGCTTTCAGTTGCTTATACCTTTGTCAGTCTTACTTTAGCCCTAGTAGCACATATTTCTATTTCAGACTTTATTTTTCCCCTTCAGGAAACCTGTGAGATGGAAAGAAGAAGAAATGCTTTCTATTTAATCCATTACAAATACTTCAGCCAAGAGGTTAAACCCCCAGCAGCTCTATATTTTCAATGAGGACTTTCAAATTTAGCAGAAGGTAGTTTCAGGGCCATACCTCCTGCTCTTCCTGGGAAAATCTGACAAAATTTGGTTAATTCCTAAGTTTCTAAAAGCAACAATTTGCATACTCTCAGTAGAGTTCTTAGGAGTTAAGATGCATCCACTGAGTAATTGGGCTATGCTGATGATGTTTCACACTGCACTGCAAAGGCCAAGGCATTTTCTCTGCTTTTGTTTTTATTTTTCTTTTTTTTTTCCCCCCACAACACACAATATCACTGTGATGGATAACGGTATAGAGGGCTCGTATCCCCTGGCACTTGGAATGTAACAATGTGATGAATTCTGCAACAGGAGATAGTGGGGGGGTTTGCAGGGGCCAGGAATAAGGGGCATGTACAGGTGTGAAAGAGGAGGAGAAGACGAACAGGTCAAGAGGAACTATGATGAGATGCAGATTGTTTAGGTATGTGGTGTAACAGGATGAGCTGATTATGGCAGGGAACAGGCAGGCTGAGGAGAGCGCTAAAAAACTGGAGACACTTCCCACATGGGACATAGACTTGGACTCAGGAACTTATTTTCTCTCCTTTTCTCACAATAGCCAAAAAATTCACAGAAAACTGTGGAGTATGGTCTACAATCGTTGCCAGTTACTCCTGCTATGTAAAGATCATTTGGTGTAGATCTGAAAAATCAAATCCTGATGTTGATGCTGATGTTGACCGCACACTGAACTCTTAGCAGGTTGAAACAGTATATTGTCCAGTTAATTACCTAGTGAGCACCATCATTTTATGATCTCATAGACAACATGATACTTGGGTGAGTGTCATCATACAGGCTAATAAAGGGGCTAGGTTTTTTTAATCCTAGAGTTTGTTGAAACAGGCTCGCTTTTGAAAGCTCTTTTGGTTTCCAGTGGAAAAAAAAATGTTTTGTCAAAAAAAAAATGGGCTGAATATCTTTGCTTAAATGGCTAATAGACATAGTTTTTAATTATTTTTATTGTGTGGTCTGAAAGATTCCTTACCTCATTTCAGATAAAATAATTCAGTATTCAAATGCTTTCTTGTTCTGCATTAGGAAAAGTGCAGCAAATCTGACACATGGTACCTCTTTCAAAGATACTATGTCTTCATAACTGAAAAAGCCTCATTTCAGTTACCTCTTTGTTACCTACAATAGCCTCATGCTGTAACAGTCTATTATAACAATAAAATTGCTATAAAGTGATTTTCCATTACAGTTCTGTGATGGATGTACATCAACCTGTAACACAAGCCTATAGCTTCAGCTATTCTGTTGCTGCAGTGCAGCTGGAAGGCAGGTGGTGGTGGTTAACGTAGCAGGGAGTCAGCCACCACCCTGCTGCCTCCCAGCATGGTCACCACTGGCCATCATGCACTGGGGTTAGGCTGGTAGCTACTAACCATGCCCTTGGCACGTGGCAGACACCTGCATTTTCTAGATCAGAGTATCACTTATTTTACCCCTTAAGCAGTACTAGTAAGAGTTAGCAAATGGCTATGAGAATATTGTGTATATCAGTAGAAGATATTAATAGGAAAGCCTAGCAGGTCATCCAGCCCATTTCCTGACTATGGCAAAATCGTTTTCTGTACTTCATAGTCCAGCTTTATATGCTCTCTAATTTCAAATGTCCCTCCTGAAAATGGCCTGGAGCTTCCACAACATCAGCTGTCAGACTGTTCCACAGTTTGCTATGGTATGCACAACTTGTGCAATGCTAAGGGTGACATTGCCCTATGACTTTTCACAGATTTGCATACAAATGTACTTTTCAAAGGTTTAGTGAAGCCACAGGGGAATATATTTATTTATAAGTGGCCAGGAATAAGGGTCACAGCAACAAGCTAACAATTCATGTTTAATCCATTGCTAGGGCTTATTCAGAAAACAGATTATAAAAATTATGCTGTCCAATGTATAACCATTTTTGTGTGGAAGTTTTTAATCAAGTGAAAGAAAGTGTTTTGTCTCAAAGTAGCTCACAAGCTATAAAATATAAAACAAACACAAAGGTTTATTCATTGTGAAATGAGGGTTTTCCTATGCAGGGTAATACCAAAACAGTTATATCAATTTCAAATTCATGCCTTAACGTATGTCAGAAATCTCACAACAGCAGGCTGGTTTTGTGTGTCTGCCCCCACCACCCCAACCTGATCTCTCATATAATTTTTCTTCTGCATTTATGTAGGAAAACTCAAAAATAATAAAATAACTATTTTATTATATTAATAATTTTTAAATTATATTAATAAACAATTAAATATTATTATTATTTAATAATTAAATATTAATTATAAATATATAAAAATATATAATAATAAATATATATAATAAAAATATAAATAAAAATATAAATAAATATTAAATAAAAAATAAATAAATAAAAATTGTATTAATAAATATAATATAATATGATAATAAAATAACTATTTTATTATTATAAAAAAACTATAATAAAATAAAATGATTTGCCCTCAGTTGGCATATTTATCAAAGCTATACATCAGTTGCTTTCCATGATAGTGGGTAAAAACGAAAACTGTATTTGATGTAACTCATATTTCTTAGCCTTCTCTGCTGGTTAGTAGGAAGAGATTTAGTCACAAGAGGGTTTGTTTTTATATAAATCAGTAATCTGAAAGCTACATTCAGGACACAAAGGCAATATATGTCTCTGATTCTAGCTGGAGGGCTGGTATGAGTAGTATTTCTTCCTGCTCACTATTCCTAATATTTAGAAATCTGTTTTGATATTTGATGATATTACTCGATAATTAATGCAGGATAATTTAGCACATCTTCTCCTACCAATTAAAGCTATTTGGTTTTGCTCAACCATTTCTCAATATCATACTTGTAGAAGGGAAAGGACAGAAATTTGTTTACTATAAAATGTACTGCCAGGTCTATTATTCAGGGAGGGCCACATTACATGAATGAAATTACATCACAGCAGGATGAAAGAATTGATCCTATCTGTCTACTTAATCCACATGTTTAGGACACACCTGACTTCTGTGTGAGTATAAATGAATGAGTGTGTCTCCCTCATAAACACAAAAGCACCAATAAAACAAAAATTGTGCTCCAGCAGGACAGAAATACCTGTTACTGCATTGCCACAGTGCTTCAGCTCAGCTGTGGGAGCCTGGTTCTTCACTACGGGACAGTGTAACTAACCCCAGTGACAATACCAACTGTGCCATGACCATTGAAGTTTGCTAAAACATCTGCATCCATGCAAGAGGCTTGTGCTGGCATGGTTTTGTAGCCCAAGGCTCAGCCATCCTCACACAGCTCTACCAAGACACATCAGTAGCAAGGACTTCATCAGCACCTTTAAACTGTTTAACTGAACCTGGTTTACTCTGGCTGAAATGAGTAGAGGAGCATTTATGAGAGCAGTTCCAGAGGCAGATCAGAGGGGCAGCAATCAGCAGCAGGGATGGGCAGGAGGTGGTCACCTCTTCAGCCATCATGGAAGCAGCTGGCAGTGTGTCAATGTAGCCTGTGCTCATGGGAAGAGGTTTGAAGGTTTATTTACTTTACTAAAAAGTAATGTAATTCTGTCAATTAAAAGGGGGTAAAACTTGAAAATTAATCGTTTGTGTCTATTTTGTTCTTAATTCCCAGCCTTTGACTGAAGGGGGAATTCAGTTTCACTGCAGGGTGGGTTGACACCCTTGATCTAGCACCATTCTGCTTTTGAATAGTGCCTGATCTGTAAGCTAATCTGATAAATGAAGACATTTTGTGCACACATGGTATGCATTTCAAAGAGCTTCAGTGTGTTAACAAATGGTCTGAATATGGTGGGCCCCACCAGGAAGCACATAATTTGAGGCACATGAGAAGGAGATGCAGACCAGGCGAAGTAAAAATGGTCCATTTGGAATGACTGAGCAGGCACCACAGAGCTGCTTTCTAGGGTGGGCTTCATTTATTTTTAATAAAACTGTTTTAAATGTGTTTCCCAGCCCCTTTTCTATACCTCTTTTCAATAATGTAAAATATCCAGATCCATTGATTTGGGGACTTATCCTGCTTCTTTGTACCCCCAAATTTTCCATTTCATGACGTGTGAGACATCTTCAGATTTTTGATATCTGAGGTAAAAAAAGTAATAATTTATCAGTTTTGTGCATATTTATCTTATTACCATTGATTGCTTATACTAGTTTTGCCTGAGATTCTTTAATGAAATATACTACAATGATGCTTTAGTGATGCAGATGACAGCACACAGCAACATGAAACTCACAATGATTTAGAAAATACCCATCTGTGAGCCCTACTGTGAATGCAAATCTGAGTCAAGAAATAAGGGTAATGGCAGGTGGCAGAAGAAAAACACAAAGCCAGAATTCCTGACAGCCAAGGGCTCCACCTTGTAAATGTACACAGGACTTAATTTTGCTATTGCAAAATCAGTGGGGTGCTCAGGATGTTGAGCTTGAACATGTGCATAATCACAGACTTAGCACAACTGCTATTTTGCCTTCAAAAGACACAGATCTGGGCTGTGGTTACAGTGGTTTAGGCTCTGTATTGTGAATATCTCTCATTCCTTCCTCTGTCCCCCCCGCCCAGTTTTGGATTTGTTTATGCAGAGGAAAGGGGGAGTTGTGGTAGGAGTGGGGTCAGAAGGCTTGCACAGCAAAGAGAGGACCCCACTCACATGTGAGCCACTGCACAACCCACCTAATCCAGGGAGGAATGGGCTCTCCAATCTCTTCCTTTGACCTGTGTAAAACTAGTATATTGCTTTTACCAACAGCTTATAATGTATTAATCAATGTCATATATAACATCACTACTTTATGTATTACATATCTACAAATATATGTGTATATGGTTGGTCATTGCATTATTTCCTCTATTATGAAACCAAAATATGTTCATGTACTTTCTCCAAAAATTTAAATATTTAAAACCTTCTGAAAAAGGAAGTCAGTAAATAGTGTCCACAGTATATTTATCAAGACATAGAAATTTAGACATTGGGATAGACAACCCTGCTAATCAAAAGCTTTAGTTTTTAAGACTTTTTTTTTCATTTTAGAACTACCATATAAAAGAATGGGAAAGCACATGGAAAGTTATTAAGTGAAAAATGAACCACAGCCCACTCCTGCAAAACTTGGAAACAGGACTGAGCTGCTTATAATGCATGATTTGCTAAGGTAGCTGACAGGCATTTATCCCAAGGGTTCATACAAGTCAAAGGTAATCTGCAAAGAAATATGTAGCTTCCTTTTTTAAAAAAAAATCTTTAGAAATTCAGAGGCCCTTCCACCTGCACGATTCTGAAGAGACAGTGAAACAATAAAATACCAGGAGAGTGAACAGAGCAGCAAAAAGAGATCTTTAATCACAGTGTTTTAAACCCATTTTTTTATTTACATTAAAAGGATAATCAAGGGAGATCTAGTTATCTACAGGTTCTAAATTTAGATCTTCTTAAATCAGCAGGTACAGATTAATCACATTCAAGACTGTTAAATGAGCCAGCAAAGAGCATTATGGACTGTTAATATTCATTCTCAGTCCGTTTTCAAACATTGGAGAAGTTCCAGAGCACTGAAAGAAAGCAAAGGTTGTACCAATATTGAAAAAAAGACATAGGTATTGTAGTCCCATCAATTTAATATTGATCTGAAGTATACAACAGAATGACTGATGGGAGATTCCATTAAGAAAGAATTAAAGAAGGATAATTTAATTAATGCAAATCAATATGAATGTATGGAGAAGTATACATATATGCAGGATAACTCAATACTCCTTTTTGTTAGAACACAAGTTTGATAGACAAATTTAACTGTTGTAGAAATGTATTTATACTTCTGTAAAATATCTGGCTGCATAATATTTTGATTGAGAAACTACAATAATAATTTTTAAAATAAATTAGTATTGTAATAGAAAATCATTATGGTGCATATTAAATAAAAAAATGCCTGGCGGACTTTAAATGTGGTCGTAAAGGGTATACCAACCTTGACTCCTTGTTGTTTAACTTATTCTGAATAACCTACAAGAAAACCATAAAATCACTGCCGATAAAATTTGCAGAGAGCACAGCGATTAGGAGAGTGACAAATAATTAAAAGAACAGACTTACATGATAGAATAATCTGATAAGCTAGTTGCAAATACCGCACAACTGAAGACAACCAAATATCGTTCCATCACTCTGAACAAAAGCTTTAAGAGTACATACTTATAACGTGGGTCCTCAGCTACAAGTAAGGTATGAGGAGTCCTTCATACCCCTCTTGAGGCCTTCATCCCCCTCTACACCCAAAAGGGTCAATGAATTCTGGACATACAAATGAGAGTATTGAGTCTGGAGAAGGCAATACCTCAGTCCTCTACTGCCTCTGACATTAATACAAGTATTCCTGCAGCACTGTACCTACCAGTAGTATCTATGGTTCTGGAAAGATGTTAAAATATTGGAAAGACATACGAATGGAAGAATGAATTCACTGGAGTGTAAGCACCAGTGAATTCAATTCTAAATAAAAGAAATCAAGGGGTTGCTTGATTTCTTTTTGTAAGGATTTGTAGGGTTGTTGGAGAACCCTTCAGGAGGATAATAGTGAGCTCTGTAACCCAGCAAACAAAGCTACAGAAAGATTAAAAACTGGTAATAAAAGCTAGGCAAACAAATAGAAGAAATAGGGCATATTTTGTTGTTCTGTTTCTTTCGTATGGCAAAATACTAACATTTGATTTCAGGATGTTTTAAAATAGTCTATATGACACTAAAGATTTCGGCTCTTTAATGACCACATCTTTGGTTGAAGGCTTACAATGCCTCCTGAAACTGCCCTTTGCCCTCTGTTAGATTACTCAGTGTGGCAGACTTCAACGTAACTGTTGTCACAGTGACGTGGATGCCCAACTCCCCTCTTAGTTTAGGGCTGCATTTCTATCTTTATCTGCAGCAGAGTGACTTGATCTTTAAACAGCTATGTTCAGGTGGATTCAAAGACCTCTGTGGATTCAATCATTTTTATTTCATACAGCTCAATTGTCTCTGTTTCTTGGGGTTATTTTAGAAACCAACAGTAATTTACTTAGAAAACTATTCAGCAGGTTCTTTGGTATTTTTTTTTTCTTCTACCTTTTTGAGGAACAAGAACTGACAGCTGACTTGCCTCATTAACCTTTCCAGCATTTACAGTAGCTTTGATATTAAGCTTCTCATACTGAACATGAGTAACATGTTGTAGTAACCAGGACACTTTAGCACAAAGGAAAGTAAAAAACACTGAAGACACTTAATTTCCTAAGTTTTCATCCAACCCATTTATTCATCCAATAATTTTCTGCTTAAGAATTCTTAGCCTAAGAATTATTTCTCTGTTTTAAATGGCAAAAGCTGGGAGGTTCTGATCTTGAGATGCTGTACGTTGCTGCAGTTCACCCATCTCCCTCACCTCAGTGGCACACACACCCCACAAGTCTGAAACAGAGTTGACTCCTTTAGTTCAGTGACGCTGAAGTGATCTAACTATAAACTGAAATAGTTCCTGAATGTCAAATTTATTTCTCAATAAAGCTTCCCAGATAAACTTCCTTAGATAATGTCCAGTACCAGACCTGATCTGAATATGAGAGTGAAAAAGCTGTGGTGTATAGCTGGGAAAAGTGTCTAGCTAGCACTGACTTCTAAGGAAGTCTGATTTTTTGCTAGGACATGTACAGCAACAGAGCTGGGTGCTTATGGGGGTTGTAATGAAGTGGTGGTCCTGTGCTGAGACGCCCAAGTAAACTCAGTCTTAAATCCTTCTGAGAGCTTGTTTATTGGAGTAAATTAACTCCAGTAAATCACTCCCAATCTGTTAGATTAGGTTGTTGAAACCCATTGACCAAAACCACAGTGGTATATTTTCTGCCTGAATAAATATGCAAAATGATAGACACAGGCCTGAAACATAGTTCAGTTATCTTTGCCAGTTATATTCCAGGTTTTTCACACTGGTAAACGTGTGTCATGAAAACATTTCCACAAAGTCATTTTTCAGATTTGCTAGTAAGAATAATAACTCTCTTTTGCTAGACTTTAAAACAACATGCATAAACTAAGGATGTTTTGGTTTTTTCC
>JAVJGI010000050.1:68241156-68288817 GCA_035590275.1 Ibycter americanus | reverse complement strand
TAAAATCTATGTTACCGTAATTTATATTTTTTTTTATTAAAAAAAAAAAAAAAAAAAAGCCCTAGTAAGCCTCCTGTGAGGAACTCTACTTACCTGACCCTAATGAAGCACAAATATTCTGCCTCTGTACAGATTACATGTAAGGATTGGAGAGCAAATGCGTTCTTGCCTTGCTCAGCTTTGAAACTGGGAAATCTGTTTAGCCTGCTTTGGTGCTGTTTCAGCTCTTGCATTTGGAAAAGCTGAAGCTAGTATTTCAACCCGGTTGATTCTACTTGAAATACCAATGGGAGTGCATTTCAAATGGATCCACTAGGTTGTTCTATCAGCACATACTGCACTAATCCTTGTGGTGTCACTGTGGGCATTCAGCTGTTGCTGTGCAGGTATCCATGTCTAAAGGGGCAGACTCCCCACTTTTATACTGATACCACAGGGCTGTGTTTGAGGGTGTATAAGACTGCCATATTCCCCCCCTGCCCCTGGGGCATGTCCCTAGCATTTGCACATTGTGTTTGAGCTATATGTGCATCAGATGATCCTGTCACAAGATACTTTTATTGATGTGGTAGCCTTGAAAATAACAGCTGTTGAAGAATGTCTCTGGGTGAGGTTTTGAGGTCCTGGTGGGAGATGACCAAACATGTCTTAGTCTTAGCTAAGATGAATCTGAGCTCAGGTGGTTAAGGTTAATTTATCTTCCAAGTAGCGTTTCTGAAATTTTATATTGCAATACTGTTTAAACTAACTATTTACACTTCAGATACATTATTTTGTTATATATTAGAGAAGAGTGATATCTTTGCAAGGTGTTAACACTATATGGTGTTTCTAATTTAAACAAGGATCTTCATGTATGAATTGTCTGACATCCAAAAAACCCCAGTAATTCAGGATACATAATTCATTTTGCAGTTTCAAATTTTAAGATTGCATATTATGCCTAGTGGTTATGTAGTAAGCAATTGATTTTGTTTGTGGAAGTATTTGCTCTTTTCTTGCTCACCTAGCACTAAAAGCTAGCAGTTACAAAACTAACAGAAACTGGATGGTGAGATTCTAAGAATGCCTCCAAGCTGCAGAGAGTATGCTGAGGTCTGTTTAGAATAGATTCAGAGCAGTTATGTGCGGACATTGTAGAAGTGCGTGTATGGAATGGTTTACAGTGCAGACTATAGAAGCAAATATATAGCAAATACAAGTGTTATTCTAGAATAGGTTTCTTGTTTCTCTCAATGCTATTGAAGTTAAAAAAAAATAAAAACAACCACAAAACACAAACCCAAACCATCACATCACAAAACTGTCCTGTCTCTGGTTCATATACAGCTTTGTATCTGAGCACTTCTCTCTAACAAATACGGAATGAATTACGTAAACTGAATAGATCAGAGAAGCGGAATGAAGCTGAAGTTTGATAGGATTGTTGTCTTTTTATATCCTTGATTGGTTTGCGAGTGTTGGCTTGTTACCCGCTGGTGTGCCTGGAGCTCCTGCTTTGTGAAGTGATGCTATAGCTTTTGCTTCTATTGCTTAGTGTTGTGCTTGGTGCTTTTTGAGCAGCATGTTCTGTGGCAGCTTGTACCTCCATCTGTTGCTTTCTTGGTCCTCTTCTGGAGGAGAAGGGGTTCTATAACTTAGTTTGCTTCTACCTGAGTCTTCCTACAGCTATTCCGTCTTTTAAAAAAATAATAATAAAAGGTAGAGGATGAAAGAGGAACAAAGCTATTGGCAAAAAGCTTGGTTGAGGGGACTTAAACTGAAAAGGAACAATAATATTATACGCTTTAAAATAATATTTGATAATCAAATCTGTTGAATCTATTTTAGATTTAAAATTTTGCATCAGACGATCAAAGGTATTGGTTCAGTAACTTAAAATGTGTAATCTTTTATCAAAGGAAGAGTTCCAAATGACTTCAAGAGCAGAACTTGGTTCTAGTTTGCACTTCTAAGTCACTTGTTGTACTGTCCCAGTTCTGCTGTATTCTATCCGTTTTGTTGTTTGGGTTTAGATGGACCCAGTAGAGCACTTCTGATCTGCTCCTTACATTCCACTGAAGATGGCAGGGTTTGACAAATACGAAGAATCCCCTAAGAGAAAAGTCTTTCAGTTTCATTTTCTCTGTGGAAAGACATGTCTGTAAAATAAATTGCGTTGGATAACTGCAGTCTGTTGAACTTTGAGTTGGTTTAGTTTGAAATTGCTGAAATCATGGATTCCAAGGTCCAATACTGTGCTGAGGCTGTTCTTTAGTGCTGGCAAACGCATTAGCTCTCCCGTCTTCTCTTCACCCAAAAGAAGTTAATACAGCTAGTTAAGGTTCTTGTTTGGTAAATTAACTGTATGTTGTTTTCCTTTAATAAAAAAAAAATTAAAAAATCAGAATGACATGTTAAGTGACTTAATGGAATGTTACTGAGTTTTACAATGACCAGCAGTTTCTAAAATCAGTTGAAATTAATGAATTTTTGAAGTGCTGTTTCATAAGATGCTTCATATTTTGGACTTGTGCAGATTCTTGAGAGTATGCCAATGACGGACAAAGTTGAAGAATTACTACAAGTAATAGGCCCGTTCTATGAAATAGTAGAAGATAAAAAGAACAGAGGATCTGACCTAACTTCAGGTTCGGACAACTAACTTCCTTTATACTATTAATAATCACAACTCCAGATTTTTTCGGGCTTGTTTTCTGTAGATGATTTTAAAGCTAAAGATTACATCTTTCTGTTCATTCTCTTTACCATATGGCAGTTCGAATGGAGAAAGTCTCTAAGTACTTGGAAGGTAGGAATAATAAATTATGTGTAAATCCATCTTTTCCATTGTTTTGGTGCTGTAGTAACTTCCTGCTAACACTTGTGACTGCTGTGTTTGCCACCTCATTAGGCTGGATTTTGTTTCATTTTGCTTTTGAGGTACAAAACAAAGTTAGACCCAGGAAGCTGCACGTTTAGTCCTTGTCTGCAGGCTTTTTGAGCTGCTGAAGGAAGCTTCTTCCTGAAAAAAGGAGGGTATTTAAAATAACTCCCCCAACCCAATCTAGTTTCTGCCTTTCCATTAATAAAAGTAACAACTAATGTATACTGCTACATCAGGATGTAGCTGTGCATTATCAACTGCACGCAGAGCTGGTAATCCAGCTCTGTCATCTGATCTAAAATTTAAAAAAATTCACAATCAAAACTCATGCTTTTTTAATCGTGGTTTCTCCAACACAAACAGAATATAAGATGGGTTTGTGAAACTTTCAGTTTGTTTTCTGAGGCTCAAGCTTATGAAGGGGACTATCTATTTTAACATCTTTTGACAAGTGGCAAACCTAGTGGTGTCATAGCTGCATAAAAATCAGTGTGGTAATTTTTATTTAGCAATACCATTGTGAGAATGTTTTGATAATAACAACAGTTACTATGTTACATGTAATGCGTTCATAAGATTGTAATATAAGGCTTACAGTTCTTTAAATCTGGCTTAAAATTACAGTTAAAAATTGAAATGCAACAGGGCAAAAGTTGAGCAAGTTTTTGAAAGACAAACCATTGCACAAATTAATTGGTTTAATGTGCTTAAGAAGCAGGAGTCAGCTGGCTAAATTGTCTTTTGTATGTGGCTTTTTCCCCCCCTGCCTTAAAGGAGCATAGTTTTGATTTGGTTTTGGTATAAAGTCTCAGAAAAACAGAAATAGTCTTTCATTGTTTTTGAGGAAAGGTAATGGTAGAAGTTTTTCAATGGCTATTCTGTAAGCTGTGTGACTTTTCTCAACTAAAATTGTGTATGTTTCATGTCTGGGATTTAGTGAGCTTGCTTGACAAGCTCGAGTGATGGGCAAGATTGTAAGAGTATCAGTAGATTCAGGTCAATGATCTGTGTAATAAGGATTTACTTGGACTTTGTGTCTATGGCACAGTGCCAAAAGCCATTTCTTAAAAAAATGACTTACCTAGGCAAACAGAAACATGGAAGTTGAACCATACCTGTTTCAGTAACAAATCTAGCATACTTGCCTTTTAAAGATGCAGGTTAAACATAAGGCAGTGTAAGTAGAACAGAGTAGCAAATTTCAGCTTTATCTTGTTCTGTCAGCATTGCAATAAACCTGGTGTTATGTCATCATTTGTACAGTTTAAAGTTGCAAAATCTAATTATGCCACAATGGATTTAGACAGAATTTTCACAGTCTGTTGTATGTTACAACTTTACTATTGCATTTAAGACTTTAAAACCCTTTCTTCAGTGTGCTTACCACTCTCCTGATCAAAAGTGAAGCTGGAAATAATTATCCTTGCTTACAGTACAGGTCTCAAAATACTTCACAGAAGTATGGAAGCTTGAGTACCTCAGTCTTCCAGATACCCACTGAAGAACAGAATCAATCTGTCCAAGTCTGTGTTTGAGTTGGTGTAGGCACTAGTAGTTAAAAATTGACACATGGTTATGTTTTGATTGTGTTAGTTCTTCCAATCCTGTTTCTTCCCCTACTATCTGTAGCTTCTGTTGTGGAAAGTGTTTTTTCATGGGCAGGTAATTGGTGTGTTCTGGAAACTGGGACCCTTCTCTTGAGTCTCTTACTTCATACTGTAAACCCCCATCTTCTGACCCATTCTGGTCTGAGTTCACCTTCCATTCTTCTTCCATCACGTTTCAATCTGTATGAAGATCATTATCTAATTGTTTAAGAATTGCATGCCACTTCCTCAGCATCAAGACTATTCTTGATTTAGTTGGAGATTGTCTGGAAGTGCAGTGTACATCAGCTATGGCTGGTGTATCATCTCCAGCAGATCGGCCTCAACAGAAAAGTGTAGCCTTTTAAGATTGAATTTCTATTCCTTGCGGTTTCATTGAAAATGTTAAATAGAAACCACTGAAATACTGACTTCCTGAATCAATAGAGCTTGTGGCTCTCCTTAATAAAGAGCACTGAATCCTGACATGTGAGCATTAAAATGACTTGTAACATTTACTAGACAACTAGGACAAACCTGCTGGATCCGTGGGTTACAGATATCCAGACTTGGATGTGTTGGTAAAGAAAGGAAAATGGAGAATTTCCTCCAATAGGCTGAGCAAATCTGAGGGGTATTTCAAAAGCATCTAACCTGGGTAGTGTTCTGAAAGCTGTTGTGGTTTAATCCCAGCCAGCAACTAAGTACCACTCAGCCACTTGTGCGTGTGCGTGCGCACACACACCCCCGCCCCTCAGTGGGATGGGGATGAGAATTGGGGAAAAAAGTAAAGCCCATGGGATGAGATAAGAACAGTTTAATAGTTGACATGAAGTATAATACTAATCATAGTAACTGTAAGGGAAAGGGAGGTAACAAAAAGAGAAATAAAACTCAAGGGAGAAAAAACCCCCCAAAAACAGGTGATGCACAATACAAGTGCTTACCACCTGATGCCCAGCCAGTCCCCAAGCAGCAATTCCCTGCCTTGGTTAACTCCCCCTAGTTTATATGCCGAGCATGATGCCATATGGTATGGAATATCCCTTTGGCTAGTTTAGGTCAGCTGTCCTGCTGTGTCCCCTCCCACCTTCTTGTGCCCCTCCAGCCTTCCTGCTGGTAGGGCATGAGAAGCTCAAAAGTCCTTAACTTTGTTGTTGCCAGGTGTTTATACTAAAACATGAGTGTGTTATCAAGATTATTGTCGTATTAAATCCAAAACACAGCGTTGTACTAGCTACTAGGAAGAAAATTGTCTCAGCTGAAACCAGGACAAAAGCTCCTCCTGTATCTGTGAAAAGCTTAGGTTCTCTGGCAAGTTCAGTCAGGAGACTCTGACAGGTATGAAGTACTTCTTTACAGAGAAAATTACAGACAAATTATTTTCAGGTATATAAAATACTAGACATCAAAGAAAGTGGACTTTTAGCTGTCACAGCACTGCAGAAGAGAACAGGTAACTGCTGCAGTGTTACAGAAGGACCCATTTGTTTGCAGCTGCTGGAGGAGTAGAGGGAGGACTGGTGGAGGATAAGGTGGAGGGGTGCTTTTGAACAGCAGCCTTTTAACTTTTTGCACTTGCTAATAAATGCACAAGAAATCTGATGTCCAAGACGCTAAAAAGACAGAGAATCTTCAAAACACCATTGTTCAATGAATTTGAAATTTTCAGAATGGTCATTCAAACTTTCTTGGTATGTATATATACCTGAAGAAGCTGGATAGAATTGGCACTCTACTGATGTAATACTGGGTGAAAGATATTGAGAGTTTCAAATCCATCTCATCGTTCTGAATGTTTCCTTGAGAATGTTTGTGGATGCTTTCTGTTTTTTCTGAATGTGAGTAAATCCAAAGGGGGACAAGAAAATCCCTACCTAACAGGCCTGCACTATCTCAACAACTAAACAAAGTATCTGGAAACTGTTCACAAGTTCTTCAGTAGAATTCTCCTGTATGCTCTTTCTGCTTTGTGACAAGGCAGTTAGTCTGTTTTTAAAATCCTGCTAAGCAGAGATGACCCTTTGCCTTTATGCTTAGTAGTACTCTTTTAAAGTCTTTGAAGACTAAATGTTGCCTCCAGTAATGACAAGTTATGAATTGCAGAGGCTGTGTAAAGTTTCAGCATTATAATACTCCTAAACTTTGTCATCCTAATGAATGTTTCTCTCCCGAAACTTTGCTCCCAGCTGTATTGCACTTACACCAGATGAAGCCTTATCAAAGCAAGGTGACTCATATTGCTGTATATGCTGGCTTTGGGCAGTGCTGATTGCAGTGTAGTGTGTTTACACCAGGAGCCCATACAGGGCACTGCTTCAGTAGCAGCTTCTGTGAATGGCAGAAGTTGGCCTGGCTCACAGGCAGATATGGCTATTTAACAACTTGTTCAGTATCTTGCATTGGATATGGGAACTAGATTTAAAAGATGATACTCACTGAGGTCTGTGTGCTTTTAGAACAGGCAAATACATAAGCGCTTCTATTTCAAAAGCGGTAGCTCCCCCTTGGAGGGAAGGACTGTACTTGAAAAAAGTGAGTCTATTCTTAATTATTCTTTTCCAGGTAGAAACTTTTTTTATGCTTTAAATGCAATATATTTTCCAGCTGTGCTTCTGTGGATTGCATATGATTACTTTCTCTTTTCAAATAGTTCTATTTTCTCAAAGAGCTCATGTTATTTTCAACATCTTTGCTTTGTAGTGGAACATTTGGTGGCATGCTCTTCCTGCTTGTATGTGGTCCTCATCTGTGAAAACAGTCTGTTAGCTTCATAAACTCACTTTTTCGTTTCTGTTTGACTTCGGAGTTACTTACTAAACCGATTTCCTTCATTCTACTACTTCTTTTCCTCACTAGGATTTTTAAGGAACTCAGTGGCTGTGAATCTTCTTAATGCCCTTTTTTTTTTTTTTTGGGGGGGGGGGCGGGGCGGGGGAGAAGAGCTAAAATCCCCTGTCACTCTGAAATTATTGTGCCTTAGTAGAATACGTTAAATGGGTGGCAGCACCACAGCTAGGGAGAGGCATTGGGGAGGGAGGAGTTGGTGGGTGGGTGAGGGGTTTCTAAAATTCCATCCTTTAAACTTTCTCCTCTTCTAGTTTCCAATGATAAGCTAACAGCTATAATCAGAGTTACAGACTATATTCAGGGAGGCTAGTGTGAAACTTAGTATACAAATATTTTTGCTAATATCTCAGTAGTTTAGTTTACCTTCAGAAGCATCTAGAACATTCTCTGCAGTGTTTGCTGCAGGATGGGATTATTATAGGATTAAGGGCTGGGCCAGCAAGTGCCAAAGTCAACTCAGCAGGGAGTCTCAGTGAGATGTGGATCGGTGTCTCAACAAGTTGTGTTGCAATATATACCTGCTTCAGGCTTTCCAGTTCAAATCTGAGCCTACTTTGTGACTTGACTTTAAACTGATGGTTTTATGCCAGTGCTGTCTAACAATGTTGGAAATTAGGGCAGAGCATCAGTATAGCTCAAGCCTGAGGATATCAGCAGCTCCTCTGTCATACGCAGTAGAGAATATCTCCACAGGGTGAGCAGCAGACTATGCAAATGTGAGAATGTAAGATTAAAAATTGTTTCTTTCAAAGTGAAGGGAGCTAAGAGAAGCTTTCTTCCGTGAAAAGAGAAGCCTGTCTATTCTGTTTCATGCTGGATTGAGTCAACACTAAGAGTTTTTGTGTGTGATTGGTCGTTGTCTGGCTGTAAGAAAAAAATCCGGGTCCAACAGTTCCCTGCAAAGGAGAAAGTGAGTTGTCAAAGCCTTTCAGGTTTTGAGAATCTAGCAGATGTACCACTTGCTGTGAAATGTCGGTGTCTTACAATTTTAGAGGTCTCACTTGTAGTTAAGAATTTGTTATGAGAGAACTGAAATCCAGATTTCTCACAGCTCTGGTCTACAAAGACAAGCTACAAACAAGAAGTAGACAGAGGTATGGGAGGCTGGGGAAGAACAGATGTAGGAGTTGTATCTTGATTGCTCTCAGAAGAGTGTTCAGTGGGCATGGGCTGATGTTTCATGTATAAGTCTGTTACAGCAAAAATAATTATTTTAATCATAGCCTGCAAGATGTATGGAAAAGCCATTTGTGTTATCTGTGAGGCTGTGTTTAATATGGACATTGTAAAAGGCTGTTCAACTGGTAGGCTTGGAGTAGGTGGCAGGAGAATATAATCTTAATATTATTTCCTGGTGTTTTGTTTTTTTTTTTTTCTTGTACAGGGCAAAACAATTTTTGATCCTGGCTACAATATTGTAGATCAGAGTTTCTGGACTAAAAGCAACTCAGCAATATGGTTTTCTGTTGCTTTCAAGTGTAACTCATTTTTCTTTATGGGGTTCTGAGTTCACTATGTTCATGTTTTGTATTTTCTGGGACAAAACTCAGAGTGTAATGCTCCTCTCTACTTGCCACACAAAGTAAAAGTTCCAAATGTTGACACTATCTCTTCCACACAGAAGAGAGCCTAGCAAGTCCTGCTCATTCTCCCAGAGGGAAGTAGTACCAAACCTGGGGACATCATGGATCCTGGAATGATCTTACTATTCTTGCAAGTTACTGTAAATATCTAAGAAGCAGGTATTCTTTGTGTTTGTTCTCACACGATTGTTGGCTAAGGTGTTGACAGTAAGTTGGCACAGCCTGGATCCATTGGTCTTACTGCATGTGCACCATGTAACTGAGCAGCATGTGCTCAGTGGCCCTGTACTCTGGATGTCTGGTGGCCTTCATGGAACTACCTGCCAGTGCTGGGAATGCCTGTGGGGCAGCTGCTGTTCTCCCTGGGCTGCTTGCTTTCAGGAAATCCAAGGCAGGTTGTCTCTACTGGCAGAAGGCTCAGGAACGTCAGGGAGGAGGGAAATCTAAGTCAACCGAAACCTTGGTAACCTTACTTATATGGAACATATTCTGAAAATTCGAGGAAACAGGTGTTGGTGGTATGGATGGAGATGAGAAACTCCGTAGATATTGAAAAGTGTAAAGGTCCAGGATGGCTTGTCAGTAATCCTAAATACCATATTTGCAAGTTAATATAAATCTCTGAGAAGTTGCTATTATCTGTATTTGTTCTTATCCACAAACTATTGTTTTGATGTTTATAAACGTTAAATAAAGACATTCATATTGTTGACTAAATTGTTTCATGAAATACAGTGGCATCTCTTCAAGTGTAACAGCTGAAAAGCATATAAGCAGCGATAGGAATGCTGGCAAAGTAAGACTGTAGTCTTTCGGAATATGTTAAAAATAAAACTGAGGGGCTTCTTTTTCTGTCACAGTAAAGCTTTGGAAGACTAAACAACAAAAAAGAAAAACTGTATAGAGGAAGATCTGGCTGTCACAACCTGTGTGCTTAGGGAATACATTTTTCAGGGAACTTACACTTAATGCACTTAAAATTAAAAGTGGTAAAACAGTGGTAGTTAAGGAATTTTGTATTTTTCTGTCTCTATTGTTGACAGACCCTTCTAAAATCTCTTTTTATTTGTGATGGCAGCTTGTTTGAGTACTGTAGAACAGATGTTACAGAGCAGGCTGGGCCCCTGGAAATTTTCTTTGTAGTGTGCCTTATTAAAAAGAATGGAAGGAAATGAGGGTGTAGGAACTCTTGTTCTTCTAGCTGAAGAGCTTATTGCTCCCAGATGCTTGCATGTACCTCTCCTTTCTCACTGCATTCACTCTTGTGGTATTTTGGATACATCATTTTTAAAAAAGGAGGTGGAGATTTGTGTAACCAAGTGTTTTGGAAATGGCAGAACATGGTTGCATAAACTTGGAATTGAAGCAGGGAGCCTGCTTGGATCCATAACAAGTGGGAAACATCAGGTTGTGATGGCAAGAAAAGAATTGTAGTTACTTGATGATCAAAACAATTTTGTACAGCGTATCGGGCTCTCTGAGACTTTATATAAAGTGTAGGTCATGGATATAATCTTTTAGTGGCCAAGATTTTGCTACTATTGAGTAGATAATAAAGTCATGGCATTTTACAAAAGCACATAATTTTTATTAAATAAGGGTGTACAGAGCTAGTTCAATGTTTTATGATGCATTTCACCTGCTGTTGTAGACTGTGTCATGATCACTGGTATTTGCAAAGAATCTGAAAGGCTGTAGGACTTGTGTGAGGATGCTGTGTTGTGCTAACCCAACCATCAGTACAGCTCCAGCAGTGCATGTTAATTTTGTATAAGAAATACGTGCCTGTTCAGAAAACTGAAAATACAAGGCATTTGAGAAAAACCTGCTAAGCTAGGTTTTATTTGTAAAATTACTCTCGAGCTGGGGCAGACCCACAGAGGTATTTAAGCTCCTAACTCCCATGTGGGTAGCAAAAATTGCCTTGAAATATGTGAGGAGTTAGAAATCAAATACATATTTTTGAAAAACTTGGCCCTGCTATATAGGTCATTGAGAAGAATTGTAGTGCTGCCTTTAAAGAAATATATTTAGAATTGCTCTTAGGAAATCTCTTAATAGAGCTGACACAAGAAAATAAACATTTAGTGAAAGCTTGTAGAGAGGCTGTGCGTCTGTTCTTCACACCCTTTCCTTCTTGGCATTTTCTTTTGTTAAGTCCTTCCTTCTGTTTGGATGTTGTTAACGTTACACAGCTCTTGCTATATAGCATTAAAAAAACAAACAAACAAACAAACCCAAAACCAAACCCCACCAAAAACCCAAACAATCCAGGCTTTTATAGAACATAACTCCTTGTGTGGCTACAGAGCAGTACAGCTTTGATTTAGAAAACTCTCACAAATGTCACAGTTCAGTGTTGTAGGCAGTGAGATGAAAATAATAAACCAAGAGGGATTCTGTAAGTATCTAAACCAGGGCAACAGAAAAAGCTACTAACATTTTGCCTGCAGTTGAAGTGGGTAAACAATAAAGGGGTAGGTGGATGGGTGGGATTAGCACAAAGCATATAAAGTTTTAAAAGCTTGCTTGACTTGTATCATTCATATTAGAAGATACATTCCTCAGGAAGTAGCCATTAACCTATCAACAGGGACTGTAGAAGTCACTACTAGTTGGCTCTAGTCTTTAACCCTGTCACCCCCAGTATTATTATTGCTGCTTTCTTGGTGGATAGTTGGAGCAAAAAAGAGGATGGAAGCAAACCGTGGTTTTACAATGTAGTAAAAGCAATTGAGGATAGATGTGAGTAGGGATAGCAGTGTAAGGGTTCTGGGGAACAGTGCACAACAAAGCGTGGTATTTTAAGTGGGCAAAACTCTGTACAATGCTGTGTTCTGCAGTCTCCATCAAAGCGATGCCTCTTCACGGTCTTTAGGTGTACTGCTGCTAAGAATGACTGTGGAAGAAATACGATCCTGATGGATTTCAGTTATTCAGGTGTTCCATGGCATGATACCATAAATCTGTTACTGCTGATACATTTAAATAAAGAGGTGAAACTGGAAGAAAGTATGTGATGTATCACTTAGAATTTCCCCAAATGAATAATTTCCTTACTGAAATTAAGTGAAGAGAGAACATGCTTGAATGTTCAAAGACCTTCCCTTCAAAAAGGAAAAAAGTACATCTTAAAAAAAAAGCTTATGATATAGTTGGGGCTCTTTACAATATCTTTGGTAGTGTGAGGTTTGCAGTTTTAATTCGCCTTGCTTCACACCCAAATGTTCCTCCTAGTCTTGTCTTTCCTGTTTACTCCCACTACTGGGTAGGACACATGGGTGACTGTGCCCCCGCTCCCTTTTTGTTTCGAAGGGAGGGGTGATGCCTGCCTTACCGTGCCAAGGGAGCTGTGGCTGTGCTTAATGCATGTGCTGTGAGGACTAAACTGCTACCTTGTCCTCCTCACGCTGCTGATTCTCAGAAAAACGTCTTGAGAATTGGGTTTCCAATAAATGAAACATGCTTGTGAGAAATAAACTGGAAATATGTTGGGATTTTTCTTTTGTGAAACAGATTTCCTTGCAAATAATAAGTGTTCTTCAGTGAGGAGAAAATGAGCATAGAATTGCTTATATTCTTGTTGTCTGCAAGACAGACAATAGCTTTGCCAGTTTGCTTTTTACAATAAAGAAGCATTTAGATGAAAGTTGGATTAAATCTGTCCAAAACAGTGATGCAGGGTGCCCACAGAAACCTTACCTTGCAGTAAAACTAAGGTGAACAGGATATTTAGCATATTATTTCTATACAAGAACTTATGTTATTTTGCCTTTTTTTTCTTTTTTTTTTCTAAGCGCTATGGGTAAGCTTTGAAACTAGAGGAATGTGGGAAGGCTCTTCATTGCACAATTAAAGCAGAAAACCCTTAGCTCTAAACTACTGTGCAGTAAAGAAAGTAGTGGAGCTGGTTTGGCAGCTCCTGTGTAATGGGATATTCTTTTGCTGTTTAATGTTAAGCCTAAACATAAGAATTAATCTTTCAACGTTCTGACAAGGGAACGTAGAAATTATGCAAATGCAATGCTGTGGTGAGAAAAGAGTCAGAATTCAGCCTTGGAGTCAACATGTAAGCTGTGCAAGTGTCTCGCACAAACTGTCCCCTCTTTGTAGCTTAATCACTCTGTCATAACTTAGGAGGCTTAAATGATCATCAGGATGTATTTAACCATATCTTTTTTACAGGAGGTGGTAGAATTGTCCCTTAAATCCCCCACATTTTTAAAGAATCTTTACCGTGCAATTCTTTGTACAGTCAGAGTAAATTGTTTGTGATCCTTGGAGTAATCAAAGATGCGGAAAACAAGGATTTAGCAGTTACTTTGTCTAATTAAAGATTTGGTTTTTAAAATATTTATGTAATTAGACATGCAAACAGATGCTCAGTGTATTTATTTCATCATCTTTTTCACTGAAATCAGAGAATTTATTTCCATGTGCCCTTTGCTAAGATAAAGACCTGTATAAACTTGGGTCTTCTTATGACATTTTGCATCTGCTTAAATTGCTGCAGGAGAAGATGCGTGGGGTATTGTGTTTACCTTCTTCAGAATCCTGTTGCCCACATAATTGAATAGGATGTTTCAAAATTTGCCTTTGAATTGAGAGCAGTTTTGAAGTATTTCAGCTCAAAAGAGAACTTCTATAAAAACATTAACTTCTGGGTTTAAAAGAACATGGCCACATCAGTGGTAGCTAAAACGTTAGTTACTACAGTTATACCATAGGTATGGGTAATAGTCTTGGTCTGAGACTAAGTAGTGAAATTGGCCAGCTGTCTCTTTGCAGGAGGCTTCCTCAGAATCATTGAGAATCTCTACGCCAGTAGTCAGGCACTCTATGGTGAGCTACAAAAGAGAAACATTAAACCAATTAAGGAAGAGCTTACAGAAATAAAGCTGGCATTATTTGGTACATCTTCTAATATGGAAATACTTTTGTAGAACTATGAGTAATAGCTGGAGGGGTTGGGGGAGGGCTGTATATTTATTTCTTTAAAAATACATCTTTTTTTTTCCCTCTTTGAACTCTTTCTTAGACCTTAGCAATGTCATGAATTCCGCTCCAAATATAAAGGCTGTGAATGGAAAAGCTGAAAGTAGTGATAGCGGAGCAGAATCAGAAGAAGAAGGGCTTCGTGAAGAGGAAGAAAAAGAACTGCAGCTAAATGGAAAGGGTATGTTTTCTGCACTTGGACCATTATCTCTTCCAAAGTAATTCTTAAATACCTAAGTGGCAGAAAACCACAAAGGATCATGAGTGCTGTACTTCTTCAGGAGAATTAGGTGCAAATACACGTGGATGTATGTGTGAAAAATGGCAGTGTCTCAGCCTTGGTTATAAGATTTAGAACTAGTACAAATTTGTGAGCTATGCCGTACAATTTCTGATTCAGCTAGATTCATTTAGGGGGTACATAAAGAGTTTTGAGAAATACCAGCATCAAGTAAAAACCAAATAAAATTGCATATTTAGAATTCTATATTTTTTTTTCCTCCAAGGACATTAGGATTATTATACAATTTATCAGAGACATCAACTTTGGATCTGCTTACTTATGTTTTAAAGATCATCTGCTCTTTATGCAAATTAAATTTTATATTTACACTTTTTACAAGAACAGAACAATCCCCATGGATGTGAATCTAGGAGTACTTACATATTTTGTTCTGCAGATACATTATACATACCATCCATTAGCAAGTTAGCTACTTGAAGAAATATATTTCGAGCTATTAGGTGTGTAGCTTTCTGTTTGCAAGGTTTTCTTGTTCTTTTACAGACTATAAGAATGTGCAACCAGAATCTGCAGCTGCTAAGGATTTGGAAAGTATTGTTGCTAATGGCTGTTACAAAGACAGCTTCATCCCAGATATGCAGAATGTCATCCAGACCAAATCTGCCCTGAATGGCTTGAACCAGGAGGAGGAAATAAAGAAAACAGAGCCAAGCCTAGAAACAGCTAATAACAGTGCTCACCAAGGTATTGTCCTTGCAAGACCATGTTTCCATTAGCACATGGTTTTAATGGAAAATATTTATTTTCTTGAAAGCTTAATCCTGGGATTCAGAGACTAGCAGCGGTATACTCCAAAAATAAAAAATCCAATAAGTCTTTAAATAAATTAAAATAAGTCTTTCTTTTAGGATCTCCTACAAAGAGAGAGATGAATTAGGAGACAGAGAGGCCCAAAACCACAGAAATGCAATTGTTTTAAAATCATTATACTACCTATGCAAATAGTATTTGCCTTTGACAGCTAATTTGTAGTGAAATGAAAATCACTAATATCTTACTTGTCCTTCTCAAAGGCTGAACATACTGTAAGTGTCAGTTTGTTGAAACTGATGTCTAAAGATATAATTTTAAAACTAACAGGTAGTTTTAGGCAAAACTGCTTTGTACTGAGCTTAGGAAGGAGAGTGGAATGAACAAGGTAGCATTAAAATTATCAATTTATAACGCAGAAATGCCAATATGAGGTATAGTTTTCCCACTAGTAAAAGTTCTATATAATTCCTATATTAATATAACCTCTTTATTCAGGATCTAACTTTAGGATGACAGTCGTAAATAAAAGGGGCATGAGTTGAAGCTCACCTAGACTTTTTAACTCCTTGCTTTACTCTTTGCCAGGATAGGTTCACATTTACGAAATGTGTGCATATCTCCTTTCCATACAGGTGCAAATGAAGAGAATACGGAAGAGGTCTCAGCAGCTCAGCACTTAACCAGTGATTCAGACAGTGAAGTTTATTGTGACTCTATGGAGCAACTTGGACTAGAAGAGGTAGGATCTTAGTCTTCCTAGGTGTATTTTGAAACTGGTATGCTTACTTTTAAATAGGTTACTGTCTGTCAGGTGAACCTGGACACACAGAGGTGAATGAAGTAACTCGTGTACCTTCCTCCTGTTCGGACTATCATTTTTTGTTCTTTGTATTGTTGGTCTTTTACAACTTGGTTACTACTGATCTAAAAGCCTTGAAATTTTTACCCTCAATTTGTGAGGGGAAGGTATCGAAAACAGCAGTACAAAGAAACTAAGGGCTGTGACCACAAATTAATTTAGGGTCTCATAACATATATAGGGACCAGAATCCAGCTGGATCCAACTCCTCTTAAGAAGCAGGGAGTGTCTTTGTCACAGTGAATTTTTTGCATGTTCTTTTTCTGGCCTGATGTATCCTGCATTTGTTTCTTAGAGTAAATACAGAGTAAGCTTTAGCAGGTGGCCTGTAGGCCAGTGCCTGAAAGTGGCTTGTGTCTAAAGAAATGGGATATGACAATGCTATCTGGATTCTCTTGTACTCTCTCTAGCCATATTGTGGATCTCTGACTTTCATGTAAAAGTTGGGCACCAGCTGTGCTGGCTTAGTTTGGACTGAATTTGTGCTCCTGCTTATTGTATGAACTGCAGTCTTAGTTGACTTACTGGCTTGGACCTCCTTCAGAGGTCCAGTTTAAGTGTGGACTTGTAGGTTGTACTCACCTAGTTTCCTGATTCTGGGGAGGAATATGTGAATGATGCATGGCATCAGAAAGAGCAGTAAGCACTCTGATATTGCATCATTCTCTTGTCTAGCTGTTTCCTGAGGATCTGGAGAATTCATTTTAGCAAATCAAAGTTCTACTGAGTAATGAAGCGTGTTGGGAAAGGTGATTTGGTAGAAGTGCTGCAAGCACTGTTATCTAGGTGATTTCCCAATGGTCGTGTGTATTGTTCAAGCTTGTTTGAGATTCTTTAATTGAAGTGGGTGGATAATTCGTTAAAAGTTTCTCAACCTGCATGAGAAAAGTTCTAGTTTTGAACAAAATAACAAATGTTCAGGTATACATAAATAAATATACAAATAGAACAACAATTGAATCAATTCAAACTAAAGAGGTTCATTTAAAGAATTAAATACAGCTTTGTATTAGAAAATACGTAGCAAACGCTCTGTCCTTCAATTCTGATGGTACAGGTTTATGAGCTACTGTTTCACAAACAGGATTTTGGCAGAAGTTTCCATTTCTTTCCCCCTCCTTTTGGTTATTTTGGCTTTTTCATGGAGTTATTTTTCAGCTAGCTGAGGTCTTCAGTCTGCTTCAGCGTATACTTGTGCAGTGCTTGTCCTTGCACTGAACAAAGGGTTGCTTGTACCATCTTAAGGCCATCCTGTTGCAGAGCATGTAATTGTGACCTGATCAATGCATGTCTCATCCATTTTTAATATCTTCCTACAGTACCACCAATTTTGAGTAAGAATGTGATGGAATACTGTGCCTTTTTTTTTTGTTTGGTGAGAGGTACAGGGTGCAGCTGAGCTGTTTGGAACAGGTTGATGTGATGCAATGTGATCTCTTTGCTGTAAGTGTAACCACTGCCTACTCAAGGTTGCTAATAGCATGTGACTTTTGACAGCATGGCTCACAAATGCAAGTTAGGATACCACTTGATATTCTAACTGTCTAGGAGGCAAAGCCAGTTTTACAAGGGAAAACTGAAAATTTTCAGATCTTAATGTTCTATTTTAGTATTTACTAAGTATTACTGTATGTTGGAAATGTCTAAAGTGATTCCAAGTGGCGTCACTGTTTTGAGAATATTTGCCTCAAACATATTTTCAGTCTGAGAAGGACATTTAGAAAATAGTAAGCATATTCTACTGGAAAACAACTGCTCTTGTTAAAAGAAAAGTCTTAATTCTGGGCAAACTATTTTCTTAAAGTGAAAGTCGATATGATGCATCTTCCTTTTTTTTGGTTGGTTAACTGTCACATTTTACAGAATTTAATTACTTGCTAATGTTAATTTGTAGCCCTTGGAGATCATCACATCAGCTAAAGGATCTTTAAAGCATTCATCCCATTTCTTGGATGTAGATCACAGTCTTCTGTTAGAAAATACGGATTTTCCAAGGCGTGCTTGCATGACTTATGGGAATCTCCAACCTGTAAATACTGTAGAGGGGCCAGCTCAAGAACAGGGCGGAGTCAAGTGTGGAGGAGAAGATGGCAAAGCCAGTAATGGGGGCCCTCACAAGGAGAAGAAAAGTGGAGAAAAAGCAGATTTCTACAGTGTCAGAAGAGGGAGAGGTACTGTGTATGCTGCTTTTGTGTTCCCCACTTTCCTGACTGCCAAAAGTCACTGGTGCTGGAGAAACACTTGTCAACATTCTCCAGTAAGATGGTCATGCTGTATAGTGCTTCTGTCGTTCACAATAAAAAATAGATAACAAAATCCTAATTACAGTAGGTAGCAATCAGCTGTGTCTTCAGAGTATTTATTTCATTCATAGTAAGTGTTACAAAAGGATTTTCTTGTGCTATAGAGATCTTGTGTAAGCATATTGGCTTCTTCTGTTTTGGATTCCCTTAAACTCCAGCTGCTGTTTGCGGCACCTGCCTTTTTAGAAATGTAATCTTCAAAAGCTGCCTATGCATAAGAAGAGTTTTACAAGTTACATATTTATTTTTAAATATGTATGCATTTATACCTCTATGGTGTCTTTACTTGAAACCATGAAACATCTTGGAAAGGTATCAGTGACACATTGTTTTCTATATAATTGGAGTGTTAGCCACACCTTTGAGTGATTCTGATACTATCTGTTATGATTCTTAATCAGATGTTCAATTTATGGTGGAACTCCGCTCTTTTTAATTCCCTAATACTTCTAATGCTGTCACCTAGGCCTACTACCATATGCCAGTGGTATGATCTATAAAGTCAAGGGTAAAGTTCATTGTACTAAAAAAAAGGCAGAAAGTATTTTATATATATCTGTATGCCTTTTTGTATGGCACCTATCTGTAATCAGATGCAAAAATTAAAAAGAAAATGCAAATACAACATTTATGTTGCAAACTATTGTGAAGAACATATTATAGTTTAACCTTCTCCCCTTCCCTCTTTTGTTGTTTTACTTAGGTTTGCTGCTTGCGGGCGGGAACATGATAGGCTAGCTGTATGTAGTTTAAAGGAGTATTGTAGGTTTCAAAGAATTATCTTTCCTCATCACTCTATTCAGGTGTTCTTTGTTTTCCAGCTGGAGACTGTGCCAAACTGAAAACACACCTACTCTTGATAATAAGACAGATCTTACTTTTTGCTAGGACAGAATTTACTGCTGAACTTGACTGGATGTGAATTAATAATTTTTTGCTAAATGTTTATGCAGTTCTAGGACCTTGAATGATACCGTCACACTGAGGCTGTAGGGAAACATCTCAAATGATGTTGCAGTAACCTCCCAGTGCTTTTGAACTGTCTGAACATAGTGTATGATTAGGAGTGCCACACTCAGCTTGGGGGGGAGAAAGTTGAACTGTTAAAATAAACATTTTCAGTAAGAGTTGGTAGCCCATCATGTGTTTTATCTATCTATTTTTTCTCCTTCAAAATAGGGCATAGACTTCAGCCTCTAGGAGATGGTTCACAAGGTGGACAGATGGGTAGTGGAGGGGACGGAGAGCGCTGGGGATCCGACAGAGGACCCAGGGGTAGCCTCAATGAACAGATTGCAGTAGTGCTGATGCGGTTGCAAGAAGACATGCAGAATGTCCTTCAGAGGTTGCATATGCTGGAGGCGGTTACAGCATCACAGGTATTATTCACTGAAGTTATTTGATTATTTTTTATTAAATGTCCTTGGATATTTTTATGCTTTTTCAGACTAAGATTTCAGACAATATTTTCTTAAACTGTGGAGACATTTCAGTTATATTCTGTAGTTTATTCCAACTTAAAATTTCTTACTGGTACCTAGTCTCAGGAGCACAATTCAGAACTCTTGTACATGTGAGCAGAAACATGCATTTTGACCTAAATATTAACCATATATTATTTTACTGATTTCTGACCAGACCAGTCTTAGCCATAATTATTGATACACGTTACACAACTGCTACATGGAGATTCCATAGTTAATGTTACTAATACGTGATCCCAGATAATTTCTTCATCAGTAGGTCTCAAAGCATTTTTCAAAGGAAATGAGAAATTATCTTAATCTTCCAGACTGGTAAATGTTTGCAAGGCATGACTTCTGATTTCATTTTTCAGTTAGCAGAAGACTGATTCTTCATAGCATTCTTGCTCTGCGAAGTAATCCAGCTTTCTTAGAATTTCACATCGTGTATACAAGATAGGCAAAAGAAGTCTTAAGCAAGTATAGCTATTTATTGATGTAGTGTTTCTTTTTCCTTCTGTTTCAAGGGAAATGCTGTATATTCAGGAGAATAGAATATGCTGTGAATATAGTTGAACCAGCAACCTAAAAGGTGTTTGGTTTTGTTTGACTTGCTGATATATTTTCATCTACCTGAGAATGAAAGAGCTGTACAAGCACTATCCTATGGGATGCATACTCCAAATCTAAGGCAGCTGGGGAAAAGGATTTATTAAACCCATGATTTCACTCCATCACAGCTATTCAAGAATCTGATGTTTGGGTACAGGTTGATTTTCTTTTTTTGCCTGAGCAATATATGAAGAAATAATAAAAGATTCTTCCCCAGCTGTTCATGCTGTGCTTGCTACCCCTACCTAAAGAGAAGCAGAAGCTTCTGTTTCACACTTACATAAATTAAGAAACACCTAGAAAACTGACTGCTTTGTTGTTGTGGAAGTACCACAATAGTGTATGGGAATAGCCTTGAAAAGTTTCTGGTACTTCCCGTTTTCTGGATTGCCTGGAAGATTTGGAAGACAGAGTATTCTCGTTCCTTCATGCTGTTAGACATGCCTGTAGCTATAGCTAAGGGCAGACTGAAACAGTGCTTTTTGCCTTTGTATAGACTAGAGTTGAAACATGTAGTCATGCAAATTAGGCTGCTGGGATTTCTGCTCTGTGCTGCACCTGCGGGCACTGGACCAGAGTTGAGGAAGCTGCAATGACCAATTGGGCAGGGAGGCTTTGAAAAACTGTAAAGAGATGCAGTAAGGGATGCTGATTCATTTTTTAACACACAGAGATGTGATAAAAATGCTAGAAAGGGTAATGGAAACATGAGAAGTAAATTGGAAACTTAAGTGGTGAAAGAGGGGTTGCATGGGTGTGGTTCTGTTCCTTAAACTGTCATATATGCAGATTGCAAAGCCTTCACAAGGTGAAAAACTTCATATTCACATTTTGTGAAGCAGAAGAATTTTAATTGCAGTTTCCTTTTTATACTTACCAGCTTTTGTTTGTATTTAAAGGCAAAATCTGCAACACTACACTCAAATTATCAGCCTGCCTCCTCTGTCAAGGTAAGATACTTTTTTCTATTTGTAAAAAGCAGTGTGAATGGTGAAAACAGATGAGATGAATATTTTATGTCTAGCTCTTAGGATGTGCTTTTCATATTGTCTCTCTCTTGACAAGGAGATGAAAAATAATCTGTGTCTGAAGAAGTTATTTGATAATCTTTTTTCTGGTCTTACTAGTATGTTCTACTTTGATACGGTAGCATTTGAAATGATTGAGAAGTATGTGGTATTCAGTGTGTGCATGCTGATTGCTGATTAGAATTTTTTTCTGTTTTCCTTAGAAACCATCATGGTGGCCCTTTGAAATCTCTCCGGGTATTTTAGCTTTTGCTATCGTATGGCCATTTGTTGCCCAGTGGTTGGTACATGTGTATCTTCAAAGAAAGCGAAGGTAAAGATGTGCATTCAGTAGGGCATATATATACTGTATTTCATCTGTTTAAACCAATACATAGTATATCATGTTACGTAGAGAGGACATAGAATACTACCTTCGTGCATAAGAAGAATGCAAGGGCGTGCTCTCAGTAAGGCTTTGACAGTTTGTCTGGAACATCAGGTCAGTATCAAAATAGGGAGCTTGATAACAATTGCTTTGATAAATCCTGTTTCCTTGAGTTTTGTTTCAAGACACGTCTTGCTTAGTGTTGCATTGTATGTATCAGTGACTCATAGCTCTGAAGATACAGGCTAAGGCAGCTTGTAGAGTCCTTGGAATGGTTATGATAGGAAGGTGCGTGTTTCAGTCCCAAGAACTCAAGCCAAATGCGCAACAAGAAATTCTGGAAGCTAATAGGAGTGCTTTCCATTAGCTGGGAATTCTAGGAAGAGACTTGTATAGTTTTCTTTGCTTTGAAGGTTTCTCAGCGTAAGAATGTATTGGTTAATTTTACTTTATATGTGGCAGTTTAGGTTAAGTCCATGAAATGTGATGCAGGATAAATAATTTCAGTGAGCATACACAAGTGGATGAGGCTGGATAGCTTGTGTCTCCATGACATTGTCTGATTCTCTCACTCCAATATCCTCTTGAGCCATTTTCACTGCTTCTAGACTCTAGTCCCCTCATGCCATGAGAAGGATTTTTCCTATGAAATCCTTTGCAAAGTCCCATCTGTCACCTGTTTCTTATTCAACATTTACTAGCACCTTACTATGATATTTTTGTAACCTCTGCTTTGATAGAAGTAGATAGCTGATAGATTTTGTAACCTCTACTTTGATAGAAGATAGCTGAAGGACAGTTGTACTCTCATCTTACCTTTTTTAACTCTCAACTGAATGTTCTCTAGTTGCTATGTGCTTCAACCTCACACCTGACTTTGTTACCTTAGTATACTCTTAAGTTTTTTCCTCTCTGTCAGTATGCAGAGTCTGTGTATGTGTAGATCTTACTAGAATTTGCTTCAATTGTTCTAGCTTTTTAATATTTGACAGTTTTCATGGTAGTTTACTCTCGCGTGGTAGATCACAGAAACACAGAATGGTTGAGGTTGGGAGGCACCTCTGGCGGTCATCTGGTCCAAACCCCCTGCTCAAGCAGGGACACCTAGAGCCAGTTGCCTGGGACCGTGTCCACATGGCTTCCAAGTATCTCCGAGGAGGGAGACTCGCACAACCTCTCTGGGCAGCCTGTGCTAGTGTTCATCTCTCCTTATAGGAGAAATGCTCCAGTCCCTTAATCATCTTCATGGCCCGTCATTGGACTCTCTCCAGTATGTCCATGTCTCTCTTACAGCCAGAACTGGACACAGCACTCCAGGTGTGGCCTCACCAGGGCTGAGTAGAGGGGAAGGATCATCCCCCTCAACCTTCTGAGAGGGATAATACAGCTTGCCAATATCATTGGCCTTCTTTGCTTCAAGGGCATGTTGCTGGCTCGTGTTCCACTTGGTGTCCACCAGGACCCGCATGTCCCTCTCTGCCAAGCTGCTCCCCAGGCTGGGGCTGTTCCTCCCCAGGTGCTGGACTTCCCCTTGTTGTTCTTCATGAGGTTCCTGTCAACCCATTTTTCCATTCTGTTGAGGTCCCTCTGGATGGCAGCATCACCCTCTGGCATATCAACCACTCCTCCCAGTTTTGGGTAATCCGCGAACTTGCTGAGGGCGCACTCTACCCCATCATCCAGATTATTAATAAAGATGTTAAACCCAGTACCAACCCCTGGCGTGCATTGCTAATTACTGGCTTCCAACTAGACTTCTGTCACTGATCACCACCCTCTGGGCCCAGCCCATGGTGTTGTAAACAGTACAATGCCCACAAAGGCTACGGCTCTGCCAGGGAGTTACCCTGTCTCAGGGCTGTCATTAGCAGCATTGGTGTTAATTGCACTGCCTGATGAAGCTAGAGATTTCCCTACTAAGCTTTTTAGGCAGTTACATGTTTTCCTTATTTCCTGCACTAGTAAATAGAGATTGCCATTTCATCAGCAAGGACAAGGTTTTTTAAGATCAGTACCATTTTTTTAGGGTCTTATGTGAAACTGCTATGAACTTTAGTGTTGTTTAGCCAATAGCTCTTGAGTGGCTGTGTTGTCTTTCTCTGAACAGTATGCTGTTCTTGTAAACCTTTTTTGATTATCTGTTCTGACCTCTAGCACCCTCAATCAATTCATGGGTTCAGTCAGAAACCAGTTTTTAGAAAAGCACCCTTTCCAACAATTTTTCTAATGTATTGTTCTACTGATTCAGAGCTTAAATGAATAAACAAATGGTATATTATTTTTAGTTTGGATTTGTCTTCTTTCAGCTTTCATCCCTTGGATTTTCCTAGATCTTTATCTACTCAACAAAGAGCCTGTGATGTGTTTTCCATGGGTACTTTATTACTATCATCAGGTCATCTCTTAATCTGTTGCTTAAACAAAACAGCTGGAGCAACTGGAATCTTATTTTAAGGTTGTTTTCCAGCCTTGGGATGGTTCTGGTGGCTCCACAGTTTGTCAATATTCTTTTTGAGTTCTGGACACCAGGGTTTGTACCACAGTCTACTAATGATAACACCAGTCTCTGTGAAATACAGAGACAGCGCAGCCCCAGATAGTCCTTGTTTTATTTACTTATTCATGGATTGTATTAAGATGAGATGAACTTCAAGAACAGAAACAACTAAAGAAATTTCTGTGTTCTTCAGCTTTTGTCTTTGTTTCTGAAGAAATCTGCCCATAGCCAGAATTTAAGGACTATGCTTCTGCATCACCTTTCCATCTGGAGTTCCATCTCCTTTAGCAATGGGTAGGAAGTTGATCAAGTATACTCAGCGAGCAAGTGGAATTGCAGAACAAGAGCCCTTCTCTGTTGTGCTATTGCCAGTTTCAGCTTGCACTCTGTTAAGCTGTGTAAGCTTTTAGGCAACAGCTGTACACAGTACACATATTGACCATATGTGTGTACTTTTGGTTTTAAAATACATAAACTGGGGCAGAAACCAGGCATCTGTGCTACCGTGTGAGTGAGGTTTTGTCATGGTGAGGCTGTGGAGCCACGACTCAACTCTTTTGTGCAGTGGAGCAAATTCCATGGAACTGGTGGAAGGCAGGCAGGCCTTCTGTAGCCAACAGCTTTGTGTTTAGCTCATGTCCCTGGGAAGGGTTAGCTCAGCTCACTCTTAGCACCCTACTGAATGGCGTTCTGCCTGGTTTAGGTCTTCTGAGCCTCTTAACCTGTCCATTTATGGGGAACTTAATGCTGAAAATCTGGGTACTTACATTGGAACCTTCATTGCAGAAACCTTGAAAACCTGAATCCCAGGGGCTCGAAAACCAGATCACAGATAGAAATGTATTTTTAGTAATAATTGGGAGTTCTTTAGATTCAGCTGACACTTTTAGAACATTCTGATTGCATGTTTTCTGGAGTCACTGGAAAATCAGCTCAATCATTGCTGTGCTGCAAGCTAGCAAAGCACTGACTGATGTGGTCAGGGACTGTTCTGAGGAATTTAATCTGCAGCTCAGAATTCTTAGTGATATTCTGTGCTCCTCAGCGTAAGTTGTGCCAGTTTTGTAAACTTGCAGATTGTTTTATAACTTGAGGGCAAATTTCAGGTATCTTGAAGCAGTGTTGTATTTTAATTGATTGGAAATCATTCACATGTAACCTTAATTGATTTTTTTGTTTAGACAAAAAATGTCTCATATGTGAAGGTACATTAATTTATTTGGTTCCTTTTCTAGAAAACTGAACTGAAAATTCATGACTTTGCTTAAAGACTTCTAGCAGAAGATGGCCTTGGAAAGCGAAGGAATTCTGAATTCTCATAGAGTATCAGAATCTGGGATGATGTTCTTTCTGTTATAGTAACATTTTGTACTACCTTTGAGCTAAACATTTAAGGATTAACATTATTGAAACTTAAATGATTCACAGCTCCTAGGTTACAAATAAAATAAATTCAACAATTCCATCCTCAAAACCATACGAACATTAATTATTTTGGAACATGCTTGCAGATGGGCCTTCAGTAATTACTGGTCTTGCTGATGTCAGATGATGAAGAGAATAACATCTTTGTAAAAGAATAAGTGACAAATATGTAAAACTGTCACTTTAATGTAGAAATAATTTTATAATCACAGCATCCCTCCCTGTTTTTCCACAGGTTTACACATTATCGAATGAAAGCACTAGTAAAGTATGAATTAAATACATTGTAAGCTGTTGGAAAAATACAATATAGCTCTGAGGAATTCAACTAGTTATCTTTGCTGCTAAACCAGCGTGAGGCAAATTTCCACGTGAACTGGTCAGAAATGAAATTGAATCTTTCACTTACCCTTTTAAGATTGTAAAGGATACTTGGGAATTTATGTGTCTTGAAAGTTAGAGCCATTAATAACAGAGGGACTGTCAAATACAAGTTTGGAAACTGTGTGTGGTACAAGGGATCCATCTAAAGAAGCTGCACCTTATATTTTTAACTTTGATAACTGTATTCTTGTTGACAACTTGTTTTAACTGAAATATGTAGTTTAGGCACAAGGTGCTTGAAAATGACAGGAAGGCTATCTCTATAATTGTATCTCCTAAGAGCTGAAAAAGCTTAGTGCACTGTAAGTTTTCTGTTGTCAGTTTATGTCAAATTAAAATCAGATTTAATCTAGCCCTAATCTGTTGTGGACTTTTCCCAAGTCACATCACAAAAAATACCAGTTCTGGTATTTCTTTCTCTTACCCTTCTTCCTTTCAAAACAAAACTTTTCAGCTAATTTTGGTGCTGGTGCCGATTCCCGCCCGCCTTTTCATGGACTATTTATTAACCAATATAGAAATAGAATTATAACCTTGTGAAGTTTGCTTGATTAAAGCATGCTTTACGCTTAATTAAAAAAATTAAATATATTGTCTAAATATTTGGGAAAGGGGAATATACTACAATTCATTTGACAAAAAGACTAAGACAAAGACATTCATTTGCTATGAAGAACTGCATCATAACAAATCCCTGTGTTTAAGATCTGAATCTTCAGAAATTTCACCATATTACTGATGTGCTTTCATCCTCCAGCTCGACTACATATTACAAAAAATTTTTCAGGAAAGTTATTTTGCATCCTTCCTAAAAAAACTTTTCCAGTTTGGAAAAGATTTTTCATACAAGCTATACTGTATAAAAATGTAATCACAGAATTTAATGTTTGTTTTGCCAGAGCAATTTTAATCTTGTTTTTAGTCAAGCGTGGATTTTTTTAAGAGTTACTTTTCCTACTCCTGATTTTCTTATTGTAAGGCTGAATTAAAAAATAAAATGGTCAGAACCTCTTTGAAGACTGCTGTAACAGTCAGATGGTTTCATGTGCCAGAGATTAATTTTGGCATGAAATGTACTGACAACTCAGGTTCGAACAAAACTTATGCTGGAAGGGAAGTTCCACTGTGACCTGAAGCCATGGTGCCTGTAGCTTGAAGTTCTAGAGTGAGTGACTTCTTATCATAAAATGATAGAAATTATTGTAGAGGAAGGATACTCTAGCTTGAAGGTCACTGGAAAAAAAAAGAAGCTCCTGAAGCAGCATGTCTTCTGATAGGATGAAGCACCCTGGAGTGCCTCCTCCCCTGGGTCATAGCCACGTTACATATAGGTGTCTAGCTTTTAGAGATGGTATGGACATTCTCCAAGGTACTTACCTGTTAACTTCCCACTGAAATAAATGTAGGCATGTGCCATCCTTGTTATTTATTCATGTTTCAATAAATCAGTCCCTTACTATTTCTTATTTTATCTTGGACTTTCTTAATGTTTAATAAATGCTGTACATTGGATGCTTTGGCTGTACAGAAGAGCCTGCTGGTTACATTGTGAAGCAGCAGTCTCAAAAATTGTAATACAAAACAAATCACTTTTATAACCATTTACTTTTACCTCACAACTGGGCCTCAGCTACTAGGAGTATCTCAAACTCACTGTAACTTGAACAGATTTCTAGTTAGCTGGTATTTCATCCTAAAGGTAAGGAAAAAGGTTTTCTTTATGATTTGCCCAGCTACAGAGACACAGCTTTAACTTGGATGTGGTGGCATGAACAGATCTCTGGAGCTTAGAAGTGGGGTGCGGTGTTCTAGCCAGTGCTCTCCTCAGGAAGGCTGGCAGTCGAAACAGCGTTGCCTAGCACTGGAAATGTGTAAACCCAGCTCAAAATTTCACTTCTGAAGCAAACGTCTGGCTAGCTTCCTGCTGTGAATCCAGCTCCATCTGAAAAGCTTAAGTTTGCTCTGGATGAAGGCATATGGAAGATTTCCACCTACTCAGGGTCCTGTTTCTCTCCTGCTCCGCGTGCTGCAGCAGCACAGTATGTGCTAATGGAGATGGAGCCACTTGACTCATTCTGGTTACCACAGCAGAGCAGATTCCCAGCGGGAGTTACAGACCGTCGAAGGGCTCTTTGCTCTGCTGCAATTAAGTACAGAAATGTAGCTCTTAATAAAGATTTCAGGAGGGTGTTGGCAAGTTATGAACTGAAGGGCAGACACACCTGCATTAGAAAGTATGAGGTATTTCCCTGTTTCTAATCTCTGCCTTTGCTGAGGGGGTAGAGGGAAACAGTCAGTTTCTTTTTGTAAAAACCTACCTCCTGCCCCCAGCAGGGTCAAAAAGTATCGGACAAAACAAATGCAGAAGCAAGCAACAGCAAGACCACAGTATTTTATGTATTTACACAAAAGTGTGCAAAGTAAATATTTTGACAGTGTAGTAGAGAGGAAAATGATATATTTTACTATAAGAGTAACCATAGGTAAACCTGATCATGCTGAAACTGGAACCTACTAGCTCAAGAACACACAGCAGCATTTCAAAGTCTCAGCCTCCAAACGTTGCACAGAGTGTGGGTGCACCTAACAGCAAGTTACTGATAGTGATAATTGTCCAAGACTGCTGTTTCTGTGTAAGTGGGATAGTTCCTCATCTCTATAGTTTTAGCACACTCCTGTCCAGCTAATAGCAGATAACCTGTCTCCCAAGATAACCTGTGAGCTACAGGGTTTATATGTAGGTTATGCACAGTAAAGCAAGTTTAGGCCTTCAAGAAACACCATGTAACAGCAAAAGGACTTGCCAAGTGGTATTCCAGAGCTTCTAAGGATCAGAAACTTTTGCCAGCTTAGGCAATTATTTGTAATTGATCAGTAATGAGAAGAAACTTTAAATTTTTCAGCTACTACATTGTAGCTTTTTGTACTTTTGCCTGTAGTATTTCAAGTCAAGCAGTAAGTGGGGCAAAACCAATCGGATAAGAGTTGACAAGGAATTTCATGTTGAATAAAGTTAGGATTCACCTTTTTCACAAAACACACAAAAAACCCCAAACCCCACAACAAACAAAACCACACCACAGACCCCAACAACTTGCATGTGAAATTTAACTCCATATTTTATACAATCAGGATAAATGCAAGACATTGAAGACTATGGGGTATTGCAAGTTTTCAGTGCTAATTGTGCAGAATTTATCACTATACTGCTGTGTTTACACTAAACATTCTGCTTTGTCAGTTGGCCTATTTATTCTACAGAATTTATGATGTTGTATTGCATTACAAAACTATGGTAGAAGAACCACAGTTTTCTTTTAGAACAATGTTTTTAAGAGAAGGTTTGATGTTATTATAAGAAAAAACAGATAAGTAAGGCATTTCAATGCTACAATAACATTTCAATTTTCCACCTCTAATAGAAACATCAGTTTTGCACAGTAGATACATATTCAAACTGGTCAGAAAGGACTACTCCCAAACAAGACTGCCATCACACTGAACCACCAATTGGTAAGTTGGTAATTAGATACAATTAGCATGCATTTACATCCTTTCCCTGTTACGTTTAACTGGGAAATAACTTCATGCCTCCTAACTGGAGTTACTCATTGCTATTAAAAAAAGCCCCATCATTGCCAAGCATTATTAGCTCTAAGAAATACAAACGCTCTGGCCTCTTTGTAAGGTGCAATAAGATAAAAAGTAACATGAAAGCACTTGATACCAGCCAAGTTTCATACAGTAGTTTCACTTCAGAATAAAGGATACAATAATAAAAACTGACTGATAACTTAAAACACCCTCTAAATTTGGCAAGGCAACTTAATTAAGACCAAACTAGTGTTATAGAACAAGCTGTAAGTGTGCAAAAACATGAAGAAGGTTGACATCTTGATGCTATAAGCTAAATGCGGACACAGTCAGGTGCTGAGCATTATTCCTAGCTTCAAAGTAAGAGGTATCAGTTTCATCATCTGGCTGAGGTATAAACGGCATAGTTTGATTCTGTAGATTGTCCCAGTCCACACCATGAAAGAGGGGGTGATGCTTCAGTTCTGAAACAGAAGTTCATATAAGCATTATAAGCTTTCTCTTGTCCAAGCCCTATAGTCCCTTCGTTCCCCTGATACATAACTGTCCATAGATTGGCTCTGTTTTGCTCTTGGAAATTCACAAGAGTGCAAACTGCAATTGAGTTTCGATTACCACCACCGTCAGGGGGATCAAGCTACTGTCACACCAACAGTCCTCCCCTAGCTGGAGAACCTATTCCACACAGGGCACATACTGGATCAGAGGTGCCCTAGGGGCATTTCTTATGATAGGGCGCCAGAGGAATTTTAAGCATCACTTCACAGTCCGTTTCTAGTTTTGCCAAAGTTCTGTGCTGAGGATACATGGGAGTCACTCACATCCTTCTCCACTCCAGGCCACCTGCCTTTCGCTAGCTCACGGAGCAGTCGTCCTCTCCTTTGCACAGTCCCCTTTGGCCTACCACCAGAGATGGAAGGCTAAACACCTTTATGGTGTAGTTACCACAGACCACCAGATTCTTCTTCCCCGGCCTGAAGGTGTAGTAAGTAACCAGGCTGCAAGGAGAGATCCCCTGCCCTGTCCGCTCTGACCAGAAGGCAGCTTTCTGGCACACAGGATCTGACACTTCTGTGTAACATGGAAACACCACTCCCTGATCAAAGTGGAGTCATTCCAAGAAAGCACCTTTTCAGCTGAGTGGGATACAAACTCATGTTTTTATCAGCTGCACCACACACAGAGACACAAAAAATCAAAAGCAAGTAGCAAAAATAGGACAGGTAAAAAAATAATAATAAAAAAAAAAATCACATTTAGGAGGTAGGAGTTTGAACAAGCCAAACATGCACTACAAATTTTCATTCTAAGCACATACCACAGGCTTTTAGCTGATGCACAGTAAGATATTAACATTTATTATTTCTACATTTCCTGATCAAATAAACTTCAATATGGTGGTTTTTTATTTTAGACAAAAGGCAATAAATCAGAGAGCCTAACTCCTAGCAGCTTCAGCAGGACACTGCACAAATCCACTGTATGTAATTCTGCTCTTACAAATTCTCATGTACTGAAAGCTGCGTTCAGCTGAAAAGGTTAGCAGACTTCATTGTCTTTTCCCAGTAAGTACTAGTATGTACTATAGCTGGCGGTCAGCTCCTGCCCACATCTCTGAAGAGGGGGATAAAAAGCAAACCCAAGTACTGGCTATCAGTGTTCTCTGCCAAATGCTGCTTTAAAGCTTCTCTTATCTGGAAAGACTGAACTCGGAAGCGCAGTACTAGGACATGACCTAACTGGGATTTCTCAGTAAGTTAGGCTTCATGCTGGAGAAAGAGAGAAGGAGAGCACGTGTTTTGGGGAGGGGGGAGAAGATGACAGACAGTGATGGAAACTCAATTACAATGAGGAAAACTTAATGGCTGTCCTGAAAGCTACTCGTCCAAACTTCACTGCAGTTGGATAAAGATATCAGATACAGTTAAAGGTCCTGACAAAGAATGAATTTCCAAAACCTTCAGATTGGAAGAAGCTGTATCACATTATGTAATTTAAAATTCTGTGCGTGACAGGCAATTAGATTTCACCCTAATATCCAGGAATAAAGAAAAGAACTTGTGTTTAACTAAAATACCTTCGAATTAAGACATTAGATGCTTTTTGGGAGACATTAAAGAGCCACAAAATTCCCTGTTGACATCATGGTTTTCATTTATAACTATGTGTCTTCTCTAATTTGACTTGGCCTGGTTTCAGCTTCTAGCCTTTAGTCTCTTTACGAGTATTTCCATTACAACTTCCTTCTTTAGTGATTTCTTGGATAGTTCTCATAAGATTTCTTCCTTTTCCAGAACAGCTTACTCTAAGCTTCCTTCATATTGTCATTTTTTTAAATAAAAATATAGTCACTGTTACAACGGCAAATGTTTTAAGTCCTTCTACAAGGGAAACAGACTTTGTGTAGTATATATTGTCTAACTCTGTGTTCCCCTATATATTCAGTAAAGACAAGCTGATTCCTAAGAAAAAAACTCCTTTGAATTAACTTTCGGAGGCTTCTCTCCCAAACTATAGACTTTTGATCAAGGTTCCCGAAATCAGCTAGGTGAAAAACCCCAAATACCTGTTACTAAGTTAGATAAGAATAAACTTTGGTATGTCAGATGTCATACCATATGGACATGAACATCCACAGCAAAACTGTGTTAAAGCAAAACCATTAGTTCAATTCAAAAAACACCTCACCCCCAAAATTTCCCCATTCAAGAGGGCAAAACCCCACCAGAAATACAGAAAATACTACAACTTGTGAAGTGTTCTGGCACTATACATGGAACCTAAATAGGCATTAAAATTTATTAGTCTAAGTTCCCAGAGAAGGACATCACCACTTTGAAATTTTTAATTAGCTGCAAAGAACACAAGAAAATTTTAATACTAACCCTTCAGTCCAGCTCTCTTAGTACTGTCAATTGTTAGGAGGATATCTATTGCATTTTGGGCATTGTCAGACAGCTTCTCTTCACCTTCAGGCCAGGGAATATCTACAGACAAAGATGCAGATGAGTTGGTAACTCAGACCATAAAACAAATGTTGGAAATACAGTTTCCCCAATTACTGAAACAGATTACCTCTTTTCAAAATATTTTGGAAGACTTGTGCCGGTGTTTCATCATTAAAAGGTGGAATTCCAGTTAGAAACTCAAACAGACAAACTCCAAGGGCCCACCAGTCTACAGCAGAACCTGTTAAGAGAAATCCAGCCATTACACTAACCCAAGTGATATTTACAAAGAGTTGAAGATTAGCCATGGCAGAAATTGAACAGTGTTTAAATCCTGCAAAATTTCTTAGAACTGAAGGAAGAGACAAAGTAAGTTGTACTTAATAATCATGCAGAAGATTAAAAATATATTAAAGAGCTTTTTAAAGCCAGTCTGCTCCTTAATTCATTACAGGTAATGCTAGGGTTTACTAATAAAACCAGGGGGGCCCCTTAAGAACAGTCTAATTATCAAGTCCCATCCCAGAGAATCCAGGAGCTAACTTCTCCAAGAGATTGTTTTGTGATAAGAAACAGTTGTTTAACAACTGCTCTAGAGCCTAGATGAGTGCTCCATGTTGTAACCTGTATCCTTGCTTGGTTCTTTGAGAAGACTCCAGGAATTCAAACTCTTGAACTTAATTTGTCTAAATTTACGTCAAAATACTGACAACAGCAGAAGCTGGAGTTACTTTCCATTACACTAAAGTTGATTAGGGTAACGTGTAGTTACTACCTATCTTTCCTTTGTTATTAAAATAATTTTGGTTTTCCACATTCCAGAGTTTTTTTTGCCAAACCCATCTCATTCACCCACTTAAAAACAAGCAAGCAAAGCAATCCTAGACACTACTGCATGCATTCTAAGCTTTCTGCATCTTCAAGCCATGCCCACTCCACTGTATAAAGAATAGATGCCTCATGCTGAAAAAAAAAAAAAAATCTTCAGAAGACAGTAAATGTAATTTTTCTTGGCTTTTTTGTCATTTAAAAAAAAAAGACACCTCCAAGTTCAGAAAACTAGTGATGTGAATCATTTCCAAAGGACTATTGACTTAGTTTAGAGATGCTGAAAACTGAAATGCATAACTAGTAATGTAATGCACTTCTAGCCACTTTTAACATGAGCGCCCCTCCAAGCTAAGCATATCAAAGTTGTTAGAGGTACTTGGACGTTCAGATAAAATATTCCCACCTTCAGTCAAAGTCTAGTAAGATCACAACTCTGAACAATGTAGTAACACAGCTTTCAGCAGCAATTTTTCTCATCTCAAGTTTAATTAAATATTAGATTAACTCCTACCATACACCTGCTAGATCATGTCTATCAATATATGAAGCAAGAAACAAAAGTATCAGGTCTTGAGCATCTGAGCCTTTTTCACCCATACAGAAAGTCAATCAAACTGGTTGCATAAAGTGAAAGGAAGCAATGAGAAAAAGTGTCTCTGGTTTGTTTCCTGTTACACAATGTCTTTAAGAATCTGACTTCAGTCCTGAAGTAGGCTTACACGTGATTTCTGACAGCCTACTCACAGTGATACTACTTATCCTGAATCTTTTGTGGAAGCATCACACATTCTTATGCAGAGTGCATATGGGACATTTTTATATATAGAAGCATTGTTCATCCAAAGTTTTCTTGGAAATTGTGATCTAGTTACACTTTGACTGAATTCTCATGCTGAACACTCAATTTCTACACAGTATATAGCAAACTCAGATATCACAGTCCCTGCATATGAAAAGACAACAAAGCAAGAACATTACAATTATAGCAAAACCCCCTAACAAATAGAAACATCAAATACAAAGTATGATTCTCTGAAGACACAGGAATGCCTTTTTTTTTTTTTTAAGGTAGTTAACAATAAAGAAAGATGACAACGTTAAATATAAGTTAGAAATAGAAATAAAATAGTTTTGTAATGTGATTATAGTTTAGGATTACGACTACATTTATAAGCAAGTCAACAACACCAGAAATACTTAGCAAGGGAAAGTTTTGAGTTTCAAAGCCAGAAAACCCTGGCTTCACTGAAGGTAATGGAAGATTTGTAATTTCCTGATGTAAAACCCAGACTCTTTGCAAGTTATCAATGAAATCCTGAACCCACTTAATTGCACAGAAGTCACCTTGCACCCAAGTTTCACGTTGTTTAAGTAGCATTGCTGACATTTCCAAACTATTAACCAGTTTTAATGCCTGCCAAAATAAACAGGATACCTAAATACAAAGTGCGAAACTACGTATGTTTAGTCATTACAGTGAAATAGTGTCGTGGTTTAACCCTAGCTGATAATTAAGTACCACACAGTGCTTGCTCACTCCCCACTCACCCTGAGGGATAGGGAAGAGTTGGAAAAGAATGTAAAACTTGAGGGTTGAGATAAGAACAATTTAATAGTTGAAATAGAATAAAAATGAAAGAACAATAATAACACTGATGGCAATAACAGTTATAATGAAAAGGGGAAGGGGAAGAATAAAATCCAGAGGGAAAGGAAGAAAGGAGCACATGGTGTGCAACACAACTGCTCACCACCTGCCGGCTGATGCCCAGCGAGTCCCCGAGCAACAATTCGCCTACGCCAACCAACCCCCAAGGTATATATACCAGGCATGGTGTCCCACAGTACGGAACATCTCTTTGGCTAGTTCTGGTTGTGTCCCCTCCCAATTCCTTGTGCCCCCTCCAGCCTTTTTGCTGGCAAGGCCTGAGGAACTGAAAAGTCTCACATCAAAGCCAAAACACAGCACTGCACTAGCTCCTAAGAAGATAATTAAGTCCATCCCAGCCGAAAGCAGGACAAACAGTTAAGTCTCCTTCATGCAGTTTTAGTTAATGTATATTGGCTGCATACAGTAGCATGTTATTGTTCCACAGATAAGCAATCACTGTTTCTCAGTGAAGATCTCATATCTATTTTCCTGAGACTATTAGCTCTGCAAAATAGAAGTATACTTTTAAGACAGAAATAGAAGGTAATTATAAATACAACAAAGGTATCAGGGATACACTGCATTTATTTTTTGTTAATGGTTCTTACAAGTCAGCAGGAAAATTTCAGACTTTTGTTGATCTCAGTGCTCAAGTTTTGAGCCCAAGGAATTCGTGCACTTCAAAGTTGTGCTATTTTATTATATTACTTTCAAGAAAAAAAAAAAAGTGTACTTGATTGCTACTGCTGTCCACTTATATGGAAGATCCTGCCAGAAATATTGTTTCACGAGGTCACAACTCAGTAACTGATTTTAATGCAGCTTTATAAACTTGTCTGGATGCACATAACACTTTGATATCAATAAACATGGAATGCATTCTAAGAGTAATTGGAGGCTTAATCCTTTCATACTAAACATAAGTAAGTTCCCTCCACCCCAAAGAATCTTTAAGGACACTCAGGATGACCAAGTTGTGATTCCTAACCCACATACAAGTCCCAGGCTACCTAAGCACAGCTTCCAATGCATCAGATTAGCAGCAGGCAAGACTATGGTAGACAAAATCCTTCAATCATATGACAAAAGTAAATGGAAAGAGCAGCTGAAGCAAACACAGTCATCCATGTTGGCAAAAGCTAAGTGCTAAGTATTTTTAAGTAATTCATTTTCATATTACTTAAATGTCTGTAGAGCTTAAAACCCTTCAGGAATATATGTCACCTTTCAAGTATTTACAAACTTCATGGTTTGCCTGTCTTACCATGAGGCTTTGTCAAAAGCAGCTCAGGTGCCAGGTAGTCTGGGGTCCCTAGGATACGTTCACCTTCTACTGGGGCAGCACCTCTTCTGACACTCTTTGGAGTCCTGTATGGTGTGTCAGCATCTCCCTGACGAGGGGTCTTAAAAGATGCAACAAAGATTTTGAATGTCAAACAAAACCAGCACTTCCATTTCTTTATCTCAACCATCTTGAAGCATTAAAAGTTAAGATACCTACTCCTTAAGAAACTTTTCCCCAAGTTCTTTCTCCAGTATTAAATCTACAAGTATAGTCTCAAAAAACAAAACCCAAAACAAGCCCAAATCCAGCCAATCTTAAACTCTTCTTTCACATTCAAATCTGAAAAAGATAACCTACTAAATACAATGTCAAAATAGCCTTCAATTTTAGCACCAAGTTCTTAATATTAGACAATGAAAAGCAAGCATATGTCAATATCTTTAAAAGAAAAAGGAGAATCCTGGATATTCTCACATATTGCATACCAGAAGTACTCAAAATATATTAAATGAGCCCTTTATTGTTTAACCTGTATCCTATGGGTTACATAATGCCTGCAGATGAAGTTCTGCTCAGGTTAGACTTCATGACTGTTACAGCTACACAAACCTTCTGAAAGTAATTTGGGACATTATTTGAAGATAAATATGCAGGCTTGCAAAGAGATCTATAAATTCTCATAGCCAATAGGCTGACTGCAATGAAAGATTTCCTGTTGTGACCTAGAGATACTACTAAGTTAGCTTGCAGAGACTCTCATTTTTTATTTTTCAATATACCCTTAATTCCCATATATCTGATATAATTTTGTTTCCAACTTCATCTGCAGTGCAGCAGACGTCAATTCATTATGACTATGCCATAAAGGCCACAGAATTCACTATTAAAATAGAAAACAGGTAGTGAGGTCACAGTGATGCAATTTTAAAAAGAATTACAAAAGTATATAAAAGAGGTATCCTCCTGTTCAAATCTAAGTTACAAAAACATATAATGCCATCCGTCATTGATTTCTCATGAGAGAAGGTGCACACTACTGATTCCATTTCAGCTGAATACAAGCTAAGTTTCATCAGCAATTAAACTTAGATGAAATAAAAGCTAGCAATTCTGACAAACACATCAGGAAAAAAGGCTTTCCCCAAAACAACATTTTGAATGTCCCCTTTCAGTACACCAAATCATTCAACACACTGCCAGTTGTCAGAAAGCTTTAAGTCCTGCAACTAGTACCTAAGTAACTGGATGAAGGACTTAAAAAAGCTATGCCAAAACGAAACGTGAAACATTGATTGAAAAGTATACTTTTACTTTTCTTACATTGGGACTCTAATTTACTTTAGGACAGTAAGATTTTTACTTACTGTCAGAGGGATTAAAAAGGTCAAAGCAAAGACTTCTTAACTTGGAAGCAGCTATTATTACTCTTCACATCAATCATGGTAATATGCTTGTAAATGGTACTTGACAGTACACACTACACCATCACCTTTACCAGGATAAAAAAAGAAAATAGCAGGCACAAAAGCAGTTACTAGCAGCTGAACAGCATTTGCAGAACTGTCTTGGGAAGGATGCAGGATAAGAAAAAACAATCAAAGACTTCACATTACATCAGGAAACACCACACCACTAAAAGTAGGATGAGACAAAATAGCACAGGCTTTCTTTACCAGTTCACGGTAACAGCAAAGGATTTCTCAGAGAGGCAGACAGATAATGCGTGTTGAGCCAGAGGCAACACAATGGACATACAGTTATTTCTGAGCTCTTACAGAAATTACAATTTTGGCCACACAAGTGCTGTAAGTGAAAGCCTGCCAGCAAAGGTCACTTTGACTGACTACCTAAAACTACTTCAATTTTCCCTAAATTACAACTGAAATAATTTCAGATCACTAATATCTAATGCACGCGCAGAAGTTTCTACAATGTCTCTTCACATACCTGATAGGCCCTACACAGTCTTCCTCTTTGTAATGGAGTAATAGCTGTTGGGTAAGAGCCACTACAAGCAGGTGAAAGATCCATTATATCTAAGGAAGCCATGCTACATGGCTCAGATACATTGGATGTATTAATCGGACTATTATAACTTCGAAAAACAACAGCATTTTTTTTAAAGAGATTCAGTGCTTCTATCATCTTTTCTGAAGGAGAAGATACCATGTCGAGGTAAGTTTCTTTCATGTGCTCTTGGTCATTATCCTTTCCACGATCTAACAGCTTGCAGTCCTGGACAGTATGTGCTTCCTTTCCATTTTGTGAGGCATCTCGGGACTCTGGTGATGTTGTTACCATGCCTTCCGGTTTTGGTTCCTCAAAGGAGAGGTCTTTAACACTTTTGTCCAAATCCAAAAGCTGCTTTTCTAAACGGCCTTCTGTAACAGCAATTTCAGGAAATGATGAGTCCAAGTCTGCACTGAGGATTCCTAAAGGTTTTTCATCATCAGTGCCTATAAAACTTGAGTTCATATATTCCTCTTTATCACCCTTTTTATAATAGTCTGCATCCAGATCACACATAAGATTTTTGGCTATAATTGGAGTAAGTGATCTTTCTACTGCTTGCTGGTTACCAATAAAACTCTTAACTTCTTCATTGCTTTTGCAGGTGTCACGTAGGCATCCATCATCACAAAGCATTAAGGATTGAATTTCTGTTGTCAAACCTGTCCTTTTGTTTGCTAGAAATTCTGAGATCTGACAGCCACGTTTATACTCTGCATTGCTTTTTTTAACATAGTTAAGTTCCTGACAAGGACTAGTGTCAACTAATTCAAAGCTTCTTTTTATACCTGGCTTTTCAAAAATTTCTTCCTCTTTGATAGGCTTGACAGGCTCATTCTGCCTTGAAAGCGACTGCTGTTGATTAGAAATTTCTGCTGTTTCATTAGTCAGCTCTCTTTTATTTACGAAGGCTTTTTCTTCCCAAATCTTATTTTCAGAAAGACATTTTCTAACTATGCCTTTCGCATCCAGTGTGGTCACAGGAGTATCTGTTATATCAGAATGTTCACTTCCCAGCTTTTGCCTGCTGCCAGAATCATTGCTGCTGATGGGAGAAACGGCAGGCTCCAATTCTTTTTTCTTTGAAACTTCAATACCTTTGCTATTCGGTAATTCTACATTCGAAAGGAAAGCTGATCCACTGTTACTTGTTTTGCTTGTTGTAGAACATAGTTCACCTTCGCTTTGCTGTAAATGAGCACATTAAATTTGAGTATCAAGAAAATAGGATTACAGCATTATAGAAATGTGTCCTTTAAAATACCTTACTTCCACTTCCATGAAGAACTGCAAATGGGCAAGTGTTACGTATTCTTTATGAACACTAGTAGTGACAAATGTGACATAATACATTCAAAAAATTCAAAACTAAGTTAGGGATAATTTGACTTCAAGAACATAAAATAAGGTTGCTAGAATAGAAAAATGCAGTATTTTTAAATGCCTAAGGATGAAGAAATATAGCAATTTAAGTTGTATTTGTGATCTTATGTTAAGAAGTTCAGCTACAGAAGTTCTCGCTTTCCAAGAAACCCCAAACCAAAGAGTCCCATCATACTACCCTGTGGTATATTATACTTCAGAGATGACAAAAGGAAAATCTGACACTACTACTATCTTGGTAACACAATACTAAAAACAAGGCCTTGGGAAATGGACAGATAAAACAAAGAATTATAAATTGTTTTAAACATAAGTTTTTATGTGTGATTATATAGGAATCTTGGCAAGGGACTAAATAGCACAGCGGCATTTTCTTTTAGGTCTGTATTTGTGCAGAATTTCATTAACAGTTTAAAACAGGAGAAAGCATTTTGTATCAGCTATGATTACTGATTTTAGGTTAGCTGATACAAAACCCTTCAGTAATATAAACCTTAAACTTTTTTAGGTTTTAATAGCTTGTAGAAGTTTTAAATGTATTTTATTTTTTTCCCCAAGTTCAGCCTTTAAAATAAATTCTTTTGCCTGCATGCTGAGCTAGTAATACTATGGGGATAAGTCAGCTTCCAAAGAGCCAGAGCTCCCAGCATTGCCCCCCTTGTGAATAGGGCTAACCAGTGCCATCCAGTAGAAGCCTTCTCTTTCACTCCTTTGCTGCAGGCTAAATGGCATTTGCTTTTCCTGTTATGTTGCACAGAACTACTATTTGTTTAAAGAAAAAAAATAATACTAGTTTTATCTAAAACTCTTACTCAGAAAGGATTACAACCCCTGCTCCTTCTCCTGTAGGAAGGCTTCTCTACACTTGAAATAACTGGGGGAAGTAGAAGAGATCTGCAACAGTGCATATACAAGTACAAGCTAATTTTAATTTAGTGGGAAGATGAAACAGTCCTGACCTCTACATCTTTCTCCCACCTTGGGCTGCTGCAGTATTCTGAGTCTATACTGGACAGGTATGGGTGTGACTGACTACTGGCACTGGAGGTACCAAACCTTTTTCTTGACTGAAGTAGAGTAGGAGTTAAGCTTCTCACTGGCATCACAGGAGTTAATTGAGAAGTATCAAGATCTTGAGAGGAAAAAGAAATAAATAATTCAAATGTTGATACAAATAGGCAACACACATTAACCACCTTCACACTATATCAAGCTTTCACATCAAAGGAAGTTATGGAAACCTATGCGTGACATCATAGTCTTTCATCATCTTTCCTGCTTGCTCAATTCACTCATTTTTTGAAGTAGGGACCTGCCAAGAATTTAAAAGCAATATGAACATTGGCACCATAGTGGCATTCTTCCTCACTTCAGGTTAGAAATGAGAAAACAGCAAGATAAATCAATTTAAATGAAGGCACATATTGCTATATTAAATGATTTTCAATGAAAGTATGCCAAGAACTGATTCTGTAAAATCTTAAAGGGTCATTTTGAATTCAGTGATTGTGCTCTTGAAAAAAAAAAAATCAAAATATGACATAAGTAGTGTGGGTGAAAACATGTCAGACCTTAACTACTGGAGAAATGGTAGACAGCAAGACACTGACAGAAGAAGCACACCTTTTATCAGTGGGACCAAGCTACTCACATAAAATTAAAAGACCACAACATTACAGCCATAGTATTATTCAGTGCAAGGCTTGGTATACTCACATGTTTTGAATAATTTAGTTGAAAGAGGGGTATTTTCCTTTTGGACCATAGGTAAGGGAGAAACCACTCCATGCTGACTGTCAGATGATTGACTTGAATTGGGCCCTGGCATTTTCATTCCAACAGGAGTATACTATCAAGCAGGAAGAAGCATAGTTAAAACATCCAGGATTGAGATTCTTTATTACGTTTGCATTGGAGCTTAGCCATGCCCGTTTACCAAATTTTTTGAAACAACTGATACTCAGCAGTTTGAAATACAGTCCAAGGTAATCACTTCAGAACTTCAAGGTACTGGAAACATAAATCATCACTCTACAGGCTGGCAGAAGAGTGCAAGAATAGCCTTATCACTCCTATTACTACATTTTGACGATACTAAGTAAACTGAAACAATTAAGTACTTCAACGACAGTGAAAATTACTTACAAAACCCAGAGAACTGATGAGAGACAACAATTGTCCTGGAGTACGTGAGTAGTCTTGTTTTGGCTTTGCCATTGATGGTGTAGTAAGGATATCTATCATATTTATCTCTATGAACAGACAAAGAAATATGAATCGGGTCAGGTTTTCCTTCTGCTATTAAATAAGCAAAATTACAGGCATTTACTTAAGTCTTATCAAGAGGTGGAAAATTTAGTCACATACTGAACAAATACACAAAAGAAGCCACCAAGCCCAAGTGAAGACATAGCTATACATTCTTATTAAAACACAAGCTATTTCTTCCTGTACATCCATCATAAAATTACAGCTTATAAATACAGAAACTGTAGATGTCCAGTTTCTTTTCCAACATACTATGCTGTAAGTGTTACATTTTCTAACTTAATACCAGCTTTGGTTTTCAGGTAGCGATTCCAGCCTATGGCCTGGGGGCTAAGGTGGTAAATTTGATTCAAAGCTTGACTTCTCTCCCAGAAACATCTCAAAAATGCTACAGACAAATTTTTCATAGGTGAAAATTTAACCTTAAATGCCATTTTTTGCTCACTAGAGGTAAGTAGGCTTATAGGTTACATATTGTGTTCAACTAGACACAATAATCTGTCCCATTAGAACTTATCAATTAAAGTAGTACATTATAGAAAATACAGTATACTTAGGATTTTCCTCTATACTCTTAAAATCATGAATCAGAAACTCCACAGACAACTCTGAATTTCTACATTTTTTTTAGCTATCTAAAAAGGATGTAGCTGCCAGCAGCTATCTCAAAAAACTAAACTGGTGCTGTGCAGCATTGGTTTGGCTGATACGGCTAAGGGGTTGGAGGTACAAACTAGTTCAGGAACTGCCTATTCACCTTAAAGCCTGCAGCCTATTGTCCCAGACAGTCATTTGACTATTCAGCTATATTTTCTGCTGCTTGAAAATGGTATGTTGATATGCTTAAAGCACTGATTTATAATCTGTTGGCTATTCACCACCTCCTCCCTCTCCCTCACATTAATGACTGTAAGGTCCCAGTTCAAGTTGGAAATTAACATATACTAGAACAGAGAAACATGAACTGAAGGACAGAAATAGCCAGAGAAACACCAAGAAAAAGCCAGAATTATTCACCCTTTGAATTCTCTTAGTGGATTTCATAGAAAAAATTGAAATCCATACCCCTCAAGAGAGATGTCTCAAGACTATTTCATAGACCCTTATCCCAAACATTTTGGCTTCTCAAGTGCAACACATACAGCGGACCCTTTACTAGCATGTACCTTATTCAGTACTTACCTACTAGAAATCAGATATTAGTGCAACATTTTGACTTATTTAATTGGAAGCTGCCCTCTACAGGGATGTAAAGCATTCAAGAATATGGAACTGACACAGAAATACATTTTAATACAACCAAAAGCATACAGACAACTCTTACCTCTGTTCAGTGTAACTCTGGAAAGCCCAAAGTCTGTCAACTTTATATGGCCCTGATTCGAAATGAGCATATTGTCTGGCTTCAGATCCCTGAAGACATGAATATAGGTGCAGTCAGCAAAAAGACAACTGAGCAGTATTAAAAAAAGTTAACTGACCAGAAACACTCAATACAAAACATTGATTGTAGCTGTTTCTCAGTAACATCTCTTGGCCAGTAGAAGATACCAATTGGAGGAATATACCAAACCAATTAAACATATCTAGCACTAAATATTGTACAAACATCTCATGTCTTGTAAAACCACCAAGTATGTCACAGGAGTTGCATATTTTGTGTTTCAGCAGGTTTAATGAGTGTTCTTCATGATTACTAGCATCACATTTACTCATGTGTAGCTCCTACACATGACAAGCAAACCTCTAGTAAAAGTTTTCATGTGTTCTCTGTAGCACTACTGAATGCAGCAACGAACTCTCACTACAGGGGGGGCATTAGAGTAGCCAATATCCCTTTGTCCTACAGCTGCATGCTTGCAGTATCCAGAGGGTTCCTGAACTAACAGGATTTAAAAGCCACAGGGAGAGGAGACCTAGAAGGCCGCATAGCTGCTAATTCACCACTGTACCGGGGAAAGAGCATGCAGGCAGGGTAAAACAGTCTATACTTGTCTGCTTAACATATATGGATAGATTTGATTTTAGATGTTATTTTGTGACATTGCTACAGTGTACATGTGCAAAAAGAACTTCCAGAAGCTCTAGCAAGTGAGGTAGCTGTTACTATGAAATGGTGATTGGTTATGTGTTTGAGTGAAAAATTAAAAACCCAAACTACCAAATACTTCTCTGTAAGAAAAGAAAAAAAAAAAAGAGTAGGTTTTACCTGTGGATTATCCCATGCCTGTGAAGGTAGTCAAGAGCCAATGCTGCTTCAGAAATATACTTAACAGCCATTTCTTCATCAAAATACCCATAAATATGGAGAAGAGATTTGACATCTCCACCAATAAGGTACTCCATCACCTACCAATGAAGAGTTTGATATTTAACATTTTAACACGTTTCAGATTTGCATGTAAAAACATAAAATACCTTTCACCCCTAGGAAAATATAATTTCAAAGAGCAGAAACTGATAGAAGCTTCCTTGTGTGAACTTGATTTCCCACACAATACTTTTCACTTGGATAAAATAATTAAAGCTTCAGATGACAGAGGACATGAAACATTTTCTTTTCATAGACCATCTACTTATATTATTTGCCTAGTCTGCTTTCTGTAGTCAGCTTTCAAATAACTACTGTAGCCAGCTTTTTAATTAGCTTCTGATAGATTTCTATATTACAGAGAAAATATTGCAAAGCACTTCTGTGAAACTCAAGACCTAAAGCCAATGACCACTGGTATTTTGATATGTATAGAATAGGTATCTCGATGACTTTTTTTGCAAGTATTTATACACAATATTAAATTCAGACCTGGGCCTTGTGAATTAAGTGCAAATTTCCAGAAATTTGTACAGTGAGAGCTACTGTGCATTTAAGACATGAAAAAGAATGTATAAAAAAATACATACATCCAAAATCAATTATGCAAACCCACATGTTATGGCACAAGACACATTCAAGAAAAGTCAGCAGGGTTTCAGAAACTCATTCCTCAATTCCAAGAATGAGTTTATGGGGTTTTGGTCAAGAAATCTCACGAATACTTAGATTCCAATGTACTAGCCCATATTGACTCTAGCATCTCCTTTACAAATCCTTCACCCTGAACTCCTCTACTCCACACAGCAGTCAACAGATTCCAGGAAAATAAGCCTTCCTTTACACTCAAAATGCACTGTAGGCGTGCATAGCAACCTCGCCTCAATTTAATTAAGCTATTCACAGCAAACCAAACAAATTAAGCTAGACCCTTTGTAGACAGCCTTAATCCATACCACTTTTGTGTGGAAGTAGTATATAAAACTATATTCCAGTCCTACTGTACTCCACAGTGCTCCATGTAGGCTAGCACTTAGTTTTGCCACTCAGTTATCTTCTTGTCATCTAGGCCAACTACCATAATGAATCTTGAGCACAGGCAACAAGTAAAAAAGATTGTCTTTAAGTGAGCCACAGGGTATCTTTCAATCACTTGGATTCTGCTTAAACAGAATGGTTTCTTATTTTGTTTTCCCTAAGATTTCTACATATGCCTAAAACAGATTAGCTATTAGAAAAGACTCTCATGCAAAAAAAGGGAACACAGGTGGAAAGATCTCAAAGGTACTAGGGGAAGAGAAATTCCACTTGTTCCACCATTCTGAGAAACAAGAAAGTAAGTGGCTAAGGAATACCACTCACTACCATAACAATATGTTTTCAGAATATAGTTCTGCACTCCATTTTCAGTGCTATCATAAAACACCACAGCCATTTATTTACTCACTAAATAGATGTTATTAGCTGACTGAAGTGAGTAGTATAAGTGCACAATGAAAGGGCTTTTACTGAGGGCCAACGCATCTCTCTCTGCCTGGACCTGATGAACCATGTTTTTGTTGATCATGTCTGCTTTTTTCATCACCTGAAAAACAAAACAAAATCAAGTAGATAAACATTCTTTTCTTTGTTCAACCCACAGTTCTCTGGCAATTCGTTTGTCTTCAAATTTACTTCAAACTTGCATACACATATAAAACAAAGCTATAAATTCATATACAGACAGAATTTCAAACCACAGGTTACAGGAACCTTTTTTTGTTGCTCTCCTAATTCAGTCCTGCATGGAAATCACACTACCAATTTTTAGTGCAATTGTACACACTGGAAAATTAATGTTTAGGCTGTATGTAAAATTAAGCTGCCCCGAGTTAATTTTCTTATCCATAGTACACAACCCCAGAACCAGGAAAAAGTGTTCAATGCTTAGACACACACTTGCTGACCAAGTGTTTCCACCTCTTCAGACACTGAGATGTATGGCCTGAAGACTGAAAACAGAATGCAACAGTAAGCCATCCCATCTTGATATGCTCAAGTACAAGACTGCAACTACTCCAGCCTCTAATTCTTAACTTTGCAGAGAAAGCAAGTGAGTTTTTGCTTAATTTAAAATTTATAATCTGTAATCAAGCACCCAACAAATATTTGCTTCCTTGTAAAGAAGCCTCAAAGGCATGCAACTCACAGTGAAGAAATAACAAGCTTAACTGTGAATGAGGCTCTCATTACCGTATTGAATTACTCCACTGTATGCTGATGCCCACTCAATATTAATTTTGAATAGATGATGCATAATACCACAGCTCATTGGTATTTAGGCAAGCATTGCATACACATTGGAAGTTTGCCCACCTTCAACATCTTTGGTCCGTATATGCATGGTGATAGTAAAGCAAGTTTAATTTACCCATTCTCTGTGCAACACAACTGTAAAGCGTTGAGTCCACAGCTGCCACCACAATTCAGTGACAGAATTGGATAACATACAAATAGCAAGACGTAAGAAGTGTAATTTGATACCATTTATGTAAGTGATGACCTTAACTGTAAAAATATTTAGCGTATCTTAAATTCAGTAGCTGGAATAATCCATAATTCTTGCTCCAATCAGCATAAAGGACTTACACCAAATATTTTCGGTCACAATACTTTCAATAGACTTGTACAACATACTAGAGCAACGCAACTGAAGCACTCTATATGCAGCACCTAAACTGTAGGATTATTTTCTACCCCTACCATCACTATTATCAATGCTGATACAAAAAAAATTCCAATACATACACAGAATGCATAAAACCGCACTTTTAATAAGTGGTGACCTCAACTGTACAAATACTTAGCACGTGAAATGTTGCAGCTGTGAATAATCCCTGAACTTCACTGCAATAGTGATTTACACAAAAGCTTTCACCTCAAAATGCTTATAATAAAATCATGTAGACATATATACCTTTGAAGTGATGTCTCTTTTGCATGACTTCTCACGTTTCCTTTTGTGTACTATGCAGCTATAACTCCTTTAGCATAAAGCCAGCCTCGCACAAGCCATCAGTAAAGTTTTTACTGACAAGCCTAGCTTTTAGTCCTTTGTGCTTCACTATAAAAAACGCAAGTTTTTAAGTGTTTACTCAGCCAAAATCCTTTTTAAAATCTGCTCTCTTCATACATCTCCCAGGCAGGCTTTTCACTCATGAACGCCGGAACGCCCTCCCGGTGGCGCGACAGCTGAACGCCAATTATAACCAGTTCTTACTCGCTTATATAGCATTCAATTAGAACAACTATTTACAAGCACGAAGCAAATAGCACCCTTCGGAAGGCTTTTGGCAGTTCCCTCGACACTTGAGGTACTCCTAAAGGCAGCTGTCGTTACCAGAAGCCTGCTAACCAAAGCCTCCAGGCGAGCAGGAGCGTGAGGCGAGAGCTAACACGGCCATTAGGACAACACATCCCGCAGCACCGGGCTGCCGCCTGAGGAGCGGCGGCTCCGCACCCCCAG
>JAVJGI010000050.1:68222355-68240534 GCA_035590275.1 Ibycter americanus | reverse complement strand
TGCGGCGCTGCCCCGGGCGGTCCGGTTTTGCTCACCACCAGAAGAAACTGAACGTTTATTATTGACACCGAGGGGCTGAATAAAGTTGGTCGCACCATGGCCTTCGAGGCTGGGAAGCGTTGCTCTAGTGCCAGCATTGCTGGCACGATCAAGTCACTGGCCGGCTAAACCACCTTGCCTCCGTATGGCCTAACCGGCTCGCCCAGCAGGTACCCCCCGTGTGGTTATTGTATGTAGCAGTTAAACGGCACAGCATATAGTCTGTGGTGGGTTTTTTGTTTGTTTTTTAAAAAAACCAGTCATTGTGACAAACTCAAAGCTTTGACTAGTAGCTACTCAATTTGTCATGTAGGTTTCTAATTTGGGAGTAGGTTGTTGCTCACTACTGATACAAGAATTGCTTACTTTAAAAAAAAGGGGGAAAAAGTAAATGTAGTGGAAAACAGAATGTTACTTAAACCCCTACAAACAGTTAAACGAGGCCTTGGGAGAAGGGACAGAGCCATAAATATGCTGGGGCAAAGCAAACAAGATAAACTCAAAGAGGAACAGATGGTTAATGAGAGTAAACAGAAAATTACGGGAACTGTGTGTAAACTATCATAATTAACATACTAAAAGATCCACCCTGGAGTAAAGAAAACCCCCTCCCCACAGAAAACGTGGTGAAAAACAATGCTGTACCTGTAAATGGCAATGGGCTCGTAAAAACCAGTGAGAATTAATTGTGACTAAACGTGATAGTGAACAATTGTTCAAAGTGGATAAAATGTTCTGCTGTGTGACAAGAGGTGTGCTAGCTGCCTGGAGCTACCACCTGGCACCCACCTCTGCACAGACATGCAATGAACAAGTATCTTGCACAGCGGGTGAAGAACCCAGATTTGGGATAACACCGAGCAGGTGGAGCATCCTCTCGTTGCCACGGGAAGCTTGAAGGTGTAGGAATAAAACAGAAGTCAGTGTGAGACATAAAGGAACTGGAAGGTAATACTTAGAAAGAAACACCTAATTTTGGTCCCACGTACTCATTTTCTCATATGCTTCACTCACATTTTCTCACACTCGCAAGCTCTAAGAGTCGAGTGTCCAAATGGCGTAGCCAGGGTGGCTTGTGTGCAACAGTACGTGACCTGGCCAGTCCATACTGTCACTGTTGAGTCCTTACTGTCTCTTGACATCCTCTGGCTTGCTGATGACACACTGCTTTCTGGGCAGGTCTTTTACAATTAAGAGTTAATATGATCTGTTGCTTCCCTCCAATTCTTGATTACTTCCACCCTCCTTTAATCTTAGGCAGGGTTGCTACCCATTTTGTTTCCTTATTTTGGGTATCTCCGTGGCTATGTTCTGCCTTCCTGTTGTGACAGCAGGGACAAGGGTGGCATTTATGGTGTGCTTTGACCTTGTTATCCTCCTGTTCCCAGAGCACAGGCATTCTTACAAATCATCTGTGATAGTGCCTTATCAGAGCACAGGCCTTCAGCTGTCAGTTTACACAGGAGGATCCTCACCATTTACCAGTTTTACTGCTCTCAGCTGTGCTCATCATTCTTTTAACCCTTGCCTTACTGCTTGTCTGTTGCTTTCACATATACACTGCTGTTCATAATTCATTCACACCAATCTTAATTGTTCTGTTGCAGCCTCCATGTCAGCAGACAGCTACCTCTGTGGTGGTCAGTGCACAACTATGGGTCTCTCAACACAGTAGATGAGTCTCGTCAGGCCCTCATTTTGCCCCCTTGTCTGACCCTGCAGAGGGAGGCCTTGCTTGTACTTGTGAAGGCATGCTGCTGCCCCACAGATCCCAGCAACAGATGCAATTTAATGAGCAAACGTAGAAAACATGTTTAAATCAGCTTTCTATAATGGTATTAAATACAATTAACCATTAGCTGTATTTGTCATTGAATGTGGCAGCATTAGTTTAGCTGTGTCTCGTCAGCAGCGGTTTCAGCAGAGGGGCCCAGCGGAGAGCAGGAATCTGCTTCTGGTGACATCACACGCTGACATCACGCTGTGCCAGTTACGAAACTGCTGCCAGGCTGCGCGTGTTCCGCTGCAGCCTCAGCTCGCCTAAGAGCAGACCTACTCGTTCTCTCCCTTCCCTCTGGGCAGCACTAGCTACTGCATGGAAAACTGCTTCATGGGGTGGATCCGCGTAAATGTACATCACCTTTTAGCTTTTGTTGTTGTTGTTGAGGGAGGTTTCTGCCACATGGGCTAGCTGAGCTGCATGATTGTGATCATGAGAGTGCTGGTGGGAAAGAGAAGACGTGCATGAAGGCAGGGAGAAGCAGCACCATGGCTGTGCTTATCCCAACCAGTGTAAGCTGGTGTGGCATGGCACTTTCAGTGAGGAAAGGAAGAATGGTGGTCAGGTGAAAGAAAGAAAACACTACAACCCCAAAATAATTGGAAAGCACATGGAAAAAATAGCACAAGGCATAGAAAAACGTTGAATATTGGTACCAAAATACAGAGTTTCCAAGCCCCCTTGCTTTCTAGCACTCCTCACTGAAGCAGGAGGCTAGGTGCAGCTGGGCCAGGATTCTGAGATCAAAACCCAACATCAGAGTCGTTATTAAGCAGGTATTCTTTATTTGCAGCACCAGTTGCATAGGGGATCGCTCCTCCTCGTATGCACACCTCGGCTCCGGTTCTCACTATTTTTATGCTACAACCTAATACATACGCATAACATTTCCCGGAAAACTAACACATATTTAAACTATTTCCCAAAATGTTTTACATATTTTTCTGCCTCCTCATGCACCCCTGCTGCCACCTTGATGGTCTTCTTGGGGGTCTTTTCGGGGGTCTTCTGATGAAGGCTCAAAGTCTTTGTCAGCATAAACTTTCGACCCGGGGTCTCTTGTACATGGGTGGTTCATTTCTGCTGACTTAAAACTTACTGTTCTGACACACACTATCCTGTTCTTTAGTTAAAGGCAACATATATCTTCCTTTGTAGTATTCATTTATCGTTGTCCGGGGTTATTTATGACATACCCTTATGGTTCTACATCCCTTTATCTAAACTCCCAGACCACAAATATGTAGCACCTAAGTCTCTTCCCTACATTCTACTGACCTTAGCACATTGTAGGAAGGTTAGTTAAACCCTGCCAACTCACCAAAGTTGACCAATCTCTTGTTTTTTTAACCCTTACATATCAATTCCCCCCTTTTTCTGTCCTTTGCAAATTCTTTTGCAAATTTTTATATTATGCCATCTCCATTTAATGAGTGTTTAAAATATTTTCCTGTTTCTACCTGGTGTCTTACCTTATTCCTGTTAAAGTCATCATACTCAGTCAATGATCGTTTACAACACCAAAAGGTACACTGAATCAAGATACAGGTGATTATTACTAAGATTGCTAATATTACTATTCCAGCAAATAATAGTTTTAGCCATAAAAGGTTTGGAAGCCATGATATTAACTTCTTCCAAACCTCTTCAAAACCCCACTAAGTATCATCTTGGCTTACCTTATGTAAAATCTGAACCTTGTTCCATATCTTATTGATATCTGTTTCAATTTGATTACTTTGGTCCACATATACACAACAACTTTGATTTATTATCATGCATACCCCTCCTTCCTTTAGAGTAATTAAGTCAAGGGCCATTCTATTCTGGATTACCACCTTACTTAAAGATTTCACTTCCTGATTCAATCTATTTATCGCATCTGTTGTTAAATTTAACATTTGTTCAATTTCTGCAGACATGTTCACTACTGCCTTTTCTAATTCACTAACTCCTAACCATGGAATAAACCACCTAACAAAACTATGGTATCCCGTATTTCTTACAACAACGGGGTTTTCATCTCTCTTAATACGTCTCCAGACATTACGATAAATCCCTGGAGGAGACGTCTGGTTATAAATTTGATCTTGAGTGGTTAAATATCCTATGGTGCACATACCTGACCATCCTGGGGGAAGCTGCTTTCTGCTAAACCCATCCCCACATAACCACCAATATCCTTGAGGAAGTTTACAGGGCCCGTGTGTCGCAGTTAAATTTGCTCCCAAAAATCTCCCTGCTTTACACCAACCATATGCCCAATTAGCATCTTGTCCTGATGGATTATAACCTTGTAATTGGGTGCTGTTACAAAAATCTATTACAGTTACATTTCCAATTTGATCAACATTCCAATTTCCCACATGGACAGTAGTTCTATTTATCCAGTAATCATTCCACCCATCAGATTGGGAACAAGTGTTTTGCCCTGGGTTTCCAGGACATGCTCCTCCTGTCTTGCTTCGAGCTTTCCAACGACAGTTATTATCACTTTTCATAAATACTGTGGTGGTTAGGTTTAATATTTGTAAATCAAATCTGGGGCCCAACTCATATGTTTTATCATCAAATAGGCAATATCCTCCACCATCGCCTGGCTTTTTCCAAAAGTCTGGCCAGGTAGGCCATTTGCCATCAAGGGAATTCCAGTTTTGAGAAGCCACCCCATACAGGGGTGTTACCAGGCCTCCTCTAGGAAGAGAGGTACAGATCCAGCATTCCTTAGCCTTCGTAGCATTAACAATCATTTGCAATGTTTGAAGACGGGTATTGTTTACCCATGCTTCAGTTTCTAAAATCCTTACAGCTGTTACAATCAAGATCGGAATAACTTTACACAGGTGTCCCCGATCCTTTTGGCAGTCCATTGTGTCTCCGGAGATTTCTTCACCTGTCAGTAATGTATCCACGCAGGTTGCTCCTTTATCTTGATTGCAGTAAAGGTGGCCAACAAAACTCAATAGGGTCCATCCCACTTCTCTTGTAGAGGATCACCTGCAAAAGCAGAAGTCCATAGTTGTATATCCAGAGCCAACACCACCCGGTCATACCCAAGAATGTCTGTAGGTCCTTGGCTGTAGACGGTTTTGGTGTCTGGCAAATTGCTTCTTTCCACACCACCCAGCTTGCGTTGTCCTCCTGTTATTTCATATCCTAAGACACTTGAGTTTGAATTAGTTGTGCCTTGTGTTTGGACACTTGGTACCCACTCAGTCCCAAAAAGTTCAACAAATCAACAGTCCATTGTATACATTCCTTTTTTGTTTCAGTAGCTATTAATAAATCATCTACATAACAGGGTCCCTGTTTCAGTGGGTGGGTTCCATAATTCAAGTTCCCGTGCTAATTGGTTTCCAAATATTGTAGGACTGTTCTTAAATCCCAGAGGTAATACAGTCCAAGTTAATTGAGTTCTCCTTCCAGTGTCCAGGTTTTCCCACTCAAATGCGAGTAACTTCTGACTCTCTTTGGCCAGGGCAAGCAGAAAAAGGCATCCTTCAAATCCATGACGGTAAACCATATTTGCTTATCATTCAATTTAGTTAACAATGTATATGGATTAGCTACTACTGGATAAATGTCTTCCGTTATCTTATTGACAGCTTTCAAGTCCTGTACTAATCTACAGTTTTTCCCATGTGGCTTCTTCACAGGCAAAATAGGGGTATTATATTCCAATTCACATTCTATTAATAAACCATATTCTAAAAGTTTGTCTATAATTTCTTTAATGCCTTTTCAGTCTTCCCTTTTCAAGGGGTATTGTTTAATCTGTACAGGACTGCCCCCCCTTTTTATTTCTACCATGACAGGCAAAGCATTTTTGGCTTTACCTGGAATTTCCGAAGCCATACTCCTGGACATACCTGATTAGAAATTTCCTCTAGTTCGGGTCATTCTTCTTTCTCCACTTCTGGCTGTATCAATGATAGGCTTAAAACTTCAATTAAATCTTTATCTCTAACCTTTAACTTCATTTTTCTGCTTTTAAAAGTTATCGTTGCATCCAACTGTTCCAATAAATCCCGTCCTAACAAAGACTTAGGAGAGTTAGGCATATACAAAAATTTGTGTAAGCCTATTTGCTTTCCTAATCTGTATTTCAGTGGTTTACAAATAAACGCTTTTTCTTGGCGGCCAGTAGCCTCCACAACTGTCACATATTCATGACCCAAAGGAGTTAAGTCTTAGTTTAATACTGAATAAGATGCCCCTGTATCCACCAGGAATTCTATTTCATCTTCTTTGGTCCCTAGCTTTACTTTGACCAGTGGATCCGCTAGGGTAGATTCCCCAGGTTCCCATCAGTCTAACTCCAATTCAGTAACCACTGCTTCTTGGGATTTGTTCAACTTAGGACAGGCATTCTTCCAATGCCCAATTTCTTTGCAGTATGCACACTGGTCCTGTCCTAGTGGGAAGGGGTTCACTCTTCCACCTCTTCCAGCTATACCTCCTCTTCCACTACCTTGTCCTCTTAAACTATTTCCCTTACCTGCCCCCACTTGTCCCAACACAGCCACTGTGGCTGAGGCTATTGTACGTCCTAGTCTCTTTCTATCATCTTGATCCCTATTTCTATATACTCACCATACTTCTTCCAATAACTTTTCCATATTTCAGTTATCTGGTGCCCCTATTTTCTTAAGTTTCCTTCTAATATCCCCTGCAAACTGTCCCAAAAACAAACCGGTTAACTGCTGCTTCCCTTCCTCAGAGGAGGGGTCTAAAGTAATGAATTTCAGCATGGCCTTCCTCATTCTGTCTAAAAATTCCGTTAGTGTTTCTGACGGTCCCTGTTTTATTGCATATTAAGCTGACCAGTTCACAGGTTTTGATATCGCATTTTCTGAATTTTATCCAGTTCTGGTAACTCTTTAAAAGAGCGTAATTGGCTGGATCATCATAATCCCACTCCGGCACTGTGGTTGGAATATGATCCTCCACACAACCAGCTAAAGTACCCATGGTAATTTGGGCACTAATATGGGTACCGGCTGTTTTTAACACCTGCTGTTTTTCAGTTTCTCTCAGTGCATCTAATAACACATCTATATCTCCCCAGTCGGGGTCCTGGCTTTTAACCATCGGCTCAAATTGTTTTGCCACCCCTACAGGATCGTCTTGATAACTTTGCACAGCTAATTTCCAAGTATCTAAATCTGCCATGGTAAAGGGCGCCTTTATTCTCATCTTTCCATTTGGTTCTATTGCCTGTCTCAGAGGGGCTTGGATCACAGGTCCAGTTTTGCTCCTGGTCCAGGCAGTAACTGGAGCAAAGCTTTCACCCCTAGCTGCCTCTGTGTGTCCACTCACCGCCCCTTCTTCCTCCAGATCCTCTAATTCAGAAGGGTCTGGGGATGATGCTGGTCCTGCCGGGGCTGTCGGTGATACATAATCCTCTATTCTGTCCTCCTGACGTTCCCTCTCCTTCCATTTTTCTAATGTCAAACACCTCTCTCCAATACTACAGGCTGAAAAACACCTCTTCATTCTAGGTCCCTGTTGATTATTCTCCTTTTCCAAAGCTAAACCCAGGGGATCTTGTGGTATGAGGTTGATTCCACAATCTCTCTGCCATTCGAGATGATTTCTAAGGGTGAAGAACGTATCAGCATATACTACCTCATCCCATTTTCCTTCCCTCCTTAAAACCAACATTAATTGGAAAAGTGTATTATAGTGTGTGGTCCCATTTTTTGGGCCACTTTTCTCCATCATTTAAAGTATCCAATGGCCACCACTGATTACAATATTTGATCAAAGTCTTTTTGTTAACAGATCCCCCTGGGATCCCTCCTACATCTTTCCAATGGGCCAAAATACAACCTAAAGGGCTTTTCTTCAAAATTTCTGTGCTCTGCTGAGCGCCCATTTTTAATATTCAATTCTAAAATTCACCACTCGCTTCGCTCATCTCTGGCTACCTCCCTCACAGGAAAACAGAACCGTGGATCAGAGCTCCGCACTTGCTTCATACTATTCGTATGCACAGGATCCCACAGTCACACTTAGCACATTTAAAACATAACAGACCTACACAGATAACACAAGTAACACTTATAACTACTACAGCTGAAAACACCGTATCCAAAACCGTTTTACCATTATCAATACTGTAAGAAGTATTCCAAAGTTGAATGCCAGTAAGTCAGTTAGCAAAATCAAATGTATACCAAACTGGTGCTAGCAACCAGGTATACATCTTCCTACAGGAAACAAAATTCGCGTTTTACGGAAAGCTTTACAAACTGTTAACCTTTCCAAAACCGAAACCAAAATCCTGGGATAATACCAGAAAACAAATGAATACCTTTCCCAAAGATGGTCCTTGTCTGCTCCTGCAGTGATCCCAGTGAGGCGAGGGGTTCCTCCCAGAAATCCCAGGGGCACCCCAGGGAGCCCTGTCCTCAGTGGGTCCTTCAGCCAAGCAAAGAGGGTCCCACCTCTTTTTTAAACTATTTCCCGAAATGCTTTACATATTTTCCGCCTCCTCATGCACCTGTGCTGCCACCTTGAGGGTCTTCTTGGGGGTCTTCTGATGAAGGCTTGAAGTCTTCGTCAGCATAAACTTTCGACTCGGGGTCTCTTGCACATGGGTGGTTCATTTCTGCTGACTTAAAACATATTGTTGTGACACACACCATCCTGTTCTTTAGTTAAAGGAAACATATATCTTCCTTTGTAGTATTCATTTATCGTTGTCCAAGGTTATTTATGACATACCCTTATGGTTCTACATCCCTTTATCTAAACTCCCAGACCACAAATATGTAGCACCTAAGTCTCTTCCCTACATTCTACTGACCTTAGCACATTGTAGGAAGGTTAGTTAAACCCCTGCCAACTCACCAAAGCTGACCAATCTCTTGTTCTTTTAACCCTTACATATCAATAGCAAAGGCCAAACTCAGCCACAGGTAGATGCCATGTGCTCATAATGTCATAATTTAGATTACATTTTAACTGAATGTGTAAAACAGTATTTAGGTTATTTAATTATATTTTAATTTGTCAAAGTTTTTTTCTACTTGTGGTATACTCTTAACTCCTTGCAAAGTATTTTCAGTACTCCAGGAAGGTATCTTGCGTGGCAATTGTGAGGGATGTGACCTCAATGACACATATTCTTGCAAATCTGTTCCACGTGCGGTGTCCCTGCGGATGGGGCTCCTCCTGCTGATACCCTGTGGTGCTGGCACCTACAGTGCATCCCACTTGTGGCGGCAGCTCCCCAGGCACCCCTTGGCCTGGGCACAGTGCGGCTGCCCTGCCCCCAGCCCCCAGCCCCCCACTGCAAGTCTTCGGCTGAGCAGCGTCCTGGCATTGGGGGGTTCTGGCATCGGGGGGTTTAGAGGAGGCCCTCGGGCTCCGAGCACCCCCTGCTTCTGCACAGGTGCCGGAACGAAGGCACGGCCCCAGCACACCCTGCGGTCAGCCCCGCTGCCAGCCTTCCTCACCCGCCACCCTTTGTCACCAGCCATCCCTTCCTGGCGCCTGCCAGAGCAGCCCAGCTCCGGCCGCTCCCCTCAGGTGACGGTGCCCGGGCACGGGCTGCCGGCACAGAGAGGCAGAGCTGCATGCCCCCCCGGCAGTGTGCCCGGCAGGCGTGCGTGCAGCCCTGCACACACACGCACACACACGGCTGCGCGTGTGACCCGGCCTGAGCAGGGTGTTGCACCCACACCAGGCACACGCATCCTGGGGGTGGTCACGGGGGTCCCACTGGGGAGGTGGGAGCTCAGGGTGACCCTCGAGGAGATGGCACTGTCAGAGTGGGTGTGCGGCGTGCACACGCGTGTGCACCCCCGCCCCCCTCCAAGTGTGCACACACACACGCTGAGCACGCGCAGGTGGGCGCGCACGTATCTGGATGCCCGCACACATCTGGGTACCACACAGACACCCTGGGCATCTGCACACGCACGCCTGGCACACGTGCACCTGGCACACGCACACCTGGGTACACACAGATCTGGCCCTGGGCACAGCTGGGCACACGCGCGCGCACATCTGGGGACATAGAGACCTGGCCATGTGCACATCCGGGCACACACATACTGGGCACACACACATCTGGGCACATGCACACCTGGGTAGGTGCACATCTGGGCATGTGCAGCTCTGCCTTTATGCACACCTGGGCACATTCACGCACATCTGGGCACATGCAGCTCTGTCCCTGTGCACACTTGGGCACACTCACACATCTGGGCACATACAGACCTGGCCATGTGCACATCTGGGACATGCATGCCCGGGCACACAGACCCCTGGGCACACACATCTGGGCATGCACATCTGTGCACATGCACACATCTAGGTGTGTACACACATGTGGATCCACACGTACCCATGTAAGCACTCACCTGGCACATGCAGCCCGGGGACCCCGGGCACTGGCAAACACCAGCACACCCAGGCTGGCCCGGTGTCCCCAGAGCTGGCAGAGGAGCTGTGGGGTCCACAGTGGGTCAGGGGCCAGGGCTTGATGCTCCTAGCACCACCCTGCACCCAGCACAGAGTCCCCCACCCCTCCCCAGGCTAGGAGTGTCCGGGGGTCTCTGTCCCCAAGGACCTGCGGCAGCTCGGAGAGGGTGACAGGGCCACAAGGACCTGGGTAGATGGTCCCCTTCCTGTGGCAGGCAGCTGTGCCCCACGGCACCTCTGCTCACTTGGGGGGTGCTGGCAGGTCCCCAGGCTCTGGCTACAGCCGCAACCTCCCTGTACCTCGGTGGCCTGTCCCCTGCGGCCACACCAGGGATGGAGGTGGTGACAAGCAGCCCAGGATTGTCACCCCTGAGCCTGGCTGTCACCATGATGTGGACAGGCTGGGTGCAGGGGTCAAGCACCCCAAGACGGGGTTGGGGTGCTCAGCACCCCACCACTGCCATCCTGCCCCTGGGCTGGGAGGGTCCCATTCACCGTCACTCCAGACCAGATGCCACCATGGGACATCATGTGCCCCATGACACCGGGGACACAAATGGGACCCCGCAGGTGGGTGAGGGCAGGGCGTCCCCCTCCACTGCCACAGCCTTGCCGGGGCTGTGCCAGCTCATGGCAGCTGCGGTGGGTCCAATCCGGCTCCACAGACTTGGAAAACGTCTGCAGGCGACACTGGTTGAAGCCATTGGCACCAGGAGGTGACAGTCGCCAGGGTGTGCCCCCCATGTGCCCCAGCCCAGCACCGAGCCCACCGGCTGGGCTTGCTCGTGCCCTCACTGGTGACTCCTGGCCTGACGCACGCCGTGCCAGCGCTGCCCGGGCAGGACGCGGCACGAGAATCCCGGTGCTGCCAAGCCCTGGCCTTTGCCCGCTCCGCAGCCAAGGGGACACTGAGGCACGGCAGGGATGTGCCCAAGGCCACGCAGCCACGCCGTGGGGGCAGCCCCAGCTTGGCACCAAAATGGTGGCAAGCCCTGGCACAGGGATGGGGGTCAGGGCACGCCGGCAGAGCCAGCCCTGTGGGGAGCTCTGGCTCCCTGGCAGCGCGGAGCAGCGGGGTCCCTGGTTGTCCCAACCTGGCCCCTGGGGACAGGGCACTGCGGGTGTGGGGTGGCACGGGGACAGATCGCAGGCAGGACACACTGGCAGGTGCCCTGACTGCAGGGCCTGGGGTGGTAACGGGGATGGGATGGGGATGAGGAGAGGGATGGGAAGGGGAGTGGGGTGAAGGTGGGTACGGGATGGGAGCAAGGAGAGGGATAATGTGGGGATGGGGATGAGGATGGGAATGGGGATAGGATGGGAATGGAACCAGGATGGGGATGGGGTGCAGGTGGGGATGGGAACAAGGACAGGGATAGCATAGGGATGGGATGGGGATGAGGATGAGGATGGGGCTGGGCTGGGGTCTGGGAGGGTACAGGGATGGGGAGTGGCATGGGGAGGAGGTAGCGATGGGATGGGGCTGGGACAGGGACAGTGACAGGGATGGGCCCCCACTCTCAGTGAGAGCCCTGGGCAGCCCCAGCAGCCCAGCTGAGCTCCTCAGGGGCGCAGGCTGCTGCCCCCCCACCGCTGAGCCTCCACATCTCCGTCCCTTGGGGGTCACTGTGGCCACACGCTCCAGGACGCCCTCAGCAAGAGGGGGTCCCCAGAGCCTCATCCCCTCCGGGGCCAGGACCAGGGCCGGATTCATCCCAGGGACTCTCAGGGCCCCTGGGGAGCGTGCCAGGAGCTGGCAGACCCCGCCCCTTGGGATGCTCCTGGGTGCTCCCTCTGCGTGTCCCCCCGCCACCCGGCCTGTTATTTTTGGTGCAGAGAAGCCCCAGCTGATTCATGGCTTTTACGGGACGGCTGGAGCTGGCGGGATTGCTGCCCATGGAGCCCGGCGGTCCCGGGGGAGCCCACGGCCAGCCCGGATTAGCGCCCGCGTTCCTGCGGTCAGGACTGCCGGGCTCACCCCGCCTGACACTGGCCCCATTGCGGGGTCCCCGGCGGGCAGGGGGACACAGGGACAAGGTGCTGTTCCCTGTTGCAAAGCCAGGGATGGTGACAAGAGACAGAGCCCACCCCGGGGGGCTTCAAACCCAGGCTAAGGGGGTCCCGGGGGTCCCCTAAGGGTGTCTCTGCACCCTGGGTGGGTGCTGGGTGCAGTGGGCTGGAGGCTGGCTGGTGTCACCAGGGGTCCCCAGGAATGCTGGTGCCTCCAGACCCACAGGGTCCCATCCCTGGGTCCACACACAGGGTCAGGTGGGGACACAGCCAGGGTGGCACAGAGGGGCTTTATTGGGAGGTGAGGAGCATCCCCATGGCATCAGGTGCTGGTGGGTGAGGTAGCCAGGACCCGGTCTGGGGACACGGCCATGAGTAGAGGACAGCCAATGTCACCATCATGTGTCCCTGTCACCCTTCCTGGCAAAGCTGGATGGGCACGGGTGTCCCCATCGCATGTCCCCATCACCCTTTCTGGCAAAGCTGGATGGGCACGGGTGTCCCCATCGCATGTCCCTGTCACCCTTCCTGGCAAAGCTGGATGGGCACGGGTGTCCAAGGAGCACAGTATGTGCTGCAGCACCCCGATGCACCGCAGCACCCCGATGCACTGCAGCACCCCAACACACCACAGCACCTCGATGCACTGCAGCACCCCGATGTGTTGCAGCACCCTGATGCACCGCAGCACCCCGATGTGCTGCAGCAACTGCAAACCAAGCGTGTTGCCCTGTGGGCGTCCTCAGCCCCCCCCAGGGTGCCCAGCCAGGGGTCAGGGTGCCCAGCCAGGTGCCACAGAAGCTCCCCAGGTCCCTGTGGTGTGTCTGTCACCGTGCTGGCCGGGAAGGTGCCGGTGGCTGGAGTGTGAGCTGCCCCAGCGGGCCGGACTCCGCAAACATTGACACAGCCCTTCCAGGAAAGGGCGGCGGTGTCACCGGCTGCCCGGCAGCTGCTGGCAGGGCCCCAGGTGGCTGCCCTGGGGACGCTGATGCCAAACGGGGTCCCCTGCAGCAAGCACGGCTGCCTGGTCACTGTCACCATGCCCTGTCCTGCCCCGCAGCCAGCATCGCTCACGTACCCAGTCCCTGTCCTGCAGCCAGCCATTGCTCACGTCCCCAGGCTCTGTCCCTGAGCCCTGTTCCCCTGCAGTCAGCATTGCTTATGTCCCCGATCCCTGTCCCCAGTCCCTGTCCCCCTGCAGCAAGAATCGCTCCTGTCCCCAAACCCTGTCCCCTCACAGCCAGCATCACTCATGACCCCAGTCCCTGTCCCCTGCAGCCAGCATTGCTCCCACTCACGTCCCCAAGCCCTGTCCCTCCATGGCCATCATCATTCATGTCCCCAAACCCTGTGCCCTCGCAGCCAGCATTGCTCATGTCCCCCATCCCTGTCACCTTGCAGCTGGCATTGACTGTGTCCCTCATCCCTGTCCCCCTCACAGCCAGCATCGCTCATGTCCCCAAGCCCTGGCCCAAATCCCTGTCCCCCTCACAGCTAGCTCCTGCACATCCCCAGGCCCTGGCCCCCCAGTTAGCATCGCTCCCACTCATGTCCCCAAGCCCTGTCCCCCCCACTGCCATCATTGCTCATGTCCTCAAACTCTGTCACCCTGCAGCCAGCATCATTCCTGTCCCCGATCCTTGTCCCTCCCAGCCAGTATTGCACCCACCCACATCTCCAGTCCCACCCAGCCCTCGGGTGCCACAGTGGGGGGCAGGGGCCACGGGGAGGGGTGCCATGGCCTCGGCCCCCCCGACCCCCCCAGATGCACCCAGAACCTTTGCTCTGTGTGGGAGGGCCCAGCCCAGAGCTGGGTTTTGCTGCAAGGGACATGTCCCCTGTGTCACCAGCCTGGCTCAGCATCATGAATGCATGTGCATATGTGTGTGCATGCATGGGGGGGTATGTGTGCACGTGTGTGTGCATGTGTGTGTGTGTGCATGTGTGTGTGCAAGCACCACATGAAACCATAATGAGTGGGTTGCAGACAGGCCCATGCTGGTAACCAGGGATGCGATGGGCACCCAAACTGGGAGCACTGGGAACTTGCTGTGCCCTGCTGGGTTCCAGGCACCCTCCACTGCCCACTGCCAGAAGCTCTGCCAGACGCTGGGCACGCTGTGCTGCCGGCTGGATCCCGGCAATGAATATTGCAATTATAGGGTGTCACTTGGGCAATTGTGGTCCCCGGGCAGGGGACAGGGCGATCGATCCCGGTGACATCTCTGCATTAACCACGAAGCAATGATCTCTGTGCAGCGCCTCCATCCAGTAATTTGGTAATTAAGCCGTCATTAGCTGTGCAGCAGGGCCTGAAGGTCACGGCGGATGCTGCTGCAGGACGAGGAGAGTCCGGCTCTGCTGGGGACGTGAATGTTAGTGGCAGACAAGGGGACAAGGGACACGGTGGCACTGCACAGCCCCTTGGGATGTGCTGCAGCACATTGTGCACCCGGGCGTGTGTGCACCCTGTGCGCACACACACATGCACGCACGGGAAACCCTGGCATGCCAAAGTGCCACGGGAGGTGGCCATGGCCAGCCCAGCCATGGCTGAGCACACGGTGGCTGCAGTCCCTCCCTGGGGGCAGTGAGTCCCTGGGCCCCGCAGCCTGCCAGCACCATGGGGTGCTGGGGTCCCCTCTGGAAAGGGGCAGGAGGAAGCCCCACCCCCCCCCCCCGCATCGGTCTGGTTGTTCCCATCCAGACAGTGTCACCCCATGGTGACGTGCAGCCACTGTGCCAGAGTGAGGGGGTGTCCCAAGGGTGCAGTGACCTCCCCCAGGTCTGTCCCACCCCCCGGCTGCCCTGCTGCAGCACCGGGGCTTACCCCGGGACCCCTTTCCCCAGCCAAGTCCCCACACCGGGAGGGAAACGGCTCCTCACCCGCATGGCACAGGGTCCACATCCCCAGGCAGCCCCAGTGCCACCACCCCCCTGCCCCGGCAGTGCCAGGGGGGTCTGGCTGTACCAGGGGGTGGGTTGGGTTTGTGCACTGCCCCGCATTTCTGCACCTGCCCCGTGCCCGCTGTCCCCTCCTTTCCTAGGCTGTCCCCAGGTCTGGGGGGGTGTTGGGGTTCCCCCAGCCCCTCAGACCCCCCACAGTGCCCCCACACTTACCTGGTCTGTGACTCCCCCCGGGCCTCCCCGCCGACTCGATCCCTCGCAGATACTTTTTGGGGTAAGGGCTTCCTGACTGCTGGCGGGAGGAACAGCAAGCCCAGACCGCAAAAAGATCCGAGAGAGACAGGGATGCCCACAGTGGTGGCCGCGGTGGCAGGAGGTGACAAAGAAGGACACAACAGGCATGCGGGGTCCGGGATGCCTGATGCTGCGCAGAGCCCCCGGGGATGGGTCCTGCAGTGGGACATAGCCCCCACACCCCGAGGTCCCTGCCAGCCCCAGGCTGACCCCTGCGCTGGGGATGACGGCGGCTGGTGTCACCTGTGTGCCCAGCGCAGGGCACACTGCCACCCCTCCACAGGCACAGGGACACCCCATGTGTGCACCACTGCAGTGCAGGCATTCACGGGAGATGGGGGGGCCCTCACCGCGGGTCCCCGCCGCACCCCAGCCCCCTGCCCAGGCTGGGGCTCCTGGTGCTCCCTGGTCCCTCAGGGTCCCTTGTGCCAGGAGCCAGGATCCTCAGGTGATGCTGGTACCCCCGGAGCTGGGCAGACTGAGGCGACATGGCCCTGGCCGAGGCAGGACGTGGCACACACTGATGGGGACCACACACGACCCAGCCCGGTGTGGCCGTGGCACAGAGAAGAGGAGCAGCCCGGCCGACCACCAGGCAGGAGCAACCCCTGCCTGCGGGCAGGGAAGCGCAGGAGCCCATCAGTTGCAGGCAGGGAGGGAAGCGCAGGATCATGTTGGCTGCAGGCAGGGAGGGAAGCGCAGGATCATGTCTTGGATGGGGTTTTGCTGGTGGAAGATGCTTGCTGGCTGCTGCAAGCCCAGGACAAGCTGTGATCTGCGGCGACCCGCACCACTGCTGCCCATCGGCAGCGAGCAGGCTCCCCAGATCCCTGCCATCGCTCCACGAGTTGCACCGGGCATCACCAATGCCAATGGCAAAGCCCAGCTCCTTTTCCTCAGCTGCCAGAAAACCCAGCCAGGCCCAGGAGGGACCGCAGCAGCCAGCAAGAGTAGCCAGTGCTCGGCATTACCACAGGCTGCCGGCTTCAACCATCCTCCAGTTCCATAAGGATGCTGCTGAAAAATGATCCCATCCTCGGTGGCACTGGCTGCTTGGCGGTGGGGTGAGGGCTGCCCAAATTCCTGTGCCTCCGAGCCATATCCCCAGCACTGGCAGCAGGATGAGGCCATGGATCCGTGGCTCGATGGTGTCGGTCCCTCCAGGCTCTGCTCAGCTCTTGGGAGAGACATCGGAGGTTTTCAGGGTACCGGTGGTGTGGGTCTCCCCGAGGGCCTTTTGGTGGGGGGCACCCCGTGCTGCCACCCATGGCACAGGGCTGCGGCGGAGCAAACCCTGGAGACAGCCAGGGAAAATGGCTCCCAGAGCCGCAGCAAGGCAGCCCGGCTCCTCACCGGCTGTCACACTGAACCTGAGCTAAGATGACACCGTCCTTTGCCTGCAGCACACCTGTCCCTTCTCCATCAGTTATCTCCATGCCATGGTCCTGCTTCTGTCCTGCAGCTGCATCTCCATCCTACCACCATCTCCACCTCAGCATTGTCTCCATTCCACCATCATCTCCATCCCACTATCGCCTCCATCCCAGCACCATCTCCACCCGCAGCCCCCGACAAGCAGGGTGACAGGGAAGATGCTTCACAGAGAAGGTGACGCTTTGCAGGCTGCATCGCCCCATCCCTGCATCCCCCTGCACAGTGGGGCCGGGGCGGGTGATGCTCTGGCGTGCAGCTGAGCCGTGGCATCGCCTGATTCCTGATTTATTTGCAAGCTGCACAGTTCCAGACCGGAGGAGGCTGGGGGGACGCTGCCAGGCTCTGCTGGCCTTGCCGGCGGTCCCGGTCATGCAGTGGGAGGCGGAGAGGCCACCACTCCCCGGTCACGGTTCCCACCCCGGTTTGGGGGCTGGAGGGGCTGGAGGGGATCACTCTCTGCTGCAGTGGCAAGCCGTGCCCGGCACCACGCCTGCTCCAGGGCCTTGCCGAGCTGTGCCGGGAGAGAGCGAGGGGATGGCTCATGCTCACCTACACCCTTGGGCACCCTGGGGCTTGGGGGACACACGAGGGTGGCCTTACTGGGCGCCAGCAGCCACATGGGGATGCAGCCGCAGCACACCCAGCAGCTCCAGGGAGCAGGGGCCAGATCCTGCCGCCACCCACCCGAGCCAAGCACCCTGGTCCCACTGGCCCCCAGGACCCCTGTCCTCCCCAACAGACCCCTGGAGCTGGCGACCCAGCCGAGGGGCTGGTGGGCACCCGGGGGTGGGTGCGGGTGGGTGAGGATGCGGGCGAGCTGGAGTGCCCGTGCCGGTGTGGCACAGACCTTTCTAGATCGCTGCGAGGCTCCGAGGCTGGTTTTGGGGCCCGTTGGCTCCTCTGACACCACCGGTGCGGGGAGGGGGCTGCCACCCCACTGCCACCCCCCCGTGTCCCCACCATGGTGCTAGATGGAGCCCGGCATGGGGATCCCCATGGCTTGGCCGGTCGGCGTGCTCCCCCGGAGGCAGCACAGAGCTGGGGGACCCCTGTGCCCTCCGACACGGGGGAGACCGGGGCGGGGGGGGGCACTGCATGCAGTGGGGTGCAGGAATGTGGGGGACAGGGGTGCAGGCAGCTGGGGGGGTGCTGTGGGACAGGGAGGGGCACCCCCAGGGCATTGCAGGGGGTCCCCACACAGGGGGGAGGGAGGAGTATGGGTGGCCCTGCTAATGGGGTGCGTGGGGGGTGGGTGGGGATCCGGGATGCTGCAGGGGGGGTG
>JAVJGI010000050.1:68186876-68221567 GCA_035590275.1 Ibycter americanus | reverse complement strand
CTGCCGGCTCGGTGGGCGGCGGGGAGAGGGGCGGCTGGGGGCTGCAGCGGCCTGGGGCTCTTCCCTGGGAGAAAAGTATGTAAATGGAGGAGAGGGGAAGGTACAGTAAAAGCTTGTCAGTTCTGAAATGAAGGAGTAACCTGGGGCTGGCGCCTCTTAGTGCCTGTTTTTATAGTAACAGCAAGGGGTGGTGATGTTACTACAGCCAAAGTGAAACTGTGCTGTTAATTATCACAGGTTGTTGCGAAAACCGAAACAAAATTACTTAGAAGAGTTAGAGGGAGGAGAAGGCCCTCTATTTTTTGTTGTCTAGAACAATCCGAATGCAATCGGAAAGGCATCTTTTATTAGTGACTCTGATGGGACTAGTGGATTTTGTGGACTTTGATCCGAATCAGTGGTTTTACATTTATGTTTTGTGCTGGGGGGATTGGTATGTGGTAGTTTTATTCCATACTGGAGTTTGGTTCTTCTTTCCAGAAGCGGAGAACATGTTAACTGCTTTTGTTAATGTACTGAAATGACAGAACTTGTGATAATATTTTTAGGAACGTGTCGTTTCATCTTTTCGTAGAGGGAAATGCAGGAAGAAAGCTTGGTTGGTTGTTGGGATGCTGGCTTTGGCCTCTGGAGGCTTTATGGTTTTACCACAAACTCCCAGAGTTTAATTATAATTTTGGACAATTAATTCTGAGGCAGTTTTCATGTCTCACAGCATTGTCTCTCTTTTGTCTGGTCAACACAGAGATGGAAGTTCTTGCAGAAGGACATTCCTAGATAGAGGCTTAATCGGGTATTGTTCCAGCAGCCAGAGTTGCAGCGCAAGTAGTTGCATCCCTAGTGATGTGTAATGAGACTGAGGCATTTTGGAAGTGTTGAAATAATTTGTACCATATAGTCACAATAGACACAGTCATGTGCTAGAGGAGGAGCCCTGACATGTGGTGCACCTGGGCTTCTGTACTGATTCATGAGGTGGTGTCACTGGGTTCAGGCAAGTGCTGCTGAACTGCAGAATTGACTGTGATACGTGTATATGCATTGTATAGGTTAGTTTTGATACCTAGGTCTGTTGCTAAAGTGGGATCCCGAGGAAGAAAACATGAAGGGAACTTACGGGAATAATTTGTATGATGCAGGGGAAAAAAAAAGATATTTCAAGTTATTAAAGTATTACTTTATAGATGAAAGTAGGTGTTTTTTGGAAAATAATACAGTAGTCAATAGTATTTAAGAGTGGTGATCTCTGAATTGGTAAGATGTTAATAAATCCTCGTGATTCAGTGCTACTCAAAAGCAGCCACTGAACTTTCTGTTCAAGTTGGTTCAAGGGGAACCAGCTTGATGAGATCTGTTGCTTGGATATCTGTCTAGGCATAATCTAGAATTTATCATTATATTTCATATTAAAATCTGAAATTAAGGCCTACCACTAAATAGATGGAGTACCTCATTTACCATTCTTTGTCTGTTCATGTTGTTTAAAGAGCATTACTTCTTTTCTGTGGCTGTGTTGTGAAGTCATATTAGAATGGTGATCATAGTTTTGTTTTGGTGGACACCAAGACAGGCTCAGGATTGTTTTAAGCAAATATTTCTTACAAAGAAGAGAAAGTTTCTGAATGACAGTAACTGTAAACAGGTTTTAAACATTTCAAGAGATGGTGTCAACTCGCAGACTTTTCAGTGTAGAAGTTGTTTGTTACCGTTTTTCCTCTCTTTTACTCCCTATATTGACCATGTTTCCTTTTCTGTGTCTTTTATTGCTATGTGGGGAAAAAACACCTATTTAGAATGTAAGACTTGATTGTGATGGGGGCATGGTGACTACAAGGGAAAAACGCTCAGTTTCACAAAGCTTTGTATTTTATTTGCATTAAATGGTTGTTGAGTTTGTTGCTGTCTTCTGACAAATACTACATTCCTTATTGTTCTGTCATCTGGTTGCAACAGCACATATCTAACACAGCAAACAAGTGATACGAAAAAAACCCAAAACCAAAAAAAAATTCTGAAGAAGGTATTAAGTGTAGTAGCAATTTTATTTCCCTGCTGTTTCAGCTGAGAACAATCTACAAGACATCATCTAAACATCCTATTAAGTGCAAGTTGAGGGTGGTCTTTGCATCTCCTAAGTGTCAGTGATCTGCCTACTCCATATTTGCAAAACTAGTGATTATTTTCTTTAAACCGTGCTTATGTTTGGAAAATGGGAAATGTAGCCTTTTTCCCCTCCCTTCCAAGCTTTGTGAGCTTTTAATTTGTCATGGATAAACTTTCTTTTTTCTTTAAATAGAGGTATTGGCTCATGCTGTGGTGTTGAAGCTAAGTTCATGTGGTTTATTATGAAGTCCTCAGTTAAAAGGCAGTGTACAAGATACGCAATTATAAGTCAGGGTTTGGAATGGAGATATGGTTAAATAGTTCAAACAAGCTTATTAAATCATTGTCTGATTTCCCCCTCACCCCTCCAGGCTACTGTTCCTCTGAGTCACCTTATCAATGCCTTTCATTCACCAAAAAGCTCCACTACTACTGCCAGCACAGCATCCGTACAGCCTGTCCAGAGGGACACCTCCCCGGAGCATGATCCTCAGAAGAGTGAGGTACTAAAAACCTTTGGAAAAAAGTGGTGGTCTGTTTTTTAACTGAATTAAATCTGAATAATACCAGTTTTAGTGAATTTAGTATTTGACTCGTTCTATAAAACAATGTGACTAAACAAAACAATGTTAACACATAGAATATATCTTTTTGACAGAGCTTCAGTCAGTGCTTTGGTAGTAAGGATTCTACAAAAATACAGTATTTCATTAATAAGAAAAAAGCTAGTACTTGCCTCAGTCGTAATTTGCAAATGAGGAGAGGCTTTGTTTTCACTCTCAGCCTAATGTTTCTTGCTCTAATGTGACAATAACTTTTCTGTTATATAAACCCCTTATTGTCTTTTTACTCTCTCGGTTCTAGCAAAGTTTGTTTCATTATTGCTTGTGAGAAAACAGATTGTAACTGAAAATGTTAAGAGATTTTGAGAGATTAAATAGCATATTTGCATGTTTTCTTATTTTTCTATTAAAGTATCTTTCATTATCATTATGTATTTTTCTGATCTTCACACTGAAAATCAAAATATTGAAAGTGCAAAGTAGTACCAGATCTTGCCACTTCTCTTGTAACTCATCTCTTAGAACAAGTTTTATAACTAAGAAAATGTGTGGGAGGAAAAACGTGGAATTTCTCACTAACTGCAGAACTTTGGAAGTCAGCATGGATTGTACTAATCATCCCTTGCTTGTGTTGTGATTCCATTGTTTTCTTTTTTGTGTGTGATTCTGTATTTGCTTCTGGTGATAAAAATTCATTTCAGTGGGAGATCTGGATTATTGAATGAAACTGAAGTGTTTTTCACTTACTCAGTTCTGTGTTTGTCTTCCTACTCAGCAAGAGAATCTGGTCTCCTTTTAAATACAGAGAGCTTTTCACATTTAGTGTTTTCTCTCTAATTCATCATATACTTGTTTACTTCCTCCTAGCATGACAAAAGTATAAAAATAATTATTTAAGAAGTCTCTCAATTAAAGTATTTTTAAAGAAAGTTCTTAAAGCAAGTTGATTAGACTGTAATAAACCTAAGCTTAAATAAAGGTTAAGCTCAAATTTAAAATTGGCAAATAATGACATAGTACAATATTGCATAAAGTTGAACTATTAGAATGGCAAAAAAACATTATTTGAGAACGTGAAGTTTCTCTGCTGTGAAGTTAAATATGTACTTGGAAGTAGGAACCTCTTCTGAAAGGCCACAGAAAATGTTTTTTTTTTAACCCCCACCCCCTCCACCACCCCAGCATTTCAGGAATTTTCCGAGCAGTTATTTAACTAAAGTAGGAAGGCTTGATCTACTCCTTTAAACCATGTGTAAATGTCAAATGATGTTTAAAAATGTATTTGTACTTATTTTGAGTATAAGTGGACCCAACACAATGTTAAAATTGTGTCGTTAAAACAGAATACTTTATTTACTGAAGAAATTCATTTTAAACTATAAACTTTGAATATCATGGTGTACTGGATGCATATGTTCTAAAAATGCTTCTTTTGACATTTTATTCAAGTATTTTTCATGTATATCTCTTTATTGGAAATCTAGTTTCACCTTGAAAGTAGATCAACATAAAGCTTACATAAAAATAATTTAGGATAAACAAAAATATAATCCATAATGTTCAAGCAATGAAAAATTTAAATATCTGTGCACATACATTTAGAATAGAATATTTACTTCTCAGTTAAGAAGATGTTACTGCAGAAGCGATATTGAGAGGCTGATAGATATTTTAAAAGAGTCCAAAGCAGCAAGTATTTTTGAAACATGCTCTCCCGTAAAAAGATTTTTTCCTGGCTGTAAACTACAAGATTAAAATTACATTGATCAAAGTTACTTCTTTAGTAGCTCAAGTGTATGTGCCTTACCTCCTTGTTTTTTATATAGTTTATTTGCTTTGTAGGAAATCCCAGATCCTAATACTTACCCTTTTCGCCATAGAAAGTTTTGCCTTTCATTGCACATGTACGCAGCTTGTGGCTTTTTAAGATTTTAAGTCTGGGTATAGTTTATAAATATCCAGTCTTTGTTCTGCTGCTGCATCTGCACTATGCAAAAAGGCTAGCCAAATAAAAAAAGAAGTTGGGGGGATTTTGCTGTTTGCTCACTTGCATGAAATATGATGGGTGGCTGTTGCTGTACATCTCTCCCCCTCATGCTCTCCTTTTACTCCATCATAAAGAGTGTGAAGAGTTGGAAACTGCATTCTTTTCTGTGCCTACTTCCATCAGGGAGCAGGAAGGTGTTAAGAAGACTGAACTGGGAAGAAAATACACTTGTCGTAAATGTACTGTGACAATGAAAATATCAATATATGCAAATGGAAAAGTTATTCTGCATTGACAGTAGCAAATGTTCTTTCTTTGTGTCCTTTCATTCATCTTCATTTAGAAATTTTTTATTTCAGTCTGAACTGTGAAACATAGCTGCTGCATCAAGCCAAAAAGTAAATTCAGTTATTCTTGATTTTTTTTCCCCCCTAAAGGTAATGTTAAGTAAATTTTGAACATTTATTTCTATTTTGCAGTCCGTACTTAATTTAAGAGATCTGGGATTGTCTGATTTGAAAGCTAACCAGTTCAAAGAATTGGTGAACAGGTTGCTTCCTGGCTACTGTGCAGAAAACAAAATCTCTTCGCAGTGGCATACATCGCACATCTCTGCTGAGTCCTTCTTTGAAAATAAGCACGGTATGTTTCAGAGCAAAATGGCTATGAGAATCGATAAAAGTTAGATTATAAAGGTGAACACAGTTAATCTTTAGTTCAGTCTCTTGTGCTGTAGATAACTCCATAGTTTAAAACATCTTTATGAAAAAGTATTAATTATTTTTTTATTGTATACAGGTTGTCTCTAGAGTGGTGCTGTTGAATCTTGGGAATTTTAGAAAATAAACCCCAGATTTTGGAATTATTTCTTCAAATTCAGATTTGAAGTTGGCTGCTATAAGACTTGTCAGAACTCAGCTGTAGTGCAAGTGCCTCGTCTCATAATGATGAACCTGAGCTATGAATTTTTTTACCAGTTTGTTTCACCAAATAGAGGAAATTAATTTTGCTAATCTACTAATGTGACAGTCATTAACATCTCCAGTTTACATTAAGTTCGTTCTTTTTTGCTTGAAGCAACATTACATAAGGATGTTAATTAGAAAGGAATTCAGGATGCAAACTGTTAACAGTTTGTGTAGAGTATTTCACTGCTGAAATAAACTGAGAGTGGTTCCTTAACGGTTAAAGATGGTTTTATGGGCTTAGTCTAAAATACAGGAAGCAAGGCCATTGCAGATGCTCAAGAATGTGTTAGGAAAAGAAGCGTACACCTGACACTTGAGATGCCTATGTAGTATTGCAGCTGGGAGGAGTGTAAGAATAATATCTCGGGGCTACTATTGGAGAAAAAATAATAACTTATATTGTGGTGTGAGATACAAAACAATTAGCCCATAGGCAGTTTCCTAAATGTGGAGAAAAAAGTTGCAAATGCTTCAAAGCTTTGGTAGATTATCATGGAAGCCACCAGACTGGTTGTTTCATTCACAGTTGAAAAGGCAGAGTTGTAGTTGGAAAATTGTCACAGGCAAGGGAGATGCTAAATCTTCAAGAACTTACTTTTGTGTAGGTGACCCTGCATGCTATGGATGACACTTACTATTGATACATGTATGTTGTACATAAAGTGAGGAGAGTATTTCTGGTTTTTTAAATTAATGTGTTCATAATTATATTGTATTATATTAGCCAATATGCAATGCTGTAGAAGATTGTGGAACATACGGCATTGTAAAATTAATAGTTAATTTTTTTCTCCTTCCCATAGTTCTTCAATATTTCAGTTGTTAGCTTGTAAACTGTTATTACAGTTGTAGAACTTCAAAAGATCTAGTAGGAACTTTCAGAGTTCTTTTTTGCTGTCCTAGATGTATCTAACTGATGTCATAACTTTCTCAGAATGTGTAAAATAAACAAAAAACCTGCCCATTAGCTTATGAATTACTATGGAAGAGAGCATATGTAGGCCTGGCCTCGGTTTTTTTCCCCTCTCTCTCCCCAGGTCTCTAATGTTATTTAAATAATTCTTACCTGCTAAATGAGGATGAGTTCTTTGAGCTTTTGGTAACGACAACAACAAATAAATTACCACCTTCTTCTTGTCTTACAGTCTATAGCGTGCTTGAAATATTATCGACATCACTTTTTCACTGTGATGCTCTTTTATTTCTTCCTCTTTCTTTATTGCTTGAGGACTGTACAATTAAGTCGGCTTAGTATAGTTTAAAATGTTTTCATATTTTAAACATAGTGTGTTTTAAAATGCCCGTCAGCAACCTGTTCTTTAAAGCCTTTGAAACTGAATGATTGGTTGAATGCTGGTCTTTCAGCTTCATTAAAGTCTTTGGATTCCTGTCCAGTCTAGATAATTTTGTTTAGCTCTGTACAGATGTGCAGAGTTTTCTCTCCTAGGTACAGCTTCAAATTCAAGATTCTGGGTACCAGTATTTTTTGGAAGTTCCAATTGGGAAAAATTCTGGTATAGTGAAAAGTGCCTGACATAAGTTACTCCAGAGAAGTTAACTATCTAATTACAGATGCCTGAAGGACCTTAGTAAAATATAATTAATATTTAAGAAAGAAAAATCAACCTGTGTGAGAAGTAATGTTTAGTTGCCGTTTAATATAGGGTATATTTACACTTTGCTGTATCTTTTTACAGGTTTTGTGGATGTTTTCAGTTCTTTACGCTCATCTTGTTTGTACAGACAGCATCCTAATCCCCTCCAAAATTTATGTTCAGATGTTCGGTGTTGGCCAGGTATAAAACAATAAATTACACTGGTTTTAATCTCTATAGTATCTTTTTATTCTGGGAAAGTATTTTTGCTTTTGTCTTAGAGATGTCACTCAGGAAATACCACTAAACTTCCAGGAGGAACTCTATATTGATATTAATACTTTAAATCATGAAGTTATTTTTGCATTTGAGTAGTATGTTTCCAGAATTTAGTAAATGTGATGTAACTATAGAATCTTGTTCAAAGGTGTCGCTATTTGTGGATTGTATTCTAAAAAGATGATAGATGAGCTGACTACTTTTGAATCAATAAGTATGTTGAATCTAGTATTCACCCAGATTAACTTTCTAAGGCGTTTGACTGGTTTAAACTGTTTCTGGATATATGATGGGTAACAACAGGGCTGCATTAGTAAGAACATTATCAGGAGCTTGAGGAGTTCAGGTATTATCCTCTATTCAGTTCTTCTGATCCTACTCCTGGAAACTGGTTTGTGTCCCATGGTTAAGAGAGAGATGCTGACAAAATGGCGATAGCCCAGTGATGGGCCACAAAGAAGGGTGCAGATTTACGAGCATTTAATGTACAGGGGAAGCTGAAGCATCTGAGATGTTAAAGTTAGCAGAAGAGAAGGTAAGGAGTGATCTAATGCCTGTTTGAGCCATTTTAGTTACCCTTCTCTTGTACACCTCAAAGAAGAGGCAACGATTACAAGTAAAAGCGAAGCAAATTCCCATTGGAAAATTTTCACAATGAGAATCGCTAAGTTCTGAAACAAATTGTGTGAAGAGGTTGTGTTATCTTAATCCTTGGAGATTTTCAAAACTGAGCTGGACCAAGGTCCAGAGCTACCTGATTGAATGTTGCGGTTTGACATTTTTTGAGCAGGGGTTTGACTAGGTCACCTCCAGAAGTTTCTTTTTATCTAGTGTTGTTCTATGGTAACAGAAGGCTTAGTGAAAACTATATAATTGACTAGTGATTATTTTAAAACATAGTGGTGAAACAAGATATATTCTTGGCTTTTGTGATTTATGTGATAAAATCTCCATTGCAAGGTTTCTGATGTGACAGAGGATGACATACACACAGTGCTGTAAGCTCACTGTGTTTAAATAGTCTCGTTTCTTTTGTCAGTTTTTAAATTAACAGCACACCTAAGCCATTCCACATCTCTTGAGGGCACCTTAGCAGCTGAGCTTTTGGACAAATCTTATCTTAGAACAGGCACCTTCATTCCCGTCCTTCTGGATGTTTCATGTTTGTCAGCCTGTGTGGATTTAATTCAGTTGTATGTCTCTTCTGTTCCCTGAGATGGTGATGGGGTGGGCCGATTATCTATGATGCACAGCACGAACTGATTAACAAAAAACATTAAGGGAAAAATATATTGCAAAACAGTAAACAGGTTGCTTGCAAGTTCAGATTACAAGCATATTTGTGATCACGTAACTATCCATTTACAGTACTAAAATTTATTGGTTTGTTTATTCAGTTTATATTACTGTTAGATCCAGAAGTGTCTTTCATACAGTTTGTTTTTCTTTGGTCAGGCATCTTAAATTGCTGTTTGCAATTCTCTTCACTTTCTACTGTGGATATATTGGGAAGATTATATTCAGTTCAGTCTTGGTAGTCTTTTTCATATAATAGTTTGTCAAATTTTGTAATGCTTTTTTTTTTTTTGTAGTGGTAGTAATAGGTAGTTTTTAACTTTTTATTATTGCTACTTTTAAGTTTACATACAGTCACGGAACTTCAAGACTTTGAGATCAAGAGCAAGACGTCTGCAGTCAACATCTGAACAATTCACAGAAACAAAAAATTCACTTTCTTCACTTTTGAAGGTAAATATGAGTAACATTATGAAGTTGTTTTGGTCTTATTTGGAATCTCTCTTTCTCTTGAATGAACCTTCACAATTTACGAAAGGTGTTTTGTTTCACTAGTGTGAAAAAGTTTCTTAATTCTAAAACTTCAGCTAATGACAACGCACCATTTTTCTTACTAATACACAGATTTGCTTCATATATTATCAATATAAAGATTATTTTAATCTTTTAGGAGAGTAGTTTCAGAGTATAAAAATGGTTTTAAACTCTAGAAATAAAATTCTTCATATTTTTGTGGCTTTGTTAAAACAGCTTGGAATCAAAGTATTTGTTTAAACAGAAATACAGCTAATTTAACATAAAAGAATTATATTTTTTCAAGCAGTTCAGCGTGTGATTGACATCTTAATAGATTTACTTGTGGCTGGTATACTTTTAAGATAAAAATTTTTAAATGTCATGGTTTTATGGGTTACAGACTCACTTACATACTTCTCATTCAGCAGATAACTGTCTAGGCTTGGTGTGGCAAAGCACTTAACAAAACCAAGTTAACCTAGGTAATCTGCTTCTGATTGGTTGTACGGAAGTCAGGCTAATTAAAGCATTTGATCTTACTGAGTGTGCAGATTAGCTTTGAGCTCTCCCCTTCTTCTAGCCATATGAGGTTTATTTTATCTGTGGACTAGGTATACTGTGGATGGAGCTAGCTCCATGCAGTGCTGTTCTTAAATTTAGTAGGGCATATGAGATGTATTTGATCAAGCTCTATGAAAACTATACTTACAAAGATATTTCACATTTGGAAGTAATTTTAAGTTGACTTCGTGAACCAAAAAAAGTAAGCATAATTTCTCCCACTGAATCCAGCGTACAAAGCTAGTTCTGTACAAATCTGCCTTAGGCTGCATTTTCTGTATGCAACTGGGGTCCAGGAAGGCTCTGAACCTCAACTGTTCAGCAAAAATCAGGGTGCCCTTGATGCAGCCATTGTGATTCCACACTGAAGGTACTGCTCTGTGTTGTCTAACTAACCCCATAGCACCTGAATTACATGCTTTTTTTAAATTTTATTTTTTTCCCCTCACCCAGGCTAGCCAGGCGTTAAGTTAAGTATGTATCAAAACGTAGTGTATGCTAACACTGCTGTGGAAAATATTTTAGGGCTTTATCCTGAGAAAGCGAAGAATTGACGTTGAAAACTTGGACACGCTAATGAAAACAAAAAACATCCCAGAGGCACACCAGGATGCTTTTAAAACTGGTTTTGCAGAAGGCTTTTTGAAAGCACAGGTATTCCTGCAAAAAACACTTGGTAAGTTGTTTTGGTTCATGTCTCTTGTCTTTGCATTCAGAAAGTAGTTCATTTCAGCCCATATTAAAACTTCTTTTGTTTTCTTTTACAGATTCCTTAAGAAGATCACGTTTGCTTTCTTTCTTTCTCTTCGTTCTTTGTTTTTATCTTGCTATATATTCGTCATTTTTACCTGGGAAAGGTTCCTTTTCTGATGCTGGTTAGTTAATATTTTTTTTCCCAGACTGTTTCACTTCGTGTTGTTTCTTCCAGCAGGTTCAGCACAAATCACATAAGTTTTGGCATTGTGATTGTTTTAGGATAACATTTCAATAGGAGTTACTTACTGCTTTTTGGCTACAGCCTTTCAGACAGTAGTGTGACAATGTTTATGGAGACAAAAAAGTTGTCTGTTAGTATAATTGTTTTAATTCTTTTGGTGAAACAATTGCATGGAACCAAACAGAGAAGTCGTGAGATGGTTCGGCAATTATGTATTTGTCTTTGAATATAGATTATGCATTATCTAGGTCAGCAATAGGCGGAATGGTTTGATTTTTATTTATAATCACAGCCTAGTTTATAGCGACTAGGTACTTGCATGGCCAAATTGTCATAGAAATGTGTTGGAAATAGTGGAATGAATGATCAAAGGCTGGCTTAATGTAAATGGAGAATTTCAACTTCATGGAAAGTTACTACCTGGGTCTCAAGAAAGTTAGGGTATGTGCAGAAACACTGAGGGTGAACTTCTGGTTTTGTGTATGTGCAGGGTTTTCTGTACTACGAATGACTAAAAAGCACTTACATCACTGAATTAATTGTAAATATTTAAAATATTTTTTCTTGCTGGGCACTTGTAAATGGAAACATGCCCTTTTAAAAGGGCAGATGTAAGGTTAGTGGCTTTGGTATGCATTCAGGTGCAAAGTTCAGTCTTGGAATGAAATGACTTCATGTGTAAATTTATTTTTCATCATCTGCTGTTTGCTATTAGTACGCTTTCGAACATCAAGTATCTTTGATGCAGCAGTTGATCCAATCCAGCTGAAAAATGTCACCTTTGAACATGTAAAGGGGGTAAGTTCAAAAGCAAAGTGTGTGAGTGTTCTTGCTTAGCTAATCATTGTGAGCCTGAAGAACGGCTTATTCTGTTCAAGTAATTTCTTTGTATGAACTGGAGCCTTATATATATTGACCACTCCAACATCAAGGAGGGTTTTAACCACTCTTGTTCTATTTTGTGTCTTTGTGGCATTTAATACCTTATAGAAAGTGTACTCTCAGCTTGTTGAATCACATCTTTAAAGACTAGAATAGCAAAAGGTAGGCCATAAGTATCCATGTTAATCTGTCTTTTGCAGAAGTTAACTAATACAAGAAGATGGTAATGCCATTCGATCATTTTTTCTTTTAGTACCATCTCTTTTGGATGTTTGATACTAGGACAGGAGATACGGAGATTCCCAGAAAGAAGTGGGCATGTCACTGCTGATCGGATAGCTTTATTTCTTTCTATTCAGCTGCTCTTTAGGTGTCAGTGGCAAAATAAGGACCTTCCCCTTGGACAAACAGATAGAATAATCTCTCTATAACTAATTAGACTAGTATCTTGATGTAGAATTTTTGATACTGTATTTATCTTGTTGGACAGATCTGGTCTTGAACTGTTTGTTTATTCCTTCAGTATTACTTACTTTAGATTTACTGATTCCTATGAACAGTTCTAGGAAATAGGTTGAATTCAGCTCATGGACACTCGGTGTCCACATAAATTCTGTGGTACACTTTTATCTCCTTTTTCTGTTGTGTATTATTGATCAATACACAATTAGAGACGTAGTTGCTAATACAAAACTCGCCTACATAAAAAGATGCAGTATTTTATAAATGCTTAGTTATATTTTGTGGCATGTTTTTAATGCGTAGGTTGAAGAAGCTAAACAGGAATTGCAAGAAGTTGTGGAATTCCTGAAAAACCCACACAAATTCACTGTACTAGGAGGTAAACTTCCAAAAGGTAAGAATCATTGCTCAGCAGAAGTAAGTGGAAAATCATATGTAGCTGTAGCTTTTTGCTATACTAAATGACTAACTTACAGCCTAGCTTCTGAATATTTTTTTCTTTAGTTAGGGAATCAAAAAAGTATATGACCAGAATGGGCCTATATACTACTGTTGTAATTAGTTTGTATCTGGGAAAAGTAGTAAAATAATGTTAGACATAGGTAGTGGATTTCATTATTCATTTAAAATATTTGAGGAACAAATGAATCTTCAAAGAGAGTTGTGAAAGTTCCTTTATTAAAGGATACCCTTAAATGAGGTGTTTGAGGCTGGGGGAGTGGAGGTTAAGGTAGCTGTCGTATGCACGCTTCCTGTCTTACCTTCGGTTCACCATATGTAAAAATTGGTCATTACTGCCTGCCTCTACAGAAAATTTGAGGTTTCTGAGATACTCAGAAGAAGCAAAGATGCCTGGATACATCTTGCATTTGGCAGAAATTCAACAACATTAGGGGTAATAAGCTGTGACAGTGCAAAGCAAAGGACTGTAGATTTCAGGCAAAAAGTCTTTCAAGAATCAAACCTGTGTTTATAATGGTTAGCAGCCTTATTTACAGGGTTAAGAATCGATATTTCTTTGAAGTTCCAAGTAAACCTTTTAGAGATGATGTACTGAACTACAAAAATTCTTTTACTTTGTCATTGAATGTAGCATGGTATTAAAAATAAAATTATTAAGTTATGTATAATTGATGTTAATGCCTTTTGAGTAGAACTTCATGTAGCCCAGAGGTTTTTAGGGGTCTGTGTTTTGGGTTTTTTTTCCCCCCTCCCTCCTTTAACTGTCTTTATAAGGGTATCTTTTGTTAAAGTTAATAGTTTCCTGTCCCCAAATTTTTTAATTCTGTTGTACCCTTTCTCATCTGAGAAAGATCCGTAACTTTAGTCTGGAAAACTTACCCAAGGTAATGTAAAAATGTCCAAAAAAGAACTTGTATTGTGCAAATGAATATGTTGGGGTTAGACAAAACTTACTGTGCCTTCTTTAGTTATTAAACTAATGTACAGTAGTTCTTTATTTTGAAAGGCAGGGATTTTTATGTAACTGAACTCTTAAAAGGCCTTTATTTCTTCCATATGGCTTTCGGCACCTTCAGTACTTGATAACTGCTTTAGACAGTTCAGAAACAAATGTTTTCGTTTAAAAGGATGATTAAGCTTGATCACAGTAGAAGGCCAAGTGAATCTGAAATATGTAAACCTGTTAAGTATGTTTCCTTTTAGTGCTCTACACTTGTTAAAGTCAATTACTTGGAATGATTTAATTAAAAAAAAAAAACAAACAAAAAAACCCCCCACTTCCAGGAACAGCTAGGAAAATATCCATTTGGAGAAGACACTGTTAGGGATTCAGCTGCTAAACTCAACAGTAATTGTGTGGAATATTTCAGACTTTTTTTTCTCATTGACAGTCTTAGAAATCTTTGTTGTTGTTTAAACATGGATCAGTGTATCTAGATCTGTTATAGGAAGCTTCTTCAGACTGCACGTAATGAGCAGTATCTGAAATGGGATGTTAACAGCTTTTTGAAGCCAAGTCTAAATTATTTCTTCTAATGGATGGAAGAAACAAGGGTCCAAGGAACTGAAAAGTCCTTGATTTAGTATAAACATCACCCAGCAACAACTAAAAACATCAGTGTCCTATCAACATTGTTCTCCCATCATAGCCAAAACACAGCACTGTACTAACTACTAAGAAGAAAATTAATTCTATCCCAGCTGAAACCAGGACACTGTATAGTAAGACTGTGTGGGTTTGGCGGTGGTGGTGGTGTTTGGTTTTTTGTTTGTCTTTTTAGGTATTCTGTTAGTTGGACCACCGGGTACTGGTAAAACTCTTCTTGCACGGGCTGTGGCTGGTGAAGCTGATGTTCCGTTTTATTATGCATCTGGATCAGAGTTTGATGAGATGTTTGTTGGTGTAGGAGCTAGTCGCATCCGAAGCCTGTTCAGTAAGTTAAATATTTGTGGTTTTGAAATCTTTTTCACGTGCAAGATTAAGTATTTAGTGTTGTTTGCAAGGTTTGCTTAGGTACAGTTCTGGTTACTGGGTAGTAGTAGTGTATGAGGCTGATAAATACAACCTTAACTGTGTAGCTAAGTCTCAGAATTTTGTGAGCATCAGTTAACTGTAGAATCTTGCTAGCTGTCACACGACATTGTGGCAAAATTTATAACTGACGTTACAACGCTCCCAGAGAGAACAGAATTAATTTAATTAGAAATACCATGTCCTATAAACTAAATGGAATGCTCATTATTGTAATTTACTTACTGTCATATGTAAATTATTTTAAGTTTGAATAAAATAGTAAATTTAAGATAAAAGATAGTGTTAACAGCCTCAATTACTTCCCTCATATTTTTTTTTAATCCTGAATTGAAGTTTTACAGCATCACAGTGTAGCACTAAGCTGAGATTTCCTTTCTTGCACCCATCAACAGGCCCAGAATAAATAGCATTATAATGAAACTTTTAAAATTAATGTTTAGATTGATAAACAGAAAGTCTCTTCTGTGGAAGTTCAAGTATGCAAACAAATATTACTGGGGAGGGGGGTATCCACTTTCTCTCTTAAATGGAAGATTGGTCGTGTCAGGCGTATACAATGTAGAAAGTAATTTGCATTTGTAGAAGAAATGTGACTTACATTTTGCACCTCTTCCATGTGAAGCAGTGTGTGTTGTACCTTAAAATGTACATTTCTTACTGTTGACTACAGAAGCTTAGATAACTGACTTGTACATTAATATTAATGTTACAGATATGTTTAGCTGGGTGAGATGAGTTGTGTCCTGGTATGCATGTACCAGTTGATGGTCTTAAACTTTGTTATTGTATTCTAACTTCGTGTTTTTAATACTTATAAAGTTGAGGGTGAGGTCTTCACTCTTAAATAGCAAGAAGGTTCCATTAAAATAAGTTAGCATTTAGACCATCACGTTTCATATTATTTTTATTTAATAGGTCAATGTTCTCTACTCAAGCCTATGAAATAAACTGTTACAGGAAGTTGATATAAAATACAACTAATTTCTTAATCTATTTCACTAGTAATTTCTTGTAGCATAAGAATAAGATGACGTGGAGATGAAGAACCTTGCTTCTCTGTATTGCTTCATTTAAAAAATAATTTCATTATTTTTAGGCTAAAATCAAGGCAGTTCTGGTGATGTCTAATACAAGAACTCTTCATAATCCAAGAGTAATAGGAAATAGTAGAATCCTAAATTACATGATACACTGTCTTTTCCTTTGTGTGGTTGAAGTGTCCTTCTGCTATTTTTCTTTTGTCAGGGGAAGCAAAAGCAAATGCACCATGCGTTATATTTATTGATGAGTTGGACTCTGTTGGTGGGAAGAGAATTGAATCTCCAATGCATCCCTATTCAAGACAGACCATTAATCAACTTCTTGCTGAGATGGATGGGTAAATATATGGATTCTGAGGGCACAGAAGGTGCTTGACTGACATGTTTTGGATATTTGGGTGAATTTTTCTTCCTTGACAGCCTTGATGTTTTTTGTAATTTTTCGTAATGCTTTTACGGATATAAATTTAAGATGCTCTTATGACCACTTTCTAGTACTGTCAACAGTAGCATTAATGGCCTTACTGTAAGTAACATAGAAGCTTCTAGGTAGCTCAATAGCTGCAATTATTTTAAATAATTTGTCAATTTATTTTCTTAGGCTGGCTATGTATCTAAAGGAAGAAGTTCCACTCTGAGATCAGGGCATGTTTTTAACCACTTGCTGGGTTAAATGCGGTCTATTCTTGGGTCACATATTGTGGTTTGATGGTGTGTTTTTGACTGGCCAGTTGAGTTCATCTGAAATAAGAAATAGAAGTAGTTCTTGACAAAAAGTTAAATTGTCTCCAAAAAAAATATAATTCTCACCCTTTTTTCCATACAGCTTTAAACCTAATGAAGGTGTTGTTATTATTGGTGCAACAAACTTCCCTGAAGCATTAGATAAGTGAGTATAGTCTATTGTTGATCATTTTACAGAGCGTGTATTAAAAAACCCAAAGAAACAAAAAAACCCCTAACCCTGCCACATCAACAAAGTTGCTTGCGATAATCTTCAGGTATTACAGTGTTATAGCTCTCTGTGTGTGTATGTCCCACTTAAAACGTGGAGAAATAAATAACAATCTTCTAAGCATCTAGTATTTCTGGAAGTTTTTCTGCTTAAATGCATGGGTTGCATTCCAGTGCAAAAAAACCTTTACTATGTGTTGGTAATAAACATCTTTCATCTGTCTTTTTACAGACAGGTAAGAAAAATGTCTTGTTTGCATCTGTGCACCAGACATAGTCTATGTAGGTGTCTTTAGAAATATCAGTAGCTTTGTTCCTTATATACATTAGTAACAGTTCACTGCAGCATTTTTAAGTCAATGTATTAAATTGTCTCTTCCCTTAGTGCTTTAATACGTCCTGGTCGCTTTGATATGCAAGTTACTGTTCCCAAGCCTGATGTAAGAGGTCGTACGGAAATTCTGAAGTGGTACCTTAATAAGATAAAGTATGATCCATGTAAGTAAATACTTCACTGTAATACATCTTTTTATGTAACGGTTTTTATACTGGATCAGCCCACTCCATGTATTAGTCGTTTATTCTATCAGCAGTTGTGGCTTTGCGCTGTGTCTCAGTAAAGAACAGGAAAATTGTCTAGTATGTAGTATTATGACAGTTTTCTGAGGCAGTGCTTCTTTCTAGTCCCCAACAGTTCGGCATCTGAAGAATTAGTCTGCATTTCTTCTAAAGCTGAAACATTTTTGCTTTAACACATTATTTTCAATAGAACATGATTCTTGCTTACAATTTGATAGTTTCTTGATACTTCTTCATGATAGAAACCTTTTCAGGAGCAATATGGACCCTTAATGACAAGTTTGTTTTTCCCCACAGCTGTTGATCCAGAAATAATTGCACGAGGCACAGTAGGATTTTCTGGAGCAGAGCTTGAGAATCTTGTAAATCAAGCTGCCTTAAAGGCAGCTGTCGATGGAAAAGACATGGTAACCATGAAAGAACTTGAATTCTCCAAGGACAAAATTCTAATGGGTAGGATTTTATACAAAAGTCATACATGTGTGTTACAGCATACAGGGGTTGTCTTGTGTGATTCAGTCTTTTACAGAGAGAGAAGTATTTATGCTGTTGTTTCTTGGTTTGTTGGTTTTTGTGGGGCTTTTTGGTGCGTTTTTTTTTTTTTTTTTTTTAAACAAGTAAGTTTCCCGTTAGTTAATATTGACTAGAACCTTTTGTGACCAGAGAGTAGTATGTAAAATCTAGTATGGAACACATTTTTTAAAACTTGATGCTTCTATTTAATCAAAAACGCTGCATGTTGTACTTCAGCCTAGAGGAAGGCACAGGCTTGATTTTTTTTTAATTTTTTTTTTTTTACCCTTCCCTTACTTACTGTTACAGGAAAGGAGAGAATAAATAACCAGAAACCTGGAATTCTAAGTAACTTGTCATGTGATAACACAAAACTTAAACATCTGAGAGACACACACTAAAATTCTGGGCTGTTCATACTTGAGAGAAAAAAATGGAATTTTCTCAGATATGTGAACTTCATTTTAAATCTATTCCTTTAAAAGCAACTTGTCTGTAGAGTACATTGAGGTCCATTTTAGACATTAAAATCCTGCTCGTAAACATTTTGCACTTAATGAGCATTAGTTAATTTTGCTTGTGTGCTGGTCCTCAGCTACTTTGTGCCCTGTTTGAGTATATGTAATGTGTGGATTGTGGTGGTCAGCTGTACAGAAGTTTATTTTATGTTCCTTTGTTTAAGGACCTGAACGTAGAAGTGTAGAAATTGATGAGAAAAACAAAACCATCACCGCTTACCATGAATCTGGACACGCTATCATTGCATATTATACAAAAGATGCTATGCCAATCAACAAGGCTACAATCATGACACGAGGAACGACACTGGGACATGTGAGAATTTCTACAATTTTTTATTGGTTTAGTGGTGTTGAGGAAGTTGCCGACAATGCTATTGGTTGTAATTATGTTAATGCATGTTGTAGTATGTCGAAATAGTTATCAGTAACTATTGGAAAACTCACTGGTCATCTTTTCTGTGTGATAAAAGCTTTCTTCCTTCATTTTGAAATAAAACCAGCATATGCTAGTATAATAGTTCATAGGCAAGCGAAGAAATGCATGTTTGATTCTGCTGCAGTTAAAATAGCACCCAACAGCAAAACTTTGAAGAATGTAAAGGACTGGAAAGTAGAAGCATTGCCCAACTGTACTTCTAACACAAACATCCTTTATAAAGTTGTTCTTTGTCCAACATGATTTTTTTCTAAACCTAAACGTTTACCTACCTTGTTTCTAGCATAGATATCCCTAAGTTTTTCTGTTCTGCCTTTAGCTGCCAAGCATTTGAACAGAAAAATATCTGTTGAACTTTATCCAAGTTGATGTGTTCAGTTAAAGAACATCATTGGCCTGAATCCTGCAGGCAAGTTGGTGTGCTCAGTACAAGCGTAAGGAGAAATGGATAGAACAGATTGTTCTGTTTCTTCTGGTGGTGGGTTTAAGTTCCTTAATTTTCTGTGGTGCTCATGGCCTGTGGGAGGCCATTTCAGCTGGAAGACTGAGCACCTCCAAGCAAACATGATGAGTATGTAGACTAGGAGGAGGCGCAGAGCATTAAAATTGTTGCTTAAAAACCTTTATATCTGCTTTGGATATAAACAAGAATACTTTTCAGATTATTTCAGTACTACTTCCGTTTATTGTTACCTGACCACAGTTCTGTATCTTACAGGTATCTTTGCTCCCAGAAAATGACAGATGGAGTGAAACTAGATCCCAGTTGCTTGCACAGATGGATGTCTGTATGGGAGGAAGAGTAGCGGAAGAGCTCATATTTGGAAGTGATCACATAACAACAGGTCAGCAGATTGTAGTTAGAAGAATTTTTGATCGAAGCTTTGGACTGGTATGTTTAAATTGGTTTCAATAATGTAATTTACATCTATTTGCTATCTAGGTGCTTCCAGTGATTTTGACAATGCTACTAAAATTGCAAAACTAATGGTGACTAGATTTGGAATGAGCGAGAAGGTAGTATCATCAATCCTTAAATATTTATACAGTAAAAAGAAAGGTTCTGTAACTAAATGCCTATTTGGCTGTTAGTGATCACAGAGACTAAGTAGTTCTGGCAAAAAAGAAAATAAGCCTTATGACTGGCCCTGCTATAGAGAACTCAACTAGAAAACCTGTGTATTTGACAGTTTAAAAGTTACCTTGCAAGATCTTCACCTCAAAATTACCTTGAAAGTTACTATGTCTGCAGAAAATGTTTATAATAAACCCAAACATTTTGGAATTGAGGATAATCTTGGGTTTTGGGGTGGGGGACAGACAACAACATCAAGTTTTCTGGACTTCTAAAGAAACTTATGTAGACATCTTCATTACCCATTAAGTGTTAGCAACCTAGGGATTTTGTTTTGTTTTCTAAATCAAAATGTTTAATTGGCATCTGTACCCTGACCTATTGAGACAGAACTATGCATTGACTATGTAGTTGATGAATAGGCTTGTTTTGTGAAGTGCAAGCACTTCAACATGCATCTAATGATTTTATTTGTTTGCACATGGAAGTAATAGATGAGGAAGCTCTTGCAGTATTTTATGTGCATTATTGCAACAGTGGACAGATAAAGATTGTTTTTTATTGCTTTTGGTGTTGTTTAGCTTGGTGTTATGACCTATACTGATACCGGGAAAGTTAGCCCTGAAACCCAGTCTGCAATTGAACAGGAAGTAAGAACACTTCTACGGGTAAGATTCTCTCCCTCTCCATTCTGATACATTTATTTTGAGATGAGTTGAGCACCAGCTTACTTGATTATTGAGTTTGTTAATGTATACTGATGAAAATACACAGGTGGATGAAAGTATTCCCAACTACTTCATGTAGCTGTAACTTTGAATCTCTGCATGTCAAGATGTTTTGGTGATTATCACGCGCAAGAAACAAGTTGATGGTGTTGGGTTCTTTAATATACTCTTTAACATTTCCTCTTACATTTGGTCAGTGTTTGTATTTTGCCTATTCAACTGACAGGAGACAGAGTATGGCTATAAATTGTTTTAGAACAGATGTGAATGTTTTGTGTTACTCCCGCAGTTCATAACTTGCAGCTAAAGCATTTTGTATAGAGTCACAGGAATGGCCATATCGGATCAGTTGCCTTTTCCAGTATCCTGTTCCTCATGGTGATCAGTATCAGATGCTTAGGGAAATTCGTAACATTTGATAATCACAGAACTTCCAGCTCACAGTTGTAGTAATCTGAATTAGTTTGGTAAAGGCAGGAGAATTATGTCACAACATTTAAACAATTAACGCTTTTGCTGTAGCTGGTTTTGAGCTGACTTGGGTTATGTAAGAATTACCTATGTAGAACTAAAAGTTAAAGTTGAAGCTGGTAATGCTGGCAATGTGTATCTATTTGCAGCAACTGGTAACTTGTTGGGTATCTTTCAGCTTTCTAAAAGTGCGTAATACTTAAAGTTTTATAAGCTTTTAAGAACTTTAGTTTCTGGGGAATATTCCTTGAATGCTGTAGCACTGCTCATAATGTAAAATCAAATGTATTTAACTTAATTGGCAATTTTTCGAATCTAGTAAGTCTTTCCTAAGTCATATGTAAAAATACTAAGGTTTGTCTCAGGGCTTTTTTTTTTTTTTTTTTTTAAATTAATTATGCCAGCTAGATTTTATAATCTTCATGAGACAGGAGCTGTGCTAGCTGTGAAATACAAGGCACAACTTTAAATGTTTGTTTCAAGCTGTATTTACCTGGAAACAATTTTTAAAGTGGAATCTTGCTCTTGTTGTTGTTCTAAAGTCTTAAAATCTCCTTCCACCCTTTTTTAATATTAGGACTCATACGAGCGAGCAAAGAACATCCTGAAGACTCATGCAAAAGAACACAAGAATTTAGCAGAAGCTTTATTGAAATATGAGACTTTGGATGCCAAAGAAATCCAAATTGTTCTAGAGGGAAAAAAACTAGAAGTAAGATGATAACTTCGGGGATACAGTAACTGATAATTTGAAGAATGTACATCTAGCAATGCAGTAGTCTTACGCAGCATAGCCTTTTTTTCCCTTCCTGATGTGTGTATGGCATTAGTGACACTTTAATATTGTTCTGTCTCTTGTGAGCTTCTGTTACTCATCTGTTTGTTGTGTCTCATCAGGATAAGACACACAAAATAAAGCAAGTTCCTCATCCCTTGCTCCCTATACTCTTCCCACAAGAGGTTATTTAGAAGGATGAAACTCAGGGTTGAGTTGAGCATTTTGGTTCAGTCAAGTGTATTGAAGCTGAGAAGAAAAACAGATACACCGGTGTGTTTTGGCATAGCTTCCTGGGTCACGCTGCTACATGTGCATTTGAAGTGATACCCCACAATATGTGCTGTAGAATGCTTTATGGATAGTGACAGAGCGATTTGTAAAAGAGTAGTATGTAGTCTAACTAATGCTCATGCTCTGTTTGAGGCTAGAGATCACTTTGAAAGGAGACTCCTTATTTAGAAATGTAACAAAAAATCTCTAAGAAAGAAACAGCTACACTGTACATCTCTATTAAAGGGAATTGTGGGAGCTTCATGTTAGACAAAAACATTAGTGATTGTGTTTTCAGTGCTCTTGGGGTTAAAATACACACGTATGGCTGGGAGAGAAAATGCATTAAAAATGCAAAACCAACAGGCTAAACATGTCTAAGCCTCTTCGGACCATGTTTTGGGCAGAACCATGGCAGGGATAAGAGAAATACCTGTGACCTGATGTGCTGCTGACAAGATTCTTAGAATTCTTATTACTGCAGTAGATGGATAATAGTGCTTTGATGACAGTGCTTTTACACTGCTGGAGATTCTACAGACCTGTTTTCTACTAATACTACATTATGGGCGTTTGATAATCCAACAGATAATTTCTTCAAAGAGGGCAATACTGCTCACTAAAGAGTAGTTCAGAAAACGTTTGAAGCATGTATTGTTTCAAATAACGTTCCCAGTTCTGTTCTACAATAGAAGTAGGGAAATAAAATCTTTTCTTCCAACCCTTACAGAAACCTCTGGAAATTCTAAGATAATAAGAAAAAGTTTTTGAAAACAAAAGCAGTTTCCAGTCAAGTGGAAGTGATTGCTAGCAATTGTATGCCAGTATTCTTCTGATCTCATGGAACTGGTGCTTAGGAATAACACACACTGATCATAATGTTTCAGCGCAATTAATTGTAGACTCTTGGGACTATAAAATTCTGTTGCATAGAGGGCCGTTATTAGCGTACAAATGCTGAAGGGTACCGTACTTGGATATTAAAATAGTTGGGCTGATGCCAATAAATATGAATGGAAATCGGTAGCTATACCTAAAACTAGAAGTAATATCATATTTTAGAATTTTCTGAGTGTAATGCTTGATTATAACCTAGTTTTTTAGTAAGAGCACATGCATTTATTTTTTTTTCTTTCAAAACCAGGATAACTTTTTATTTGCCTATTTTTGTCAGCTTACTATAGCGACATCCCAGTGCAGTGTGGGAGAACTTCCAAATGTTATAAAACAGTATACCAAATGTCGAGGCTGACTAGTTAGTTGTACACGTATTTTAGGAATAAGCCAACAAATATTGCATATTTGGCATCTGTTTTTGGAGTAATAAAGGTTAATTTTAATTATGCATATTGGTTTTCTTTTTATTCACTGTAAATTGCTATAAAATGTAATAACCAAGTTCCCTACTATGTAAATTGAGGTGTATAAAACATTTAAACTTGTAAATAAATCTAAGAATTATGGCAAAATTGCACTCTCTCTAATTCAGTTTCTAGGGGATGTTCTCCCTAGAAATTCAGACCTTTTTTCGATTGCTGCTTCAGTAGTGGGACTTGAATGGGAACTTTTCCAGCTTAATAATGTGAATCTGCACTTAGAAAAGAAAAAAAACTTTTCATTTTTGAAGTCACTAAAATCTATATTAAATGATCTGATTTGGGTGGTAAGTCCTTGAGGCCTAACTTTTTCTTCTCATTCAAAAGGAAGAAGTGAGCACAGTGTCAAAAAAAAAAAAAAAAGAAGTGGTATCTCATTGGGTCATGAAAGAAAGTTATTAGAGTTTAGTGATCAAATGTAAAAGGTATCTGCTTTCTGGCCATCTTAACACCAGAGGTGTTACTGAAGAGTTTACTGTCATACCTAGATGGTTGTGTGTGTGCAGTGTCTATGGGGTTTCAAAGAAACTCCTCTATGTAGGCATTGGGTTTGGCCACTGATGTTTTTGGGTACATCTAGGAGCTGAAATTCCTCTTCACATAATCAAGACAGAGGTAGGGGACCACTGAATAGGTTTACATGGCAAGGTTTTGCTAGCAGGAGGGGTGCAGGGGTGCCTTCTGTAAGAAAGTGCTAGAAGCTGCTTCTGTGTGCAACAGGACCAATGCCAGCCGGCTCCAAGACCTGCCACTGGCCAAGGTTGAGCTCATCAGCAATGGTGGTAGCACCTCTGGGATAACTTATTTAAGAAGAGAGGAAAAAAGACCAACCCTGTGCAGTAGAAACTGCATCAGGAGAGAGGAGTGAGAATGTGAGAGCAGAGCTCTGCAGACACCAGGGTCAGTGCAGAAGGAGGCATGAGGGGCTCCAGGCGCCGGAGCAGAGATTCCCCGGCAGCCCCTGGTGAAGCCCACGGTGAGGCAGGCTGTGCCCCTCAGCCCAGGGAGGTTTGTGGGGGAGCAGATCCCCACCAATGGCCTGTGGAGGACCCCACGCTGGAGCAGGTGGATGCCTGAAGGAGGCTGTGACCTGTGGGAAACCCGTGCTGGAGCAGGCAGGGCCTGTGGAGAGATGAGCCAAGGCTGGAGCAGGTTTCCTGCGGGACTTGTGACCCTGTGGGGACGTTGGAGCAGTCTGTTCCTGAGGGACTGTACCCCGTGGGAAGGACTCACGTTGGAGCAGTTAGTGAAAAACTGCAGCCTTCCCACAGGCTTCTCCACATATTGGAGAAGTTCGTGGACAGCTGTCTCCTATGGGAGGGAACCCACCCTGGAGCCGGGGAAGAGTGTGAGGAGCCTTCCCCCTGAGGAGGAAGGAGCGGCAGAGACAGCGTGTGATGAACTGACCACAATCCCTATTCCTGTCCCCCTGTGCTGCTTGCAGGGAGGAGGTAGAAAATTCGGGAGTGAAGTCAAGCATGGGAAAAAGGGAGGGGTGGGGGGAAGATGTTTTTTTCATTATCCTACTCTGATTTGACTGGCAATAAATTAATTTTCCCAAGTCGGTCTGTTTTGTCCGTGAAGGTAATTGCTGAGTGACCTCCCTGTGCTTATCTCGACCCATGAGCCTCTCATCGTGTTTTCTCTCCCCTGCCCAGCTGAGGAGGGGAGTGACAGAGCACCTTTGGTGGGCAGCTGGTGTCCAGCCCGGGTCAGACCAGCACAACCACAGGCAGCTTCCAAACATCCACCAGATGGTGAGAATAACCTCAGTTCCCTTTGAGTATGCAGCCTCATGCTGTCAAAAACAGGGCAGAGCTAGGTGCTTTGACGGACTTTATTAAACGCCCTCTAAAGTGGTCACAAGCACGGTGGCACATAAATTAAGAACTTCAGACTTGGTGCACAATTCTGAATTTTCTGCATTCCTGAGGCTGATACGCCACAATTCTGCCGCCAAGCTTAATACAAAGAAAATGCGAACTTGCAGTGGGAGATGTGGCCTGCTCCTTCTGGCTGCATCCCGCTGCCTGAAGACCTGAGTCAGCTGGAGTGTCTCAACAGTTTTCTAGATCTTGATTCCTTAAACTGGCTGTGAAAATAGAGCCATTAAGCTCAGAAGCCAAGCCCAGAAGTAAGTAGAGCTATTTTTGTTTCTAAAACATGGTTAAAGAACAGAGTGAGAGGTAAAAGTACCCTAAGTAGGCCACTCGCTCTACTTCCCTCAGAATTAAATTTCCATTCTCTTTTTTTCCAAGAACATGACTCTCGTTCCTTCTGTCTAGTGTTTATTAAGATGCCTTCCTCTGGTGTTGGCCAATGTGAGTGCATCACCTGTTCCCTTGGTAGCTTCATCAGTGCAGAAATGGCTGTATCATTTGCCATAATAAAAGCACTTATACTGACATTGAAAGATTCAGCGGGAGGAGGGAGGAGACTGATGCATGGGGTTGGGTGGTTTTGGTTTTGTTTTTCTTAAATCTAGCTTTGTGGTTACTGCTCTGTCCTGGAAATTTAATGCTGCTGGCTGGAATGTGGAGAGTCAGTGATGTACCATGAGGGCTGTGGTAGCACCGGGTTTTGACTTCCACCTCAGGAGCAGATTTCTTCTAAGATTCGTACTAGTTTTCAGCCTTTGACTACTATTTCAAGACATGCAACTTTTTTCATAAACATTTACTTTCTTTATAAACATTATTACAGAGCTATTTTCACAGTAGAATATTGAGCTGCCTTAGTGATGAAACAGGCCCGGATTCAGTTTAAGCAGCTTTCCAAGGAGGAAGGTTCCACAGAAAAACTGGAATGAGAAGGGAACATAACATTCTTTGGACATAGAAATCTTTGGGAAAGTTCAGGATACCTTTTGCAAAGAATTTCATATAAAAATTCTCAGGCTGTCGTAGATAGAGGGGTGGGTGGTAGGGTGGGTGATCGGTGGTTCTGTTTGTGTTTTAATCTCCACAAAGCAAAAAAGTCTATTGCTCTAGGACCTAGGGATAAAAGTAGGTATGGAAAGACGTATTAGCTGAAGTGCACTTGTGCCTTTATGCACATTGAGCACTCCTCCAACAGAGCTTTGTGCTTGATTTAATTTTGCTTTTACAAAGGGATCTGTGACATGTCTTAATAAAAGGACTGTAGTTGTTACTCTTCAGAGCATTCTAAAGGTTTTATTTTCATCCATCACTTTAGTACCTGAGCAAGTAACATAAAGTAGTATTCATATATTCATAGCAAAGTTTCAGGTAAACTCCATGTTGTGGTCTCTGGCACACTGGTTTTTGTCCCCCCCAGTTTGAGAGGATGTGCACAGAATCAAAATTTTTTGAGAAGTTTTGGGGTTTGATTTTCATTTCCTTTTTTTGTGGTAACTTGGTTAATAATGGATTGAAAGTTGCCAGTGTTCTTTGGTAAATGCTTTTGTTGCATTCCAGATTCAGCCAACATTAAGTAACTGGTCACACAATTTCTTCTTGGCTGTCAGTAATTTATCTTGAGCTTTGTTATGTAGCTTTCATAGTGACTCCAAATGGAAATTAATTTAATGCCTGTAGACTATGAGTCACTGCTCTGGAAATTAGTATCAGTACTTTCAGTTTGTCCTGGAAGTTGAATACTCATTCCTGAGTGACTTCATTTCCAGTCCCTTGTCCCCATAAATAGAGACATCACGAAAGAAACAGAAGGATTCTGCCCTGTCTGTTGGATCCCATGCAACTGGTCAGAAATTCACACGGAACAGAGGCAGACCCTGGCTTTGTCACACTTGCTGCATCTCTCAGAAGAAACGTTCCAGAGCTGCAGACTTGAACTTAACAATTTAATAATTCATAGACCAGTTTTTCCAAAATTACAAACATCAGTTACCAACACTAATTTTATTTCCAATGCGTAGCTCATTAAATCGGTGACAAATTAAGAATTTTCATCCAGTGTCTTGTCCCTACAGGTTAAACGACCACTTCATACATTCTTCACTCTTACTCACTGAAAGCTCCTCTGCTCTATCAACGCGTCACAGGATGGGTTGTCACTGCTGAACACGACAGAATTTATGGGTTTATAGTTTAACACTGAAGCCCCGAGCTGCTTTTTCAGTTTGTCCTCAGTGAGGGTGTGATTCTCTCCAGTGAGTCCTTGCCCTGTCATGCCATGGCACAGTGTCTTCCGTGGTGGTTACCCAGGAGGTCGACACAAGTTCAATCACCTACAGCATATTCCTTCACAAACTGCAATGAACAGAAGCTACACACAGTCTTAAAGCTACAAGATATTTAACGTTAGACAGAAAACGGGATGCCAGAAAAAGAAGAATTTCAAATAGAAAACGTGAGTCAGTTTGTCTTCCCTAAGGGTTTCTTGTGCTGCGTGAGGAGCCTAAGCAGACTTTGGCTCCTGAAGGCTTATAAGCCACTGGAGTCCAAGGCAGTTCTGACCTCTTGTAATCCTGGTTGTAAAACCTCCAGGTTTGAGCCTCCTGGGGAGAAACTGTCTTCAGGCTCAGTGTTGGGCTGAGTTACAGCATCAAGGTAAAAGGAAGGAAATGCAAACCAGTGGGAGTTACTCTTCCCTCCTGTGTACATTGTCTGACAAACCTGTAACATAGTCCATTAAGCTGATGCCACATTTTCTAATAATTTTAATCCATTCAAGTAAAAAAGTCACACAAAAAATAAATATTTAACATTAAGCTGTTGTAGTGAAGCACACACAGAAGTAAGGAAATGCAAATCCATTCTGTCCATTTACCTTTTTTCTTCTGTTACTTTTCTTGCCTGGCCTTCCTGAAGCCACTGCTTCCCTGTTGTATTTATTTTTCTGTCCTTCATTTTCTTAATTTCTTATATTCCCTGAAAGTCACTGCACTTTACATATAATAAATGCAAAATATATTACATTTAACTTCGTCACGGACAATCTTTATCATTTCTAAAACTAAACTCTAGCTTTTGAGCTTTAGTATTGTGGGGTGATCTGCCAAAGATTCCAAAAAAGGTTAAAAACACTGGAATAAACACAAGACTGTGAAGAGCCCCAAACAAAATAACAAGGAACATGATCTTGAAAAATGTCCTAAAGATGTAGGTTTTTGCTGCAGCCAGAACAGCTACTCCTAATATAGTAGAAACTGCACCTTGTAGTATTGGGTAACCTAGCAGGGACAGAGCTTCGACTGCCCTTTTATTGGCTGATGACTCCCCACTTGTAACGAAGGCATAGGAAATATGAGCAGAAAAATCTACTGAAAACCCTATACAAATGACCAGGTTGATCATGGATATGGAATCTAGATTGACGTTCCAAAATGTCATGAAACCAGCAACACCAACTATAACAGAAGCCATAGCAAAAGTCACCCACAAGCAACACAGAGGGTTGGGAATAAGCAAGAGGGAGATGATAAGCATTGCCCCAGCAGCAACGACAATGTTCTGAATGGTGTTCTGCACTATTACCAGGTACTGATCGTAGTAGATGAACGCTGGGTGGTACACCATCAACGGAATACTGCACTGCTCGGCTGTCTCTCTTAACTGACTGAGAAGATTCTTCTCATCAATGGCTGAGGTCACGTTCACTGTCTGGATGAAGAAACGTGAAGCTTCTATTTTATCCTGAGTCACGTTAACGTCCCACTCAAAACTGGGAACAATGTGGAACAGTGTATGTAAGTTATTAATAAAAAGACTCTCATTGCTTATATTTATTAAACCACCTTCAGCCAGCTCTGTGTACACTCTCAGCCATGACTCTGAGAGGTTCTTATCTACATAGGAAATGTCCTCTAAATTCTGTGTGCAGTTCTCAATGCCAAGACGAACAGTCTCATTCCAGTAATCTACACTTTCAGTAATGACAACCATGACCCTTGGTCCGTATGCTGAGAAGTATCTGTCATTGTCATCATAGTATGGAATAATGTAAGAGTCATCACTTGCCAGATTTCGAAGATCAATGCCTTCCCTGACCTGAGTACACCCATAAATACTGCCCCCCAAATATGCTCCGTACAGCAACACCACAAGTAGCTTGATCCATTTGTTTGTGAAAAAAGGACCATAATATTCTTTAAAGAATATGATCATTGGATGTTCACTTTCTGGCTGTTTGGTTTCCAGCTGAGATGACTGCCTAGAACAGTTGCCTATACAGCAAACATTGTACAAGCAGGACTCACCAGCCTGATCTTTATCTACTCCCACAGGCATACAAGTCAGCCAGTGTCGGTTTCCTTGCTCCCTTTTATGATTTAACACAATAACTGCCCCAAAGAAGGTCATGGTATATATATAGCAGAAGACAAAAGCAGTGCCTGTATAGAGGCAAAATGATCTCACGGACGGAAAAGCAGTCCAGGTGCCAATGTAGAAGGCCAAAACATCTGTGAGAGTGGTGATGGTCACTGAAAGTGCTGCTTCTGCGTAAGTCTCAGCCAGCAGAGATTTAACATCAGATTTCCCCTTTTTTCTTAAACTTTGCTCCCAGGAAGCGATCATGATGAACATGTCATCAACACCAACTCCTGCAAAAGGAGACAAATGTTAATGCTGCTTTGCAAATGGCAGCTTCCACTAACACCCAACAAAAGTACAACATTCATCACATTGAAGCCTACATAAAATTTTGAAAAAGAAAGTTAGGCTATGAACACTGCTTTACTGCTGATGCAAGTCAAATAGATGCTGGAAAACAGATCCTTTGTGTGTAGCTGAATTTATGACATTTCAGATACTCCTGGTGATCTGATGGGTTGCTGATCCCTCACCCTACTCTGCAGAAGGACTGAGCACACCTAGTCCATCTCTGACAAGTGTATCTGCTGCCGAAGTGATGTAGGTTACATAGATTTAAATACATTGCTCATTCTGATGCTCAACTATCCTTATCCCTGGAAGCATCCCCCATTATCTCTGGAATCTCTTCTTCATCACTGCAGTAAATTAGACAATAATTTCTTGCTCTTCCTTCAGCAGACCAGAAGAACAGTGATCCCAGTTTTCCAGTGGTCCGCTTTTTTATACTCTTTGTTCTCCACTTGCCTTCTCTCCAGTTTATCTTTGAGCATTTATTCATGATTTATTATTCATTTATCTTCACATTTGTACTGATGTGCTCACACATATATTACCCATGAGAGTCCTGGGAAACCCTGCCAGGAAGATTGGGTCCTGGCCTAGAGTTTTTGCTAAGACACAAGAGTAAGTGAGCCGAAGTCCAAAAAGGAAGAGCTAATGTGCTTCTCTCGGCTCTGCTAACTCTGGAGATTTTCATCATAGACCTTTCAGGGTTTTGCCAGTATTACTCTATCAAGTGCTCTTCTATTCCCTGAGAATTAATCACACAAAATGGGAAAGCAAGACCACGTGAATAGGGGAGCAAGCACAAATGATCTAGGTAAGCATAAAAGAATATATGAAATCACCATCTGCTGCCTGAACAGGCAATTGCCAGTAGATATGCAAAGATGAATTAAGCAGCAGTCAGAAAGTACCACTGGATGGCAAGCAGCGAGCCAGGCTGCTTCCAGAAAGCAGGCAGGCTTCAAAGCAATTCACCTAATGTACTGATAATTTGTTTGCTTTAATGCAAGGAAGACAAAAGTCTGCATATTAATTTATAAAGCTCTGAAGAGACTGCTTTAAGCCCTTTTCCAGGTATACAAAAGGGTCTTTCTGAAATTTAGAGCCTCTGCAATTGAAAAGCAAACACAAGCAAATACGCAATGCATTTGAATTATGCAGGAAACAAAGAAATGATGCATGCCATTACACATCCAGTCTGACAGAGCCTCCACCAACCCAGGAGGTCCATGTGCTTTCCTCAGCATGAGACCAAGAAAACATCACATGAATTTATCACACAAGAGACCAGATAAGGATTTTAAAAGCAGTAATTTATTTGCAGCAACATTACCTAATGGTATTTGGAAAGTTCAGCACTGGCTGTGAAGCAGTGTGTGCAACGGTGATGCAGTGACACTAACTTCCTTGTGGGTTTTTTTTTTGGTTTTTTTTTGTTTGTTTGTTTGTTTTGGTGGGGGCGGCAGGGGGCTGGTTGCATGAATGGTGCATCACTTCACCTGTATAGCTAAATGAAACTGTTTGGTACATAGTCATGATATTGCTTAGGAAATTTCACATCTTAACAAAAAGATGGATTCCTTGTTTCAAATTACAGACAGTCCTGCTCATTGCTTAAGCTGTATTCAGGCCCCATTTTATTCGGCCAAAGACTACACTCTGAAAATGGGATATGAAAACTTAACGGTAACTTCCCATATTCACTTCGTAACACAGGTACTGGATTAAGTGTGCTCTAGTGTGGCATGAGTTGGGCACTGGACACATGTTCCATAGTGCCACCATTGAGCTGTCCTGAGGCTGCCTAACAGCAGAGAAGCAGGGAGCTCTCACTGCACTGCAAAAAGCAGTAGTCAAGAGGTGGATGGTTCGGGCAAGACCTCTACACCTGCTTAAATTGCTGGCGAATCCAGCAGTCCCATAGAACAGTACTAACAACAAACTGGTTTTGGGTAGACAAACTTATCCAGAGCTAATGAGATATGTAAATGTTTACAGGACACCGACAGAAGACAGCAGGGGATGATACAGGGGAAGATACAGGGGAATGCGGTGACATAACTTGCTTGAGCTCACCTCAAGTATTAGCACTAGTCAAATACATGATTAATCATCATGGCTAAATTACCAGGGATGCTAGAACAATGCCAAAAGTGCTAACCTTAACACCCTCCCATTTATGGTTTCCATGCTGTAGCAGTGGAACTAGAGCAGGCACCGGTTTTTGGGAAAAGCCGCTCTTCTGCCAGAGCCGGGCTCCAGCCCCATCGTGGGTGCGCAGAGCTGAGTGGCTCACCTGCCCGCCTGAGCTCGGCCAGGGCTGCACCTCCAAGCACCTCCTGCAGCGTGGAACTGCGTATGATCTGATGCTCACATCGTAAAACAGTAACACCATCGGGTTGTTTTAACTCCGTTTTAGTCTTTGTATCTGAATCAGACCCACTTTTTATACTTACCTAGAATAAGAAACGGTGCATTTGCTACAGTGACCACAAACGGCACTCCACAGAAGAGCATCAATCCAAAGACGCTTAATACAGCTAAACCGGCAGAAATCACTCCACAGCATGCAAGCCAGATATTATTTCTTATACAGCTCAGTCTGAAAATATTTTAAGGAATATCTTAGTTACATGTCAAATATTTCACCAACGGGTTTGGCATGACAAGTGCGCAGATACCAACGATACCTCGTCTATGACACAAACTCCTGACAAAAGCTGCTAGGAGAGCTCCCAGACACACACATTGGGTAAGATTAATTTATATAGGAGGTGCCAAATATATTACTACTACTGGCCAGTTCTATAGGAGGTGCCAAATATATTACTACTACTGGCCAGTTCTATACATAAGAGTACAGATGTGTACTGATCTTGTAACAAGAGTGCTGGCAAAGAGAAGATATGTAAGCTCTACCAGTGAGAGGCCAGATTTAGGGTGACCCAAAGAGTGATGAATTTTTAGCAGCTTTTCCCTTTTACGCAGGTTCTTAGTGTAGCATATCAGTGTGGTACGGAAGCATCTCCAAGGCAGTAAGTGCTGTGTAGAGAAGCCTTCTCAGCAGACAGATTAGCTACCAGCCATTTGCCAAGACACTCCTGAGGGCTGGCTCAAGGTCTCCCCATGAAATGCTCTCAGTAGGAGACTTTGCACCACACTAAGGGGCTAAAGAGCTGCCTCTTGCCTGATTAGTAGTATTTTCCAGCCTGTAGATAATTTCTGAACTTTAAGAGAATCTCTCGCTTCCAAGGCAAGAAGCATGTGTTGGTGCACCCGCCTTTGCTCTGTCTGCGCTCACCCCTGACTGTATGTGAGATGGCCAATATCCTGAAACTGTATAGCCTAATGGGCATGGTGCTTGATGCAAGTGCTAAAGCCCACCCTCTGAGTAGAAGTCTCTTTCTCAAGTGCAGCGCACAAACACTGCCGTACAGTTGTCAAATATACAATGATTTATGTTCCACCAGCACAAAGAAAGGGCAGGCTAAGATGTTTGTGGACAGCGGGTAAGGCTTCTTCCACCAGCAAGCCAAGTAACTAAAGCTGTACCCAGACCCGCAGCAATCTATGAAGCTAACGCTCATTCACCTGCACCTTAACTGAGCAGGTGGCAGACAAAAAAGGTGCAAATGTATCTTAACATGGTACACTTCCTCCTCCCTCCCCTGCTTCCTTCCTCTTAACTATCTTTACAAAGAATTAGTATCTTGTGGGCAGGATGAGGGTAAAGCTACAAGTGAAGCAGGAAAGTAGTAGAATAACCTTAGCAATAGCACCACTTACTCCTTCCCTCCCCCAAATTACGACTTCTCTGTTTGACTTCTATGCATGTTTTTGGCGCATGTCTCCACTGGGTATGCCTAATCGAACTGGTAAGTTTTATTCAACAGAAGTGCTTGTGCAGAATTCTGCCACTGCCAGGCCGGCTGGATCACACTTCTGGCCCCCTTCCCACACAGGGTAAAGCAGATCCCTTTCACAATTAAAAGCGTTTACTTTGGCACAGTGTTTTTCACTGCCAAAGCTACAGCACCTCAGACCTCTTAAAAAGATAGAGTACGGGGTTGTTTAAGTAGTTCCAAACCCATTAGCTGCAAAAAGGATTCTTAGGAGGCAGGGACTGCAGAAATGACTGACGGCTTCAGGGAACAGGCGAATGAATACTCGCATTTAAGCTGTGCATGTCTGAACTGAACGCTTGTTCGTCTATTCATCTGGTACTTATCACGAACCCCACTGAAGCAGCTGGGAAGTACACGTAAGTAGAAGAGAAACAGCAGAGAAATACACTTTGCCCATTACTACACGGCACCTGAAGCCTGCAGCTTCAAGAACGCTTCACTCGGCAAGAGCAGAAACCAAGGTAGGCAAGGTAAAGAGGAGTGGAGGTCACTTATCATTGATCCGTAGCTTAGAAGCCACTTTACCTTAGGCAAGAGACGATTGAAAAGGTTATTGTCAAGAAATACGTTATGGAGAAGAGCGGGATCACGCTCTTGGTATTTCCTTCAAACTCCTCTTGTCTGGACAGCGAGGTAAAGTAAGTCACCTGCCAATAAAACAACAGGGAAAGAGAAGATGAAGCACTTCAACTCTTCTTGGTCTTCATGCACACGCAGGGGCAACGCCGACCACCATGGTGGCACGAAGGTGTCCCCGTGGCCCCCGCGACCCGCCAGCCCCTCCGCCGGCCCCGCTCCCGCCCGGCCCCTCGGGT